>OX637545.1:16958755-17171068 GCA_951800025.1 Oligia strigilis | reverse complement strand
GGGTGCAGTTGTAACAGTATTCTTCCTCCATGACGCTGTTATTCACATTTTGTTATTACAGTACCTGGGGACAAAGAAAAACCTTTAAGACATAGAGATTTTGTCTAATTACATTATATTAATATTATGTCTCGTTGATGGTTGTGCGTGTGATGGATTATTCAGTTCCCTTCAAAATGGTTGAGCGGTGCTGATCCACTTTTCATGACCGGGCAACGTCATTTGAGACTGGTCATTTCTTAACGGCCAGAACTTAATTTCAATCATATTTATTCAATTGTTTTTTTTTTATATTGTTCTCACTTATAGAGGCAACAATGATAATGTTCCCAGGTTTTTGTAATATCTTGATTTAAAAGAGTGTCAATGGGAGTGAGTGTTCTTGCTCGTTCTTCTCCATAGAGAACTACGTTTTGGAATGGGGTTTTCGACTAACTGATCGACTCCTTGGCGATTCAAAAGTGCCTGGTTTAATTGAAATACATAAATGCTTTAACTTTGAGTTTGAATTTACGTGAGCTCCAAAATGAAATTGTTGTTTTGCATCCAGTTTGTATTGATGACGTATAGTGTATGATTTTACACCAACCACAACCCAGTTACTGGAAAACACGAAACCACATGGTAAAACTTAATGTACATAGACGTAGCAAATAAAAACTCAACTGAAATCCTTTTTCAACTTCAACTATTGATTTTTGGATGTGTGGATGAGCCACCACAATTTCAGATATGTCACGTAATGTGATGGACCATCAAACGCAGGACTTTGTTCGTTGAAAACAATTTCTGAGTCTTTGATATTTTGGTCGAAAAATTGTTTGATTATTTTGATATTGAGTTATTTATTTAAATATTTTTAACTTGTTAAATTTACTTTACCTACCAAGATTATAAGAATGAAGATGAAGAATGTGGTCTCCTATACTTGGAAACGCCCACTTGTTTTGGTCCCTGTTCTGTGTATAGTCGCATGTAATTGTGTAATCTCTGTTGGAGATCCAATAAGAAAGACAATCAAAAGACTAAATTATTAAGAATAAGAAAGAAAAATGCGTTTATTTATTTATTTAAACTTTTCGCACAAAAAGGTACAAAGGCGGACTTAATGCCTTAGGGCTTTGGGGTTTATTGGCATTACAGCAAAATTAATACACCTTAAAAGTATAAAAACAGAAAACAAAGATTATATTTTTATTTATTTTATAATTTATGTACACACAGTAAAATACATTGGGATATGACGTAGTTATAATTTGAGTTTATAATACCAAAAGGGGCGTTTTTTTTTTGGTGGGAAATCATCCCACTCTGGGCGGAGCGGAAGGGAGTGTCAGACTCTTACTGACTAAAACCCACCCGTGTTCCTTCCTTAGCCCTTTATGTTCCGGGCCAGCGGTAACCCTTTCGGACAATCCCGCTGACACCAAAAGGGCCTCAGGTCAGCATAATGTCAGATGGTGAAGGTGTACCACCTGACGCTGATTTTCTGCTGCAAAGCCATACGCTGGAATAATGAACACTTAGGGAAGTGTGTGTAAGTTATATTATATTAAGAGAATCAATTAAATGTGATAATATAGAAAAGCTCATACAAAATCAAATAAAATTTTGTGACATACGTACAGAAAGCGTCACTATGTCCTAACCCCTCAAGTTTTAAAATGTTACACTGCTACAACATTGAATTCCTTACGAATAATCTAAAGAATACTTCAAAAAGAGTCCATTGTGTTGACTCGGATTCGAACCATCGCATCACCGAACGTCGTCATACTCATACCGGCAGTTTGACGAACTAGCCAGCGAGCCCATACGAATTGCGATGAAATTGTTATCTACTATCGGCTGAGTCATTATATCTTTAGGTCCCTGTCTAATCGAAAGATGTTATAATTTGAAGGTATCCATTAATTTTACTTACTTACGTTGTCTTTATAAAATTAATCCATACCTTCAAGTTAGAACTTTGTATACGTTCACTTAAAACGGCGAAGAGTAAACGACTACTATTTATCAATTATTTTTTTAAATGATTTCTGATTTTATGAGAACTAAAATAGTTGTTCTGTTTGTTGTAAAATAAGATCATAGTTTTGTTAAATAATAGCAATAATAAATATTAATAAATGATTAATAAAGTATTTTATTTGTCTTGATTTTTTAATTCTTTATAAATAATTACTACTTAAAACAAAATAGAAAAATATATCAAAATAATATAATGAACAAAAAGCACATTTCGTGCCTATATAGGATTTGAACTTACAATCTTATGCACTGTAAGCGGTCTTGAAACCTCCAGTCTATTTAGACGATGAATAAGTTGTTGTAAATGTTAACCCTATTATTGTTGCTTGTCGTCGCAAAAGTATTGTTTTATTGAAAAAAACAATAATAAAAAGAGAATTTAAAAAAAAAAATACTTACTTAAACTTATTTATTCACTAAAACAATACATTATTTAAAATAAAATGTTTTTGCAAAATACAAAAACCAACTTGGGCCTATCACGGATTTGAACGCACATGTCTTTTGGTGGGGTAACTACTTAATGGAGCTGTGTGTACATGTGTGTATTGTGATTAATGAAAAACTAATAAATAATTAAAGCATATAACACGTAGAATTCATTCAAGACCTTTCGAAGAACACCTATGTTTTATTAAAAGCATTTTTTATATGCGATGTCACTCCAAGTTTAATCTTTACTTTATCCCAAAATTAATCTTGTATCACTAATGAAATCTTTGATAAAAGGTAACGGACAGAATTAAGTCTCAGAGCACTGTAGTGCTGTAACGATAAGTATCCAGTTCTAGGTCACTTTGAAACACTTTATGGAATTATATGTTCTGAATTCACGATGAACTTTAAATTGCAATATGTTGACGTTATTTCTATGTGAACAGATGAAAACTTCATTTGCGTAAAAGTATGTCGTATTATTTATTTATATATACTTTATTGTACACCAGAAAATACAAACCAAAAACAAAAAATAGACTCCATACATTATTATATCATACATTATATTCCTTTATTTCATTAAATAACACATAAATTATATTTTTAAATATTAGAAACATGTTATTATTATGTTTTTTTCAGGTCTCAAGTTGCATAGCTGTCAAACTTCATAACGTTCGGGAGTGGTTTAGGCGTTAAAGGTAGCAGACAAACAGAGTTGCTTTCGCATTTAGAATATAAAAAACTGGCCCAAGTGCGAGTCGGACTCGCACACGAAGGGTTCCGTACCACAAGGCAAAAATGCCGAAAAAAACACGTTTGTTGTATGGGAGCCCCCCTTAAATATTTATTTTATTTTGTTTTTAGTATTTGTTGTTATAGCGGCAACAGAAATACATCATTTGTGAAAATTTCAACTGTCTAGCTACCGCGGTTCTTGAGATACAGCCTGGTGACAGACAGACGGACGGACGGACGGACAGCGAAGTCTTAGTAATAGGGTTCCGTTTTTACCCTTTGGGTACGTAACCCAAAAAAGTATGGAATCAGCTATTAAAAGTATGGACTCAGCTGGAGCAGCTATTATCAGAATCAACTGGTTGTAAAGTTATCCTAACTTTTGTTGTGTGATTTATTATTTAATTATCTCTATATTAAATGAACTTGAGGAGCCATTAGAGAACACACAAGATGACCTAGGGGACTGCAAATGATCAGTTACTCTCGAACGATTAGTGTGTAATGGTGGAAATAACAATTCTAGTTCAGTTTTAATGGCAAGGTCGTCTCGTTTAGTGAAACTTAAACAGGCTGTTTTAGTTGAAACAGTAATGTTAGAACTAAATGATTTTGAAGTAAAATCATCTGTCTAGCCTTTTCCCAACTATGTTGGGATCTCCTTCTAGTCTAACCGGATGCAGCTGAATAGGTACTAGTATTTTACATGGAGCGACTGCCTATTTGACCTCCATAACCCAGTCACTAATACGATAACAATACGATATCTATAAGGGTAATACGATATCTTTCGGTGAAACTGGTTGTCAGACTTTCAGGCTTCTGATGTAACGACTGTCAAAGATCCACGATTGACAGCTGGGGCTTTATTTTTTCTTGCATTAAATAATAAATAAAATTGTTGCCACTAGTGTAATAAGCGTAAGATTTTACTGTCGCGTAAAACGCTACCAAAATTGGTGGTTTATTGTTGTTTTTGCTTAAGTTAGAGTTTTGTTTTGATACAAAGTTTCAAATTAAATTAAATTCTCATCTAAACTGCTTTTAGCCTTCAAATATCTTTTAATAATGCCTGAGTATTGCAATTTTCTAAGTTAATTTAAGAGTTTTTGCTGTAGGTATTAAGCTTTCAAGAATTTTTTTTCAGTCATTCATCGAAGTTTTCAAAAGCTACGTTCTTTTTCAGATAAAACTTAACATTGATGATAAAAAGAGTAAATTCGACGAAATTTTATTTACTATTCTTTTGAATGGCACGGATTTGAATAAATTGCTGTCAGATTCATACGAATAATGTAGGTAATAAATCTTTTACTTTATCAGTCTGATGAGTAACACCTGGGACACCTATTAAAAAAAGGTTTCATTCACATTTTATTATTTAAAAATGTTATTTTAAAGAGATTGTATAAATCCCATCTAAATGGAGAAAGTTATCATCCATATCATTTCTAAATACTAAAGTCAGAAAATTGACAATATCTACCACTACTCTCTCCCATAATTTACTTGTGTTAAACAAGAACACTAAATAGAAATGTAACTAGCTGCATTCCACGGTTTTACCCGCATAAGTTTCGATCCCATAAGAATATCAGGATAAAAAGTATCCTATTTTCTAGTCCAGGTCATAGTATACCCATGTGCCAAATTTCATCCAAATCCGTTTAGCGGTTTTACCGCGAAAGCATAACAAACAAACATACAACAAATTAAATGTTTTCTCTACGATTTAATTTTTCAGTAGTAATAATTGAAGTGTTTTTCTTATATCTATTGTTTTTGTTTATAACTTTGTTCTGAGGGATTTCTTGCATTCTGAAATAAGATAGCAACTTTTTTGTACCATATTTAATTTAATTGTTATCACACTAATATTATAAAAGCGAAAGTTTGTGAGTGTGGGGGTGTGTAGGGGTGTGCGTGTGTGTTTATATGTTTGTTACTTATTCACGCTCAAACGGCTGGACCAATTTTGATAAAATTATGTATGGAGGTAGCTGACACCCTGGATTAAAATATAGGCTACTTTTAATCCCGATATTCCCACGAAATCCACATTTACGCGGGTGAAACCGCGGGGCGCAGCTAGTGCATAATAAAGATATTCCATTCATTCTTCGCGATATTTTCTATAAGTAAAAACAAAGGACAAAAACCAAAAAATCTCAAACAATCGTTCACACATAATGGCCATTCGTCACTCGCTACGGGAAAGAATACTAATGCTTCCACAAAATAAAGAAAACAACAAGAACACTCATAAATTCCTTCTCGGATAATTTTATTTGAGACCTACATTTTGTTATTTATTTTAGGGACGGTTAGGAATTCGTTCAGCGTACCAAAACCACATGGTTCTGGTACGCTGATCGAATTCCTAACCGTCCTTATAACAAAAAACAACAAGGTTTTGGTACACTGAACAACTTCCTAACCGTCGCAAGTGGTCGCAAGTCGCTACTGTTAAGCACAAGGTCCTGGGTTCAATACCCGGATCGGGCAAAGTCTTATTAGGTTTTTCCATCTGGAAGTTCTCAGTAGCAGCCCGGACTCTGAACTTAAGGGGACTACATGACCTAAAGCGCGGTCACTGTCGGACTGCATGGAAAAGAAAGAGAAGCGCGATGACACAACGCTGGTAATTTATTGCAAAATATGAAGCAATTATCTATTTACAAAAAATCTATTGTTTGGACAAAAAAAATAAAACACTAGTGCTTTATTATGTTGCTTGTAGAATAATCTGACAAAGTGAAAGTGTGTGAAGTTGAAGTATTTATTGTGAAAAAAAGTTTATAGAGGTGTCTTCAAGATTTTTTTCTATCGTATTATATTAGTTGTATTATTGTTCTTGACACACTAACTAGCATATATCCTGAAGAATACCATATATTTTTCTGATTTTGTTTACCTACTGTATTCGATCATATAATTTTAGGAATTACTTGCGTTTAGGTCCTGTAGTCCTTATAAACATAACTGTCTAAACCTACGATGAATACAGATGTTATGTTCTGTTGGTAAAATATATAATCCTGATACCTATAAAAGATCTTGGTTCCCTACAAAAGCGTTTGACATTATCATTATTACGTATCTGGACCTAAATCAACTTCATCGTCCTCCCTTAACGTGTCCTTGTAAAAGCTCAAGGCAGTTCTCAAACACCGACAAAGACAAACTGCTCAACTTTACCCGACACTATGACTCCTGAATAACCTGTAAAACGGCTCCTTAATCAAAACACAGGTGTTCTCACCCTATTCAAGCACTCTACTTGGAACTGCAACTTTATGCTTAAAAAGTTAAGGTGGATATTCGAGTGTAGTGTGAAAGAAAGTGTAATGCAATCAATCAATTGGACAGCAATTCAATTGGTATTTGAGAAAGTGACCTAATTTATCAAAATTTATCTGCGAACCTTTAAATTAATGCGTCTTGTGGGCAACACAGGTGTGGTTTACTACTGTGACGTGTTACAGTCACAGTATCGACCCTAAATTAGTGATTTGCAAACGAGTTTTCAATTGTTTTAGCGAGTTTTGTTTTGAACTTTTTGCGTAAGGATTGGTAATTCGGGTCTGTGTAATTTGGGAGGCATAGTAGGTTCCTTAAAGGGTCCCCGAAATGATCAATTTCAATTGTCAATGTTTAGGTAATTCATACACATTGATGCGCAAAATTATCATCTACAAAATGCAATTGAAGCTATTGACAGTCAGAGTATGTCATGCTCACTCAAATGTCTCGCTGATGGTGGCGCGTGTGTTGGATCATTTAGCTCCCTCAAAATGATTGAGTTGAATGGTGCTAATATATGCGTCATGTTCGTGAACGGGCGCCGTCAGTAGGGACTGGTCATCTCTTTGCTGCCATGGCTTATTTTAATTTAATTCAATATTTGAGTTGTTTCTTTTTTGTTCTTTCGTCTTTTCATTACGGACGCTTTTAACGTTCTGCATCGTTATCACATGCATAATTTTTAACATGAATGATGTAAACAAGACAACCATATTATTTTGATTTAAAAGAGTGTCCATGGAGTTTCTAGTCCGTTCTTCTCCATAGGTACCTACGCTTTGAAATGGGCAACTAGCTTCATCTTTCTGATTGACCGACCCCTTGACAATTCAAAAGTGCCTGTAATAGGTATAATTGAAATAAATGCTTTGAGTTTGAGTAGACCGACGACCTTGTGAAGGCCGCAGTAACGCGTTGGATGCGAGAAGCACAGAACCGATTGAAGTGGAGGTGCTTGGGGGAGGCCTATGTCCAGCAGTGGACGTCTTTCGGCTGAAATGATGATGATGATGACTAATTCTAAAACGAACATTTGGCGATCAGAATTTTCTTATTGAACATGTTTTAATTATTAGAAAAACATAACGTGTTGATGCCAATCAGGGCATCAACACCCTTTTTTGTTTACACAATGGACCAATTCTAATTTAATTCAGAGAAACCAAGCAAACCAACTAAATCTTTATATCCCAAACGCCCCAAATACCAGTCACCTGTGCTTACACAAACAGAATGGCAAAACAAATGTTGGTCTTTTGCATAAGGAAAAAATCCAATAGTTCGGCTGTGAATCGTGGGGGGACCCCTTAAATCCCCCTAGTTTCCTCCATGTGTTTCTTTCGAGCATTACGTAAATAATTACGAAGATAAAGTCTATTGACATGATGAGAATTGTGTTAAAGAATGAATATAAATGGTTTTTGCAAATGACGAAAAATTAATGAATGAATATTTTATGTTCTCGATTATTATATTGAAGTGTCAAAGAGCCTTTATGGTGGCAGGATACCTTATTTGTGGTACCTAATCAGATTTACTGAAGCTTTTAATTATATGTTCAAGCATTTTATGATATCCTTAGACCATTCATCAATTGTTTTATATTAATTAAACAGTTAAAAAAATTATTATCGAAAATCTGGTTTTTAAAATTAAATATTTAAATTAATCACACCATGAACACCAGTCTGTTTATCTTAGAAGATTAATAATTACATTTTTAATCTAACTTAATTTTGTAAGTGATACTTATTCTAAAAATTAGAATAGTGTCGATTTGTATTTTACAAAAGTCCGTTCAACTTTCTAAGAGTCTAATATAATACGTAATACAAATACTTTGTTCATGTGTTTTATGTACCCATTATTTGTATCTGTTTGAATGAATATGTTCAATTTTAAAAACTATCTCCATGTTAGCTCAAATGTTGTGTTTCACAAGACTTGAGACTTTTCTTGACTTTCGAAAGTTACAACTACAACTTTAGTTAGAGTTAGTTCTAGTACCGTTAGGGAAAGACTAATCACAGTTCCGTGTATCTTGAGAGCTTTTTAGCAGGAATCTGGTTAACCAACAATTGAATTAAGTAGAAAATTCACAAAGCATCCCTTTGGGAGTACTGTGGTTACGAAACAAGTATACCTCCCAAAATTGGCAGGATTTTCACCATCTACGCATATAGCTTTCGTAATTTATCTATTTGCTAAAGCTATTCCATTTCTTGGCATTATGTGCAGGAAACTATACGAAATATGTACGTTGTAGTAAAATATGGTGAAAAATTGCCTTCTGCAATGTTAGCTACAGTAGAAGCTCAAAAAATAACCTCAGTATTTTTGTAACGGAAAAGCTTTAGGAAACATCTGAACATTTCCTGACAGAATTTGTTCAAGCGAAAAATAAAGTTAAGTATAATTATTTAAAAAAGTCTCCACACAATGGGTGCCTGAAGATGGACGGCGTCCGTCACGGAGCTTGGCCCAGAAAGCGGTGGCGAGATGACCTGGACGCGTACCGCCGTGACGGCTGGTTCAAGGTGGCGCGGGAAAAGAGTACCAGGAAGGACTTAGAGGAGGCCTTTGCCCAGCTGTGGGACAGTATAGGCAAAAGGAAAAAAACATTTTTTTTTCATTTACCATCCGTTACCACTAACTCACTAACTTTTAACCGATACCTAGAACAAGAAATTATCAACATTTTCCCGATATTTTCTTACTTCATGTAAAGGAAAAGCTTCTCTCTATATAATATGAAATAGGTAGAGGAAGTGTTTTCAACAAAAAGTATACTTCATTCATGAACCAGTCGGTTGGAAGAAAGATTACTTACTATGGCTAGAGAGCATCCCACTATGACGTCAGACAAACTTCCTGCACTTTTAGTAAATTCTTGAAATTTTCATGAAATATTTACTTAGATAGTATTTTGACATACCTACCTAGGTACACTCGCAGAATAAAAAAGCTTAGTATTTACAGCCGGTCGATTCTGTAAAGATCTCACCGTGAAAACTTAGGTGAAGTGAGTTTATTTTTGGTAGGAATTGACACTATTGACAGCCCACTCCACGCTCACTTCACTTAAGTTTTCACGGTGAGATTTTTACAGAATAGCACTGAAGTACTTACATTTTTTTGCATCGTGTCTGATCCTATTCATATTTTTGACTGCGTAGGAACCTATCGCCAATTCTTGGAGGGAAAATGGCAGTTTCAAAGGTAACTATAGTCAGACTTTTAATTAGCTGCAGTTAAATGACAGCTTATATGTGTTACTTAAATAACTGAAATTGGCGTATTTTTTTTTTTTTCGCGGCCATCAACCGAACCTTGTTTTTCTAGTACAGAATAGTGTAACCAACGAAACTTATTCGACATGCATACCTCTAAACTCAGTCCGAAATAAGTTACCTACCTATTATGGAGTGTCATTTTACTGCAGCTAATTAAAAGTCAGACTATAGTGTCTTCAATGCTTTGAAGTGATGTTAGTATTTGACATTCGAACACATGCGACATCTACTAACCCGCACTGGGCCCGCGTGATGGATTGCAGCCCTCTCCCTCTCACCACCAGACTGATTATGCTTAAGTTAAGTATTCGAAAATTGATTAACTTTTAAATTTCACGAACGTACAAACATTACCTATCCAAAAATGGACAAACCCATTATTACCCACTTTCATACGCACACATGTTTTAATTGAGAGATGTTGTTTTAAATTATTTGAAGTAAACAGTGCTGAAACATCAAACTACGGATCAAGAAATCCAAACAAACAAACATGTCAAGTCAAAGTGCTCAAGGTTTGAGTAGGACTAGGTTCAACTCCAATAATATAGATTTGATCACAACAACACACACAGCAACAACAACAACACAACACAATTGATCACAATCTGATTGACAATTGATCAGCCCCTTATTGCGTAACACACTATCCAATCGCAATCTTAATCATCTAAAAGGATATTGTTAATCCATTGCTTCATATGTTCGAAAAATGTGTCTGCTCAACAACGTAAATGATGTAATGAATGTTGTTGAATTGTCACAATGAAAGCCATTGCTACTGCGCCCCAGAAGGTGGTAGCCATAAGGCTTATCCGGGGCTACCGCACGATCTCTGGCGAGGCAGCAAGCCTCATTGCCGGACTGCCGCCATGGGATCTGGAGGCGATAGTCCTCGCGCGCGTGTATGAGTGGCGCGCGGAGGCACTAAGCCGGGGGGAAGTTCCGCTTCCGCGGCAAATCGCTGCGGAGCGGACTGAGCTCCGGCGCGATCTCATGGCGACATGGAAGGAACGACTGTCGCAACCCAACGCAGGGCACGCCGCGATAGCGGCGATAAGACCCCTCTTTGAGGAGTGGCTAAGGAGGCGCCACGGCGCCCTCACCTACCGCCTGACGCAGGTCCTCACCGGACACGGAAGTTTCGGGAGGTTCCTGCACATCATCAGGCGGGAGGAAACGCCCGGGTGTCACCATTGCCAGGATCGCCCAGAGGACACGGTGGAGCACACGGTGGAGGTCTGCCCCGCTTGGGCGGAGCACCGCCGTGTCCTCGTAGAGGCGATCGGCAGCGGCGGCGACCTCTCGCGCCCGGCCCTGGTGCAAGCCATGGTCCGGGGCGAGAGGGAGTGGGAGGCAGTCACCTCCTTCTGCGAAGCAGTCATGCTAGCGAAGGAGGTGGCGGGACGGCTCAGGGAGAGAGCCTCCCGTCCCAGCCGCCGCGGGAGACGCTCCGGGCGTCGGGAGCCGCGCGACGACTCCCGGCCACCGTAGGCGCGGGCCTGCGGGCGGAGAGTAATGGGTAGCTCACCGTCCGATCAGGACCAGGCCCGTGCCGGACGGCGCGTACGTGTTCCACGCGCGCCTCAAAGAGATGTCAGCATCGAGGAGGGGCCCCATAGGGCCGAAGCCTGCCGGGTCAGCGGGATTGTCCGAAAGGGTTACCGCTGGCCCGGAACATAAAGGGCTGAGGAAGGAACACGGGTGGGTTTTAGTCAGTAAGAGTCTGACACTCCCTTCCGCTCCACCCAGAGCGGGAGGGGTCATTTGATGATTTCCCATCCGCAAAAAAAAAAAAAGAAGCCATTGCTACTGTTAGTGTGTTACGCAATTACCCCGCTAGGAGATAGTCAGATAGAATCACTGAGATCTAGAACATGAATAATACCGACGGTTCCCTAATGGATGGTACGCACCAAGACTTAACGAGATACACCTACTTTACTCGTTTAAGTTGTACTCTCATTGTATGGAAAGCCTATACAAAGCGAAGTCATAATTATACCTACTAGAAAGGTATAATATAGTCTGTTAGAAAAGTATGTGACGAATGTGTAAACAAACTCTGTTCAGGTGAAATTCTTACGCAAACACTCTCTAAAGGGAATTAGTAAAGTAACACATTAGAAGGTTTCAACTTTATATATCTCACCAGCACTATTTCCCAACACTTATTGTTTGGATAAAATTGTACAACAACAACTGCAACTGCAGTTGAAAAATCTTCGGCAAAAATTGAGGTTATAAAATCAACCTTATTGTCAAATGAAATACACCTATAAGGGGAATGCGCTAAGGTAGCCTGCGGAATTCAAATTTTCGATATAACCTTCATAAAATTCAACTCTCTAAGTTCATATAACCCTGTTGATTGTTATTTTATGAAATAGTTATTCATATTATAATGAACTTCTAATAATAAAAAAAAATATGATGAAATATGATGCGCGACAGTAACTATCAAAGCAACCCTCTGGTTGCTTTGATAGTTACGTTCGCGCATCATATTTTGTTCAATATGCCTACAACCTGACACTGACCTGCAAATTGCACAAAACGCAAGAAATTTCGCGAAACATCATTAATTAGAATTTCGGGTTTAAGTATTCAAATAAACTAATCCAAGCAGTCAATTTGGATGTGGTACTACAAATGGGCATATATAGGAACATTATGTTCTCTGATCTATTTGTTAAATATTCATGAGAAACTTTTGAAACAGACTATAGCTGTATATTTCGTCGTCTCATACGTACGCACTCAGATTGACCTTTCTAAATGGATACTATTGTTTTGCTACCCTAACAACCAAAACAATCTTGTTGGTTTACACGTCCAATTCAAATTGGTTTGACGCAGCCATCCATTTGTTTGAAGTTTTGGACGCAGCGCAGTCTGTGTTGAGTAACTAGCGGGGAATTGGATTTCGATAGCCATACACTGCAGGTGAAATATTCGTACGTGTGTAGCATTTAATCAAAGCCATAACTCGTTTTTAGGATTCCGTATTTCAAAAGGAAAAAAACGGAACGCATATCTGTCAAGGACCTTTTTCTCAGGAACCCGTGAAAGTATCAAGTTGAATTAATATCAAATACGTAGCTCTACGGTCCCTTGTGGGTCTAAAAAAATATGCCGTATTGTATATCTATTTCCGTTGAAGAAGCAAGGTCTCACAGCACAAGTAAAGGAAAAAGTCGAAAAATCATTTACTTATAGTTTTATCACATAAAAAAATATCACCTTGCGTTTAGGCCCACCTGGAAATCTTTTAACCGACTAAAAAGCCAGGTGGGTCACTGCAGGTACAACTTAGTCAGTGGGGGTACTCCGAGGAACCACAGTCCGACTGTGGAGCAACAACATAAATGATGCCTCACTTCTTAGGGTCTAAATAGAAGGACTGCATTTGAACTGCATGCCAACTGCAACTTCGTAGTTTGGATGCAGTTGACATAGAGTCTGTAGGAAGCCTTAGGCTTCCTACAGATGGACTGCAACATCGCAGTTTGGATGCAGTTGACTTTAACTGCTTCGAAACCTAGCTATGTCAACTGCATCCAAATTGCAAAGTTGCAGTTAACATGCAGTTCAAATGCAGTCCGTCTGTTTCGCCCCTTATCGTGCCCATTGTTCAAAAACACCTGCTCTTTGGAAGACCTTTGTGAGGCCAACGCTAAAGCTATCGAAGCTGGCCAAATTCTGTTCAAAGTTTGTATAATTAATAAAAGGGAATCATCGATACGACGAAGATGAAGAATTCAACACAAAAATTTTAATAACATTTTTCAACTAAAGTTGAGACTATTAATTTAAATTAAATGGTAATGAACACTTACCTTTCTTAATAATGTAATTAAGTAGGTTCTCAATGATTTCCAAAAAATCTCTAAATGAGAAAGCTTTGTATATTGTTATAAAAATGCCGTAATTAATTCGTAAGAGGATTACAACTGATTTGCGACAGAACTTTTCTTAAATTTTGACGCAAATTGGTATAATTGGCACGTATTTTTGCCTTCGACAGAATTATATTTCTATTTGGAATATTTATTTGTTATTTTTGTCTTTTGTTTGTTGGCTGACGTTTATCGAGGTATTTGTTTTCGGAAAATAATCAACAATGTAAGGAATAATGGTGTATAGTTAATAGGACAAGACCTTTCTTTTCAGTACCTACCTACATAATCATAATCAGCCTATAATGTTCCCACTGCTGGGACACGGGCCTCCTCTCTGTAAGAGGGAGTGGGCCGTAATCCACCACGCGGGCCCAGTGCGAGTTGGTAGATGTCACATGTCTTCGAATTTTTGGTTCTAGGACATACAGACAGTACCTACCTATTGGAGTTAAAAATTAGTACTATTGAAAAGGCAAGGTAGGTATTTGAAACACCAGCTATGTCACTAAGGAGCCTGAAATCACTGAAGTTACTAACTTTATTGTTTTACTATAATTACTTTGTTTTATATTTATTGTTTTACTTTATTATTGTGTCATCATTTATGCTTTCGATCAACCTATAGGCATTTTCAGCACAAAAATATAACCCGGTAGTAAAATAGAAATTAAAATATTTTAATGGTTCTGTAGTAACATATTGACCTTCTAATGATGGACATTTTTTAAAATGAATGAACATTTAAAAACTTTTTGCGTTTCTAATACCTAGTAAAAGCAAACCCCAGGCGATTTGCTACCAATTTCAATTATTTTAATCAAAACACCTAAATCTTCCATTCCACCTCTAATAAACCAATTGTAATGATAATGGTCAGATAAAGTACCAACTGATCCCCTGAGAGGATAGAAAGGAATAAATTTACACAGAACAGAATGCTGTCTGGATCTCTGAATCAACTCCTTGATAAATGAATGTCTTCAAATGATCGAGATATCTTAAATGGGTTTTAAATTGCTTTGAGATAATTTTATTAGATGGTTGCTGAATACTGGCTGGTGACTTGTAACTGTAAGTGATAGGATCTTTTTGAATATTTGAATCACGTGCACAAAATAGTTTTGAGTTGGTTTGACCTTGGCTTGTTGTTGACCTGACGGACAATTCTCGTAATTTTAAGAACGTTCGCAGTCGGATCTCAGTTTCAATCGGTCAAAAATACCTCTGACCCTTCATTTTTAACATTTGCTTGTCGCCGAGATGAGACTGCGACCAGATTTTGAACGTTTTAAATGACCTCTATACCGTCTAAGCCTGAGATCTTCGAGACGATTCAAGATTGAAAATTAATTTATCGTGTACTGCCAGATTCTGCTTTGCTGAGAATTATTTAAAGTTTCTAATAATAGCCTTCCTACATTGTTTCCAATTTATTTTGGAACGTCCCCTGCAATCCTTTAACAAAGGTCCATGGTATTAACTTGCAAATCCGACTATAAATAATAATTTCTAATATTATAAATTAATGTGAAACCTTATAGGTAACACCCATAGTGAATACAGAAAGATAAACAAATCAAGTATCTTGACTTGGCTCGCGAGGTTGTCGACTTAAGGGATGTGGACTCAGCGATCATTGTGCCGATAGTCGTGACAGTCAATGGGTTAATAGCTAAGAGCCTCCACCAACACCTGAGGAGGCTCTCGTTGGGCAGCTGGATCAAAGGCTTGATTCAGAAAGCGGTACTTCTGAACACGGGTCGCATTGTCACAAGGTTCCTCTTTTTGGAGCCCTAATCTAGCTTGGACCCTGTTCCCGATACCGGTGGGCTACAATTTTTTTTATATTCTAATATTTAAAAATATAATTCATATGTATTTCATTAAATAAAGGAACTAATTAACATCAAGTTGTACCTTATTTAGTCATACGAAAACGTTTTGCTGACAGTGTATTTTAATAATGTGAAGCAAGTTGTTTGAAACATTGTTAATTAAAACTTTAGCGAATCCTATAGTACCTAGCTACTTTTGATATTTCCATTGTGAGTATAAAAGCCTTTTATAATATCAGTAAAACTTTGTATAAAAACATATTGCTAATCAAACTTACTACACGATGTTATTAATTACATACGATATTTAATTTAATTTGACTTTGTAAGTTCAGTCTTCAAATCCATTACAAAATTTAGCGTCTACAAGGCAATCTTGTATCGAAATTCGTATCAGATTGAAGGCTCAAAAAAGAGGTCGACTTATCTGAATATTTCGTTCCACAAAACGCGTTTTATCTCCAATACTGTTCAGTATTTTTCTTCCACAAGCATTGTCTTCATTCATCGCACTTGGTAGGGATTTCTTCTAACAAATTCAATTTGTGTAAGCTCTTTTACGGTATATAGTGGGTCCTGATTTCTTGAACCTTGGCGTCCAGTGCTTGTTTAATTAAGATATACGTTACTGACTTGGCTTTGGGACTATACAGGGTGATTTTTAAGGGGCAGTAAGGGCAAGCACTTTAAACGTTGTAGCTACAGGATAACGGTCTTAGGAGACTGACCTTAACTTTTTGAGGGGTCTCCCTTGTTTTGCCGAAAAGATTTTGCCAAATTATCACTTCCCAAACAATTTTCCGCATAATTTCATTTGCCAAATTATTACTAAGCAAAAAATCTCTTCACAAATAATTGTAACCCAAACCTAATGTTTGGCAAGTGAACGTTTAAACAATAACTTGTTTACCAACTAGTACTTTTACCAATTTTTATTTAGTCAAATATTTCCGTTGGAATAACTCATTTTACGCAAAATTACATTTGCCAAATATTTAGTATCGTCAGTTTTCGCAGTTTTAAGGCAGCCATTTCAAGCATAAGATCTAACTTTGAAGACGTTTTATTACAAGGGTGTTTTTTCCACTTGGGACAAATTCTAAACAGGTAATAATAATATTAAGTATTCTGGTAGTATTTTTTGAAATAATTAATCTCGTCTAACTAGTTCAGTTTCGGGTAGACTTTTTTTCCATTTTTTTTTTCTATATAATCTAGTCGTTTCTGGCACTCGCCGGCCGCTGCCGCGGCACCGCTCGCTTCGCTCGCTCGGCTCGTGCGTAGGAGGTCACAGTTTTAACCTAACCTAATCATTTTTTTTTAATAATTAACCTCGTCTAACTTATTCGGTTCTCGATAATGTCCATAGCAAAAAATTAAAATAGTAAGTTACAAATATTTTGTATTAAATAAATGATTATTTTAAAATAAAATTGCATTTTTTAATTATTTAATTAACAAAAAAAAAAAATCTCAAAAAACCTTATTTATGCCTTTATATTTTTTGTTATAACAAATCGTTTGACCAAACGTTTGTTGTCTAAAGATTGTTTGCTGTAATAAATCATTTGATTAAAGACCAAATGCCTAAATGACATTATCCTTAATAATATTCTGCCAAGTAAAAATTCGACCAAATGAAAATGTGCATACTAAAATTATTCCAAACATTGCATTGGTATAATAAAAGGTTGCGAAAATTTGTTTGGGTAGTGAAATTTTGGCAAAATCTTTTCGGCAAAACGGCAGGCTCCCCTTTTTGAGGCATTTTGATCTGTCATTCTTCTTCATAGTGGCCAGTCTAATTATCATAAAAAAGTAAGTTGGAGTTTAATTTCCCGCGAAAAGTATGGGAAAAGTTTTTTCTCGAACTCGAACTTCTGCTAGTCCGATAGAGTTTTTTTGATCCGTTTAGGTAACAGGATCGATTCACATCAATAAAATATTTCTGAAAATTGCCTATTTTCTTGCTGACTGTACTTTCTATTATAAATCTGTGAATGCAGATCAAAATGTATCAGAAAGTAAAACACACTCTCATTTCATATTTGTTTACATTTTTGACAAATAATTCGCGAACGCAGATTAATTAAACTGTGATACCATAAAATGATGATCTAAGTGTATTTCTTCTTCGTTATCGATGCACTCTTTCAGAGCGGTCGTGGTCATCACATTGCAGTGAGATAACGGACAGTCGTGATTTTCCATCAATGTTTTTTCAGCAATGAAGTTATCCGGAATGGAACCGGAGTAACCGACATAGCTTGCAGAGTAAACAGACTGAATTGGCAGTGGGCTGGCCATGTTTGTCGAGGGAACGAAGGCCGGTGGAGCAGATGAGACCAGAAGGGAAATTCTCGTAATTTTAAGAACGTTCACAGTCTGATCTAATTCTCAATCTGTCAAAAATGTCTCTAATTTCTCGACATTTTTGACAAGTTTTTGACATTTGTCTGTCGCCGAGATGAGACTGTGATTAGATTTTTAAGGTGCCTGAGACAGATTTGATGCGTAAAGCGGAGGACAGGGTGTTGTGGCCTGGGAGAGGCCTATGTCCAGCAGTGGACTGCGATAGGCTGAGTTCATTCAAAATTTGCCTCACGATGTAGCACCATTTCTCTCGGTCGGCTGTAACATGTCAGCATTCGTGTAATGGGCCGCCCACCGCGGATTCAATTTGGTCGGTCCATCGCATGCGCGGCCTGCCGCGTGGTCTCGTTTCTCCAATCCATTCAAAGTGTATTTAGGATAAATAAAATACAAACAGAAAAGTTTATTCAGGAAGTTGTTCTTTTCGTAAGCTTAGACAAAGAAATTGGATGAGTCCAAAGTTGTATGCGGGTTTGTGAATCAATTTGTAGGATGATTTCTTCAATACTTATGAATTGATTGTAAAAGTTTTTGAATACGTTACGAGTACGTTGTTTCATGTATTTTTAGGCATGTTTTTGAGATTTATTCGGTTAATCACAATGATTTTTAGACCGAATAGTATCCAGTGGTTCTACTGTTCAAAATGTATACTTTCTGCAATTTTTTACAGGGTTATTTCATCTTCTTAGCATGTAGATGGCAAAAACAGCAAATTTTTTTGTTATTTATTTGGCCTTAAATTCAGCAACGGGGATATTGTTTGCTGACGCAGCCTTCAGATCCTCACGTGTGCAAGTGATATGCAGCGCAACATGGAAGGAGGGCGGGCATCTGTGGAAAGACGCCGCATACGCACCGAAAATCTGAGTCGTCAATGCGCCCCGTTACATTGTTTCTAAAATAATTAATTAATATTAATAATTTATTATTATTTTTCTTAATTAATTGTTTAATGTATAAAGGTTTACAGGAGTCTTATAATTAAACTATGCCCCACAAAACCGTTTTAACAAATTGTCTGTGGGAACAGATGTAGTTGTCTTAAAAAATCGACACAAATTGTTTCAATTTATAACCAACTTAAAACTATCCTTTTCCACATTAATCTACCTAAACACCAGTACAAAGTAAGGTACAACAACATCTACCCAGGTCGCCCTCTACAATTAGAAGCAGATTACCATAATCTTATGTACGCCCCGTGCTAAACAAAGGTGCAGTAATCGTGGACTATTTTTAGCCGTTGCGAAAGAGTCGAGTCGTAACTTTGAATTAAAGCTTACGGGCTAAGGTAGTGCTTGCAAACGGCTAGATAAAGGTATGTAAGTATGCAAGGTGACTTGTTAAAAGAAGGACGTATTCAAATATTATTCTTAATCAGTATTTGGTTGTCGTTCCTAAATGATAACTTAATATAATGATTATGGCCTAACTTTTCCAATAAAATTCATCAATTAGTGTGGAAAGTTACAGTGCTGCCTACCCTTTTTTTTTTCGGATTGGAAATCATCAAATGATCCGCTCTGGGTGGAGCGGAAGGGAGTGTCAGACTCCTACTGACTAAAACCCACCCATGTTCCTTCCTTAGCCCTTTATGTTCCCGGCCAGCGGTAACATGGGGCCCCTCCTCGATGCTGACATCTCTTTGAGGCGCGCGTGGAACACCTACGCGCCGTCCAGCACGGGCCTGGTCCTGATCGGCCCCCCTCAACCCAGTTTCAAGTATTAAGCAAACCTTTAGGCTTATCCCATTCATTCAAGACCAGTGTAGTCGCTCACACAAGAAAGTGAGCTATCATCACCTACACCTGAAGACTAATTCCCGTAATTAAAAACGTTTAAAATCCAGTCGCAATCTCATCTCAGCGACAGTCAATATCAAAAACTTTAAAAAAATGTAGAGGTATTTTTGACAGATTGAGACTGAGATCAGACTGTGAACGTTCGAATTGCCCCCAGAGATTGACACTTGACAACTCACCTCGCCTAAGTTTTGACGGTAACATTTTTATAGAATGGATAAGCTGCCGGTCGATTCTGTAAAAATCTCACCGTGAAAACTTAGGTGAAGTGAGTTTGTTTTTGCTAGGAATTGATGCTACTGACAGCTCACTTCACCTAAGTTTTGACGGCGACATTTTTATAGAATAGATAAGCTGCCGGTCGATTCTGTAAAAATCTCACCGTGAAAACTTAGGTGTTGTGAATTTCTTTTTGCTAGGAATTGACGCTACTGACAGCTCACTCCACGCTCACTTCACCTAAGTTTTCACGGTGAGATTTTTACAGAATAGCACCGCTGGTGATGGTAACACTTCGCGAGTAAATAATCTATATCAACAACAACAACAACATTTAGTTCAAGGCTTTTTTGCGATCCATACAAGCTTCAATGTTGTTATTCGTTACTTGTAAGCAGAAGTTAGCATGTCCTTCAGTTTGTCCCTCGTTTCACCAGCTAGACTGTTTCACTAAGAATAGATAAGGTTCCGTATTTCTATTGTTGCTAATGAAATGCTAGGAAAGGCCATTTTTACGATTGCACTAGTGTTGGTCGGTCACGGAGAGCAATTATATTAATATAGCTGGGTCATGTCGCTAATAAAAGCGCTTAATATTACTTGTAAGTAATAGTAGCGGAGTAAGTGGTAATACAGAACATAAGGATATTATTATTAATATTGGTTTGGTTTCTAGATGAGGAGCAAACGTTTATGAAATCTTGAATACCGTAGGAAACGGCAAATATTTGCCTTCATTTGGTAAGAGAGAACATGGAATATGTTTGATTAATTTGCTCAAAACATTTCGTTTAATATACGTAAAGAAAAGAAAGAAAAAAATACCTACATTTATGTAGCACAGACTAAAATACACACATTATAATAGAAATACAAAAATTTAAATGTTATACCTAGTAAGTTCGTATAAACTAATATTATATGGAGAAATTATTTTGATTTTTTGTATGTTCTTTGTTACATCTTCCCGCTAAAACGGCTGAACGGATTTGGATGAAATTTGGCACGTGGGTAGAGCATGACCTGGATTAAGACATACTATATTTTTTATACCGGGAAAGAGCTGGCGTTACCGCCATAGCTTGCAGAGTATGCAAGCTGAAGTGGTAGTGGGCTGTCCATGTTTTTCGAAGGACCGACGGTCGGTGGAGCAGACGACTCTTGGAGTGGAGACCGCGTATCGGCAAGCGTAGTGTGAGACGCCCCGCAGCTAGATAGACAGACGACCTTATAAAGGTATCTGGGACAGACTGGATGCGGAAGGCGGAGGAAAGGCTGTTTTGACGCAGCCTGGGAGAGGCCTATGTCCAGCAGTAGACTGCGATTGATTGATACTTTTTTTCTGATTTTTGTACGGAATCGAGACTATGCGGGTGACACCGCGGGGCGCAGCTAGTTATTAATATAGTTGTCGTTACTAGATTAGGGGCAGCGTTTATGAATTCTTGAATTACAGATATAAACAAATATTCGCCTTAATTTGATAAGAGAAAAACATGGAAAGTGGAATACATTTTATTAAATTGCTCCGTTTTCGTATAATGTAGGGGGAAGTGGGGCAGATTCATACACGGGGCACCGTCATACACTAGCGACATCTTTTATTAGGCGCGCGTTAACTGAACGATTTAAGCATGTACACGTGACTTACCTACGTGTGCGTTGGCTCACGAATTTTGACAGCAGTCAGTGTGAAACTCGCGACGAGGTGATGCGGAACGTGATTCGGCAACGCATAAGTAATTTTATAACCTCACTTTGGACGTCTTTATTTTGATGAAAGTTTTTATCTAGATTATTCAATATTATTTTATTTCAAAGATAATAGGATGTATTTTGGGAATTGATACTTAAATAATAATATATATGTTTGGTTTTTTTATAAGAATATTTGTTTTTCAAAATCATTGAATGGGGCAGGTTCATACAGTAATAAGAGGGGCACATTCATACTACCTACCTACTAATAGATACATAACAAAGATATGTTATTTAATTCTAGGACATAGATATACTTATTTGACTGATCAGAAAGACTGTTAGGTTAACTAAGTTTCTTTCAGTGCCATAAAAGGAAAAACTACCTACATTTTAAGTTATTTTCTGTTTACTTAGTTATCTTTTTTTACTTTTTTCTTTATTACTTGATTATTTTCTAGGTATTAGTTACTCACAGAGTCTAATTGCTTTTGGTTTCGAATACGTTGTGTTTTGATACTTTTATTTTGATAAATAATTAAACATTTATTCCTTAATTTGTGTATTTTTTCACATGTATGAATCTGCCCCATAGCCTGTATGAAAGTACCCCGCATGCGGGGCACATTCATACATTCCTGATTTTTTTTTTAAACTTTTATAAAAAGTCACAGATGTATATTTAAACAAATTATATGTTTTTGATAGAAAGTCAGATAGTTATAGTACTAGTTCTTATTCAATCTATTCAGATATTGATACCAGAGAATAATCTATGAGACAAAATAGAAAAACTGTATGAAGCTGCCCCACCTTCCCCTACGAAAGACAGAAATTAATTACCCATAAGGTATCATAATTATAAAATGTTCTATTAAGTTCGTACTAAATAAAGACACAAATTCTGAATCAAGGCACTCGACAAAACAGAAAATGTTTTAGGAAATAAAGCAGCACAAAACATACTTGGAAAAAGGGGCAGAGTCGACGTTCTATACTTTGCCCGAAAAGAAATCCATCAATGACACAAGCAGTTCCGTTTTAGGTTATGGGATGAAGGGAAAAAGACACAATTGTTTGGGGGCGTAGCTTTTGACTTCGTTTAGCATTTTGCCTGGATTTAAAAAAAAAGTTTTTGTGGCGCTCTCGACGACAAAATATTTTACGGAATGACGGTCTGTCTTAATGCCGGGAGCCACAGAACAGAAACTTTCTTAGTTTTTACATTAATAACGTTTTTGTATGTTAAAAGAACGTTAAAGAAAAAGTTTTCTCTTAAGGTCCAAGTACAAATAATAATTATAATTATGGCTCCAGTCCAATTTCATCCATTAATATTATAACTTTGTCCTCATCTCATAATAACTCATCAGAGTTATTATGTGCCTATAAAGCCACATAATAACTTCTTTAGGCAAAATAATGTATATTATGGTGGAGCACTTTCCATGCCAAAAACATTCACAAATAACACTCAAAAAATATTAGATCAGATATTCCGTATACTAAACTACGAGTATACTAACTATACACGTTAGGTATTCATCAGGTTCACAAATAAGTACATAAAAAAGACAAACTAGCAAATAATTTTACTGACAGATAAAGACTCACACCAAAACTCAGACCATTCTATTTTACGTAACTGTCAGCTAGTCTGGAACTCTCTGACTCGTGATATAAGCGTTGCCATTCGGCTCATGAGAGACAGAGATAAAGCTATACACGGTGGATAAGGCTGTCCCTTTTTCACACTGGAACAAATGACTACTTTGACACTTCCCAACGCGGTCCTAGATTTCAAAAAACTTTAAGAAGTCAACTGGAATAGGTCTTTATGTTTACGATAACAGTATTTTTGCTTCATTATCTCAATTTACTTTATTATTTCCAAAGTCTTACAAAATAATATTTTAAGCTTGCTCCATGAATCTAAAATTAGCTACTGAATTTTCAAACGTTTCTCGAAATTATTCAGAGGAAAGCTTTGGACGGTGCTATTATTAAACCGAATATTAAATGCTTCTAGCTGATTAATTGTTCTAGTTAATTAATTTCCAATGCAGAATTGGTTCTTGATTTATTTGTCATAAGTCAAAGGGCTCTTGACCTTGCCTACCAGCAGTGTAAAAGGGGTAATTAATTTTGATTGAACTTTATTCCTTCCGATGTTTTGAATGTTTGTTTATTTGTTTTGTGTTGTTCTCCACATCACCTTCCGAACTTGAGGAAATGCTCCAAGATCTGAGCACGGCAAGTCTTGAGGTTGGACTTTCAATGAACAGATCCAAGACAGGTCATGACCAACAGCACGAAACGTAGAGTCGAGGTAGACGGACATGTGGGGCAGTATGTCGATGAGTACACATACTTGGGCCAGATCGTGTATTTCAAAAACAGTTAAGATAAGGAAGCCGAAAGACGAGTCCATAATACTCGGAAGACCTACTGGGCCCTTAAAGAACATATGAAAGGTAGTCTTCCTATATAATTAATAAAAAGGAAACTCATCGACATGTGCATCCTGCCCGTCCTAACCTACGGTGCACAAAGTTGGTCACTTAGTGAACAACAGAAGTCCAAACTCAAGATTTGCTAACGGGCAATGGAGCGCAGCATGTTAGGTGTTAAGCGTACAGATCGAGTTAGAAACACCACGCTGCGCTCTATAACTCAAGTAGCGGATGTTGGAGAAAAAACAGCCAGGCTGAAGTGGGAGTGGGCCGGACACGTCTCACGAATGCACCCGGAGAGATGGGCAAAGATCGTCACTCACTGTACGCCTGAGGGAGGACATTGCCCAGTCGAGGTAGACCAAGGCAATGGTGGCGTGACGATCTAATATCATTTGCAGGGCCAACATGGCCAGAGATCGCACAAGACAGGGAGGTTTGGAAGAAAAAAGGGGTGGCCTTTGCCCAGCAGTGGGACACAAAATAGGCTAACAAAAAAAAAATGTTTTATATTTGTTATTTATTATGTTACTAGCTGACCCGGCAAACGTTGTTTTGCTCCTACACTACTCCTACCCTACTCCCACACTACTCCTACCCTACTCCTACACTACTCCTACCCTACTTCTACCCTACTCCTACCCTACTCCTACCCTACTCCTACACTACTCCTACCCTACTCCTACACTACTCCTACCCTACTCCTACACTACTCCTACACTACTCCTACCCTACTTCTACCCTACCCCTACCCTACCCTACTCCTACCCTACTCCTACACTACTCCTACCCTACTCCTACACTACTCCTACCCTACTCCTACACTACTCCTACACTACTCCTACCCTACTTCTACCCTACTCCTACCCTACTCCTAACCTACTCCTACTAAAAAAAAAAAAAAAAAAAAGTATCCTATGTCCGTCTCCTGGTTCTAAGCTACCTCCCCACCAATTTTCAGCCAAATCGGTTCAGCCGTTCTTGAGTTATAAGTGGTGTAACTAACACGACTTTCTTTTATATAATAGATGTTATTTTTTTTTATTTTAAATTAAACGGACTTCTAAGTGGCCCGATAAGGAAAATGTACAAAGGTAATAGGGATCGAATCATGGTGAGTGCGAATTTGACCTTTTAGCTCCCTTACAGGAAGAAGTAGATATATACCTACAAAATGAAAAGGATAATGGATTGCGTTGATGGTTGACTCGCATAGGTACCAGAACACTTCAGAAAAGAAAAGTAGCAGAACACTTCAGTTTTCTAAATCTTAATTATTGAGCGAAATACTTAAGAACACAGAACAGAAGTTAAATTTTAAGAAGTAAAAACGCCAACAACCACTTAAGAGTTCAATGTACTCATCATTATGAATAACTTTTACTATTATATTTTTTATATTATATTTTTCTGAAACCGGGAGAAGACACTGATTCCTGTAACACAGGTTACAACCTAGCACAGGAGTCAGGGTTTCCATATATTAATGTAACATACTTTATGTCAATAAAATATTATTATTATTACTATAGGACCAAACCTGACGAAGGTAGGAAAATTCTATCGCGCTAATTTTACATAGAATTTCTTACCTTCGTTACTACTCAATGTATGACGTCATGAAATGAAACTATTCAATATCACTCCTCACTTTATCACGTAAATACAAATTATGAAAATTACGCTTAGCTGATGTTAAGGGAATCCTCAATTTTCGGAGTAATATATTATTTTGACGCCATAATTCCGGGCAGGAAACCTCTGGGTCGCACTAAGTCTCATTTATTTTGCTATGTGGTTGTAGAACTTGAGTCTAGCGTAAGTTTCTACGTGTTCACTATATTACAGGAATGTTTGCGTGAATTGTTGGAAATTGAAATTGGAGGAAAGGAATTACTGTGGATAATAAATTTTCCTGGAGTATCTACTTATTAATGGAAATCTTTTGATCGAACTAGAGCGTCTTTAGAAATTAAAAAAAACTGGCCAATGCGAGTCCGACTCGCACACGAAGGCGTCCGTACCACAAGGCAAAAACGCCGAAAAAAACACGTTTGTCGTATGGGAGCCTTAAATATTAGTTTATTCTGTTTTTAGTAAGTATTTTTTGTTATAATGGCAACAGAAATATGTAGGTACATCATTTGTGAAAATTTCAACTGTCTAACTATGACGGTTCATGAGATACAGCCTGGTGACAGACGGACAGACAGACAGCGGAGTCTTAGATAGGGTCCCGTTTTACCCTTTGGGTACGGAACCCTAAAAACACCATATTTATATATATTTTCGCCAGTTTATTTATTTATTTTAGGTACTCCAACGACTTGTTCACTAATAACATATATAAAAAAAAAATTACATATTGTATCAATTAGTATGGTGAATTTGTCACTTAAAGAAGTACACAGCTTAGACATAAATACAAAATACATACCTACAAATTAAGAGAATTATTTCAAAATTATTCAAAATAAACTAATGAAGACAATATAAAGAAAATACAATATCAGATTTAATTTAATTAATGAATAAATAAATAATGGAACAGTTTAATTTTAGTGAGATACATAAGACGACTGCAATATACGTAATCAGTTACATATGTTTAAGTCCCACGGAATAGGAGGCGAGCCTATTGCTATCAACCGGGTACAAATCCAGACTCTGGGCTGCTACTGAGAAATTCCAGATGCAAAAACCCAATAACACTTTGCCCGACCTAGAAGTCAAACCCAGGACCTCATACTCAGCAGTATAGCGGTTGCGACCATTAGACCAACGAGGCAGTCTATGAAAAATGGGCTGAATAAAAGAAAATAATGAGCCTTATTATTATGTCTTCCTTGACTTTTTATTCAATGAGCGTTTACGACGTACGGCATTTCATACAAACTTTCAAGCCCTTGTTTTTCGAAATGGTTTTAATTAAACTTTTTACACATAAGCAGGATACAGAGGTTCGAAATGTCTTATTCAAAAAAAGATTACTGGAAATCTCTGTTTCTATGGAAAATTTTAAATCGGTCTAATTTGGCTGTAACACTGTTATTCGAAAATATTCATAAGTAACTTTTTAGACCTTTGTATCCTGCTTACGCGCATGAAGTTTCATTAAAATCGGTTCATTCGTTTCGAAAAACAAGGGCTTGAAAGTTTGTATGAAATGCCGTACGCCGTAAACGCTCCTAATACGGAAAACGTCTTTTACAAAGACTATTACTTCAGAAGTCAGCTAAGAGTTGTTTCTACATTAGATATGATGTCTCTGATAGTGTATCTACATTCAAAATTGGACCAAATCGTGCGTGAAGCGCAAAGGCTGCCATTTTTATTCAAGTCAGAATCCCGAATGCTGACGAAAATGACCGAGTGCTCGCGAAAGCAGAATGAACGCTCTTTGCAAAATATAGGGGCAATGTCACTGTGGCTTTGAGGATACATATTATTTGAGATCCTGATATTGTTCTAGTTTCAATGTAAGAATATAATAATATAGTATTGATTCAACTCTTTGTTGTATTTCAAGCTTGTTCTTCTAAAGTATGTTTTGCAAAACTAAATGTATAAGCAAACTATTTTATTTTCACATTTGTAAAGAAAAAGAAAATATGAAGAGTTAAAAGCAAAGCTGGAATGTCAAAACTTTAACATGACTTCATTGTTTTGTAGTGCAAAGTTCGTTGTTCCTTTGGAACTAACTAACTTAAATATTTAAGCACTGCTACTACAAACATCCAATGCTTGTGTTCAATTAAGGAAACGATCAACAAACTCTCCTAGGGTAAGTTAGGTGTCGCTTGAGGATTCTGTCGTAAGCGAGTGCCCTATGCCAGAACCTAGCTAGCTTTGTCTCCTCATCTGCTTATATCGGTCAACGTACCTATTCGTTACTACGGAAACAACAAACATTAGTTAAAGACATAGACAAACACACCCATTAAAATATCAAAACATCTCTCTATAATATAATCAGCCTATAGTGTTCCCACTAGTGGGACACAGGCCTCCTGGCTTTTGAGTTACATTCTCTGTTTTTTTTGAGAGGAAGTGTGCCTTAGCCACTCACATGAGAATGCGGACGAAAATTACAGCGAACGCCAACCACAAAAGTAACGCGAGAATGACAGCGAAATAAACGGTGTTAAATAAACGGCCCGCAGTATTTTATTTTTAGTAATTTTGTCTATGGGAATAATGCTTTTGTAACATGCCGATTTCCTCACGATGTTTTCCTTCATAGTTTGGGAACAGTGGTGATGAAATAAATTACACAAAATAACGCGCCTTACTAGGTTTGAACCCATGACGAACGACTTAAGTCGGGGTCGTTACTACTTGGCCACCATTGCTATTCACAAGTCAAATAAACATTCCATACCACCTTACACCGCCACTTTGAAATATTCCACAAGATCTCATCTCCTATAAAACGACAAATTGGATTTTTCAACGACTGTAGAATTCCTTTGTATGAATACCATCCAGTACAAGATAGTTTCAGAATACTAAGTGAAGTGCAACCAGAAATAGGTTAAAAGGATGATGATATGGCTTTGAACTGAATTGTTTCAAACCTCGGTTATATGAAAGAATTTTTAGATGGCTGTGCGAACTTTTAGAAGTGTTGAAAGTAGAAACTGCTAAAATAAGATGAAGTTTTTAGAACAATTGAAAGTAGACACTGAAAAATTAAGAGAATTAAAACTCTGGTGTTCCAGTTTGTTCAATTTGCAAGAGTCATTCTATAGGTAATTAATCAATACCTAAGTTTAAGTTTTTCAACACATTACATTTGGCTCATTAGTGGACCGATCATTAAGAAAACCATTTTTGTTTTCAGACTTTCTGTAAGAACTAAGAAGTCTAGCGTCATGCCTAACTAGTTTATGTTCTAAAAAAAATAAAACCATTTCTTTATACAAGCTGTGTATCAAAAATGTGTGGTCATGATTTTAAGGGCGTGGTAGGTACAAACAGACCATGAAACAAACTGAACAACGAACATTCTCCATGGGACCAACATTGTAATCGCTAAAAACCTACCTACCCGATCCAAATGTATGACGCCACACATTTCTAATACACACTGCACATTGTACATTATAACATAGTTTAGGTCACTGATTTAAGAAGAAAGACCTGTGTCGCACCTTCGCAATTTCTTGCAGCCAAAAAGGAACGCACGCCTCACACCTCTATGCTAAAACAACACATTACAAAGCACTAATTTGTTTACCATGCATCTAGATTACATAGCCACACCTGATGAGAATTCATTATAGGTCTCTTAGGAATCCCACGTTCACCTGCATAAATACCTATGCCATACGTGTCTATTCAATATTCACGTATGCATACAGACATTGGCATTTGACATTTTTGCTCGCCTATAAATACCGTGAGATAAAATGCCAGTTGCATTTAATTAATCTTGGTAATCTATGAAGATATATTCTGAATCGCAATGAAACATAAATGTGTTAAATTGAATAAAGCTTTCAATTCAGTTTGAAGAAAGAAGATATTTTCTAAAGCATGTCTTATTAGGTACTACGTTAATGCCTATGAAGATTACATAATATATAGGCAATATAAAGCACATATGTTCAGCACTCTAAACCCCATTTATTTCTCTTTTTCATCAAAAACTCAAACATTAACGCGTGAAAAGAAAATATCCCTCCAAAGGCTACGTGTAAAAGAAAAAAGAGGATAATTTAATCTTCTCTGAGACACTCTTAAAATTGAGTTTTCTTTCTTGATTGGATCCTATTATTGCTCACTTTTGTGTGAAACTAAATGTTATTTCTTGAAACATTGTATCGGATTAAGGCGATGGAATCTTTAGATTAGTTTTTGTGCAATCTCTTGGAAAGCTGACAGTACTGTGATTGTGGCGAGGGAATGGAGAAAATGGGTGCAAAAATATAAGTTTACCGAGTTGTTATGTTTTCAAAATATTTTTTTGTTTCTATTGAAGTGCCAACGTAGTTATTAATGTTGGTATTATTAGTGCACTTATCGCACATTTTCTACGCACATTTAGTTTTGTCAGTGAATAAATGAAGAGTGAAATGCAAGTTGAAAATGCTGGTGTAACGTTTTTAGTGACAAAATAAACTCCCAATCTGTTCTCAGTAAAGCTACGATTTCTAAATATCTACGGAAATAAAAAACGCGCGAAAAGCATTCTGCCTTCATTCGTGATTGTTTACTCAAATTAGGATTTTACTTAGTTTTATAAAAAACGAGTGTGTCTTCCTCAAATAATTGTATCTATATAAATAAACGTAAGTACTATTCTTAATCATAAGTTGCACTTACTTATTTTTCATAGAGGGTGATAAAAAGTAGAGTGTACTCGGGAGCAACACTATTTTGCGACGTACTTTGAATGCCACGCTGCGCTCAGGATTCTACTTTAGAACCCCTCGCTGTGCTCGGGATTCTACTCTTAAATCCTTCGCTCCGCTCTGGATTCAAAGAAACACTCGCTTTCAAAATTGTTGTTTGCTCCCTTGGCAAACAATCTACTATTTCTTTCTTTCTTTCTAGGAAATCGTAGCTTAAGAAATATCACACAATTTTCCAAATAACTTTCACAACACGTGTAAAGAGCTACTATCTCACACGGGCCATATGATATCACACGGGCCACCGATTAAGGTACATTAACTAATTTACTCCTTGCTCCGTGTGTGAACATCCTTAAACGAGATAATTACCCGGAAGGAGACGAACTTCACGCACCCCATGGCAATTACTACCAAGAAACTATGTGTGTAACTGATAGTATAATCTATTCGACGCATTTGTTTGTCTTCTGAAGAAACTCTATCGGTTGTTGGAGAACATGTGTGGTTAACGATAATATGGTTGATTGGGTTAGGATGTCGCTGGCATGACTAAAAGTCCTATCTCATTTTTTAGCTGATCTGAATCAAGACAAGACACACTCCTACATTCGTGATTCTTTACATTTTTCACTAACCGTCGTACCTGTATGTTATTTGGAGCTCAAAATATAACCATTTTGAAAGGCAACAAAATGTAAAGAATCATGAATAGAATTATGTAGCTGTCTCAACTCCAATCAGGTAAAAAATGAGATAAGACTTTTAGTCATGCGAGCGACGAGGAGTGCAAACTTCCTTTTCGTTTAGTACGTTCGAACCTAAGCAGATATGCAGTTTATTTTACCACTAATACTTTAGAAACGAGGAAGAGAGGCTCCTCGCTAAAGAATATACTGCCGAACGGGTCGATCAAAGATTAAGCTACGCTTTCCGCGGTCAGTTCGTGGATGGGTGACCATCCTTTACATATCGAGACACCTCCATGCCTCAAAGGTCTCGACTGTCATTTATAAATCTTTGACAGTCGTTACGGGTAGTCAGAAAGTCTGATTGTCAGTCTTAGTAACTGTGTTGTGAAGGTCAGATGAGCAGAATCACCATGTAAAATACTGGTATTCAGCTGCATCCAGTTGGACTGGAAGCCGACCCCAACATAGTTGGGAAAAGGCTAAGCAGATTATTTGATATGTAAGCAATGGGCACCCATCCACAAATCAACCGTGGCAAGCGTACCTTAACCACAAACCGACCCGCGCGGCTATTATTATTTAGCGCGCGGCTATAATCGTTGAGCTCCTCAAGTTCTGAGTTGAGCTGCACGATTTTTGACAAATGCGTGCACTGATTGGACAGGTCCGCTCAATCTGTGTAGTTATTTCCTCAAAAGACCATTTCAGACACTAATCTACATGGTCTTCACACGATCTGACCAAGATTTTGTCTGGACTTTAAAAGAGACTGTGACTTCTGAGTTTGTTTCGGCCTTTCTTCTCAGATTATTCAGGGAACGCCGACCTCATCTAGTTTAAAAAAAAAATATGATTGACGTGTAAAAGTGTTTTTCTACAAACCTACTTACAGAAAATAAATCATTTATAGCCACGAGCCCCCTCATAATTGTTAATTAACAACCGTGTACTAAATTAAATTAATCAACATAAAAGGTACTAAATTACACAATGGATTTTGATTTCCGCACGGATATGCTTTCAATTATACTGAAAGCAACCAGTTTTCAGGATCAAAGCTTTTCATTAGCTACTCCTTTATGTTAAAGGTAACATAACAAGTGAGTGAACGAAAACAATGAGGAAATACGGTTAAATTAATTTAAGGCGGAAATTTCTTGAAAACGGTCAAAATGAAGTCAAAATGATTTACGGTTTTAAGAGATCACATCTTCTCTTATCTTGAGATCTTAAACCGTAAATAATTTTGACCAAAAAAAAATAAATTATATTTTCAAGTCTTATTTTAATATACAGTGATGGAACTCAAATCATAATTAAACATAAATTAATGCATCAAAAAAATCTTCAAATAGGTACACCTCTTAATTGTCTTTAAAAGCAGTTAACAATTCCTTCATTAACAATTTTAATTATGATTAAAAATATACCATTAAATTTCTAATGCCAAAATGGATTCAGTGATGGATTATTTATTTTGTAAATAGATAATTAATCTATATACTAATAATAAAGCTGAAGAGTTTGTTTGTTTGAACGCGATAATCTCTCGAACTGTCGGTCGGATTTGAAAAAATATTTTTGTATTTGATAGCCAGTCGAAGTCCAGGACCTAGTGCTGCGGCAGCACTGCTGCGTGCTGCCGAGATCGGAATCACACCTTAAATTAATAAAAGCAGTCTGTGCTGACAATAATTACCTACCTGTCTACGGAACTTTATTTATTACGTCTATAAGTAATTTTTATTACCCTCGTACTTTTTTTTTCATTTTCTTAGTACCAGTGGGAAATAAATCTAATTACTGTCAAAATCAAAATCATAAGTCATTTATTCAAAGGCTGTGAATTAGCATTTTTCTAAAATCAAATTAGATAAGACAGTCTCCCTAAACGTCCGCCGTTCACCACTTGCTTTCGCTGGGAAGAAGAAGTGGCTCAACAAACTCCCCAGCAGCACAGCTTTGTGTTCGGTTAGAAAAAATATTGTGGAGGGAATTATTCGGTTAAGGGCCCCTTTTCCCGAAACTTTAGGCATTTTACGCGCTGAGTCGGCTTGCGCCCGCGTTGCACAGGAGCCGTCGCGATATGAACTCCGGTGACCTATGGCGGCGGACGAGCACGCCACAGTACAAATAAATCAGTAGTTCAAATATTACACTAGTTTACTAATTTTTATTTTTTTTCGTTCACAAGACAAAACCGTTGGATTTGTTTTGTGACTACCTTCTAATCAGTAAAAATAAATGTCAAATATTTTTATCAAGTCTGGTTTTTTTATAACACTCACAAGAAGTTTTGGCTTCATCTGGTTACGCAGTGATCAATTAATTGTCTTAAAACTCAAAAGCAAACATTTAATGAAATTCTATTTTGTTGAAAATGTTTTTCAGACGGTGCAAATTAGATCATAACATTTTTTGTTGTATTTACAAGAAAAATATGTAGTAAAAAAACAGATCGGTTACAGAAGCTATAAAAATGGTACTACTTTATTTAACTTCAACTTTCGGTAGCAAATTTTAATAAAAAGGGTTTTCCAAGTAGTAGATGAAAAGTACTAAAAAATTCGGTAGCAAGAAATAAAAAATACGTGCAATTTAGATTGTCAATTTTGTGACAAGACCTAACAAATCACGAAACTAGCTGCTATTTTTGCCTAACTAAATATGTAGGCTTTAAAAACCAGAACAAGTGGTGTTAGTTTACATACAATATAATGATGACCCATGGGTCAAAGAGTGTGGTACTTAAGATACAAACACGTTTGTATGATACGACTACATACAGAAAGCATGGCTAATAGAAATCTCTATTCCTAGACAGCACGTTTCGCCGAAAACTTTGTTGGTAGAAAACATTGTTCGTAGATGTCTCGGTTCATAAGAAGCACTTTTGACAGAGATCTCTGTTCATAGATAGCATTTCTTGCCGGAAACTTTGTTCATACAAACCACTGTTTCACCTTGGTTCACAGAAAGAACCTTTGGTTCACGGAAACCAATTAGATCATTATTTTTTAAGTAAGCTGTATTCCCATTCGCTCGCTCTTGCATCTTATGTTGACGGAGCCCCGCTTGGCCGGGCTCCTATTTCTGTGTAAAGGGTTTAAAGTAACCAAACCGAACCTCGGGGTGCCCTTCGCTCGCTCTTGCATCCTACGTTGCGCTTTTTTAACCAAGGGAAACAGTGGTTTCTATGAACAAAATTTACGGCAAGAAGTGCTATCTATGAACAGAGATCTCTGTCAACAGTCCTTCCTATGAACCGTGATATCTACGGACAATGTTGTCTATCAACAAAGTTTTCGGCGACACGTGCTGTCTAGGAATAGAGATTTCTATTAGCTGTGATATCTGTATGTAGTCGTATCGTACAAGCGTTTCTATCTTAGGTTCCACACCGTGGGTCAAATCCTATGCTACGTTCGAAAAGAATGCCTTACCCGATGTTGCCTAGTAGTTTCAGTCAATAAAACGAAGCAAAACCCACAGAATTGGAGACAGAACCTAAGACCCCATTTCGAGCCAGATGTATGATTTTCATTTCGAAGGATCTGAATTGAAGGATGGCGAATAGCTGGGTCTCAACATGTCTTTAATAAATCATTTTCCACACTCACACCGAAATTTTCACCAGAAAACTTGGGAAACTTGAACGATAAACATGATGTTCGTTTTTACCATAATTATAAGGGTTTTGGGGAACAGTACCAAGATTTCTGGTATAAAAAAAAGTTTGCAGATTACTGTTGGTCTAATTTAAGAGATACTGATACAAATCTGAATTAAAACAGAGTAAAATTTGCAATATGTAATACTTTCAATATGCGGTAATTTTAAAATTAACAAAAAAAAAAAGTAAAAATTTTGAAAACTAGACGATCCAAATTATCTATGTCATATGCCTATGTATTTTACTGTGTGTACATAAATTATAAAATAAATAAATAAATAAATAAATTCATAAGATTTAACGTGGGAGAAAATGAGATAGGAAGCATTGTATAGTGTTTCTTAAGTTCGTGGTTCTCTTTGTGCTCTTTTTGAAGGTTTCACTTCTACCACGTGTGAATTGCACACATGTATTTTTTCATACGCTTTCAAATTTCCACGCGAACGAAGTCGCGGGCAACAGCTAGTAAATAAATAAATATCGTTGGCTTGTGTCGTGGACACCGTGGATAGATGATATAATACATATATACTTTTTTTGTAAATACATAGGTACTTCTTATGTACAAACATCTATGACTCAGAAACAAAATAATGTCCATGCTCATCACACAAACATTTGCCCCTACCGAGATTCGAACCCGGGCCCTAAGATCGTAAGGCGGCCTCACTACCGCTGCGCCATTCGGATCGTCAGTTTATGTAAAAAACAACCGACTTCCAAAAACACTATAAAGTGAAAAATAACTTTAATTTCGGAAGTCGGTGTCTTTGGATTTGTATTTTTGTTTTTTGCCACCGACTTCCGAAATTAAAGTTATTTTTCACTTTATAGTGTTTTTGGAAGTCGGTTGTTTTTTTTGTAAAAAAGTTTTTATTTTTTACTTTTTAGTGGGTCTGTTGGTCACCTTTTACAAAATATTGCTTTTCCCGATGCAGGGACGTTAATTGTTGAGGAGTTCTCTTAGTATTCCACTCTCCTAGCTGATAATCCTGGCTGCAGCATCAGGCCAGACTTATGTCAACATTGCATTGAACCTAAAATTTAGTCCTGTTTTAAATGAGCCCAAACACGACTACGGTGCTGTAATTTCAAGGTTTGTACTTTTTCTGGTGCTCCTGGCTTCAGCATCAGGTCTGTAAGTACTTCGGTATTCCTCATTAACAGTACGTTTATCCACACATCGAGCCCTTTTCAATGAGCCTAAACACGATATATCTGCTGTTAGTTGTCGAGGAGTTAGGTACTCTGCAGACTATCCTGACTGCAGCATCAGGTCATGACTTGATGATCATGAGACCAAATGTGGCAAATGCCCTATCAAACATCAAAACAATTTACTAAAACAGTCCTTGCCTGTTCGAGTAACTTCTTACTGTTAAGGAGTTGTACCTTCCATCATCAGCCCAGCTACCTGAGATGGTGACAACCATACACAAATACACAAGATACTTCATAAAATATGCTAAAAACAATAAGTGAGCCTATAAAATTTGAGGGTTGCCCTCGATTTCTCTAAGATCCCATCATCAGATCCCAACTTGGTGACAATGGGACCACCTCAGAACTATCTACTTTCGAACAAAAAAAGAATTTTGAAAATCCGTCGACAATTGGCGGCGTATTCGATGAACAAACATACAAAAAAAAAAAGAAAAACATACAAACACCCGAACATAGTACCTCCTCCTTTTTGTAAAGTCGGTAAAAATATGTAAAGGTGAATGTTTCCATTAACAATATTAAAGATTTAAAACTCTAGTCCTACTGACTTCGCTAGTCTGTGTAGAGAAGCACAAGTAATAATATTGTGACGCAATACACTTTCGGATTTTCTTCACTTCAGATGCCCTTTTTTTCTTAATTTTGTTTTTTTTTATTTGCCATTTTAATTACTTCTAATACAACACATTTTTACGCAGGTAAGTAGGCACTGTTACGCGCGAAGACGATAATGTGGTTGCGAGCAAAAATTGCATAGGTCCTCCCTCGATGACGTCCGACAGGACACTGGCGCGGTGCGCGCGAGTCGTTTTTCACGCATTTATTTTATATGGAAAAAAATAAGTGCTATATTATAAATCTATCCAATAATATCCCTGTTAAACCTGATTAGTAATTGAAATGTAAAATTTTCATAAAAATTGCGTTCCCCCAAGTCTCATAAAACTTAAAATCCTTTCAAAATCGACTTTACTTCTGATTTTTTTTTTGTCGAGCAAAATGTTAAATATTGTGTTTTTAACCAAAAAAGTCACTAGATTAAACATGTATCTGTACTATATATTTTTTTGCGAATTTAAATATGGTGATTTCTCTGAAAACAACTCGATCTAGAAACGTAAATTTCGGAAAAGGGGCCCTTAAATATTATAGAGACGTTTTGACGTCTCTCTCAATTTTTTTATCTTTATTTTTATATTACTATTTTATCTTTTTAGGGTTCCGTAGCCAAATGGCAAAAACGGAACCCTATGGATTCGTCATGTCTGTCTGTCCGTCTGTCCGTCCGTATGTCACAGCCATTTTTTTCCGAAACTATAAGAACTACACTGTTGAAACTTGGTAAGTAGATGTATTCTGTGAACCGCATTAAGATTTTCACAAAAAAATAGAAAAAAACAATAAATTATGGGGGTTCCCCATACTTAGAAAGTTCGAACTGAAACTCAAAAATGTTTTTTTCATCAAACACATACGTGTGGGGTATCTATGGATAGGTCTTCAAAAATGATATTGAGGTTTCTAATATCATTTTTTTCTAAACTGAATAGTTTGCGCGAGAGACACTTCCAAAGTGGTAAAATGTGTGTCCCCCCCCCCTTGTAACTTCTAAAATAAGAGAATGATAAAACTAAAAAAAATATATGATGTACAACATTATCATATAAACTTCCACCGAAAATTGGTTTCAACGAGATCTAGTAAGTAGCTCGCCGGTGAAAATTTAAAAACATATGATGGTAAGGAACCCTCGGTGCGCGAGTGCGACTCGCTCTTGCCCGGTTTTTTTTATTTTATTTTTATTGCCTTTACCGTAACATAACATCACGTGTATATTCCCCGAAGGGTTAGGAAGAGATGTACCTATAAAAAACCACATTCCTCCAGTTTGTTTAAATTCCCGTGCAATAAATACTAATAGGACAAGCCTCTCGCCTTGAACCGGGCACGGTTAAGCTACACTTGTCGCGGTTTTTCTGTGGATGGGTCATCATCTTTATATACCGAGACCCTTCGTGTCTCGGAAAGCACGTTAAGCCGTTGGTCCCAGCTGTCATTCGCGGGCCTTTGACAGTCGTTACGGGTAGTCAGAAGCCCGAAAGTCTGACATCCAGTCTTACCAAGGGGTATCGTATTACCCAGTAACTGGGTTGTAGAGGTCACGTAGGCAGTCGCTCTATGTAAAATACTGGTATTTAGTTGCATCTGGTTAGACTGGAAGCCGACCCCAACATAGTTGGGAAAAGGATCAGACGATAATGGTAGGAAATACTTTAGAGGAAATGGGGTATAAGGGTTGTGGCCCTCTCAAGATAAGACAAGAGTGATGTTAAACTATTTGGCACGTATTTAATTAAAGCTCTAGTAATTCCCATTTTGCGCTCCTAAAAGTATAATTGAACACTTTAATATAAATTATTGCGTTTGTTTTTGTGAACCTTAAATAATTCTTATTTTGGGCTCCTAAAAACACTAAATAGCCAAGTAACTGCAACTAACTTGGCTGTAGCGGTAGCCGGCCTCTGCAGACGTTAAAAAGAGGCTCAATTATTTAAAAAAGTATGCATAATTAAAAAGCGCAAAAAACATTTAGAGGTTCATTAATTTAAAAGAGTGCCCATCATTGGAAGGCCAACAAGGTTTTAAGAGGACCACTTAAATATTTACATCGCCAAGCGGTTGGTTGACTCTTCACGTGACCAGAGGGCTGGCCTATTTTAACCGACATCACAAAAAGGAGGAGGTACTATGTTCGGATGATTGTATGTTTTTTTTTTTGTATACAGTTTGTTCATCGAATACCAACTCCGCCAATTGTCGACGGATTTTCAAAATTATTTTTTTTTAGCCCAAAGAATAAACATTGCCATCCAACGTGGTAATGCTGCCAGCCTTTGGGGCACTTATGCCATTGACAGCGATGCGGACGAATTTTTTGATGCCCAATGAACTCCTGTCTTTTTTTCTTTTTTTTATAGACTTGTATAAACTATATAGTATATTTTAGTGTTAAATTGTAAAAAAGACAATTAATTAAAGATCAAAAATATTTCCTATTCTATTTTCAAACGTCCTGCACTTGTTTTTCACTACTTACAATTCTACGCAACCATTAGTTTATTCATGAACACCCACGACAAGCGTAAATTTAAGGCACGTCCCCCTTACGCGCGCACTTGATTAATGTCATGCTCGCACTCGCACCACACGGTAAATCTTTACGAAAGCACTGGGAACGTATTTACCGCTTGTTTGACTCCTTTACATCGCCATATGAACAATTTACAAGACCACTAAGGACAATTTTGTTGGGAATCGATTTTGTGAATGGTTTTGGAAAGTTTTCGGGTGGGGAGGATAAGAAGGGGATTATCCCTTTTTCTCTTGAGAATAGTGAAGGTTGGTTGCTTAGATTGAGTGTTGCCTTTTTTTGACGTTCTAAGAGACGATTTATTTTAATAAGCTAATTATTTAAGTCAGGCATTTTCTACCCTTTTCCCAACTATGTTAGGGCCAGCTTCCCCGGTTGCAGCTGAATACCAGTATTTGGAGCGACTGCCTATCTGACCTCCACAACCCAGTTACGTGGTAATACAATACCTCTAGGTTAGACTGATTGTCAGATTTTCGGGCTTCTGACTATATACTCGTAACGAATGATAGCCGGAACCAACGGCTTAACGTGCTTTCCGAGGCATGAAGGGGTCTCGGTATGTAAAGATGGTCACCCGTCCACAGACCAACCGCAGCAAGCGTAGCTTAACCTGATCGATCGACCTATGCGGCTGTTATTATTTAGCCACGGGCTTATCTTATTTAATTCAGGCTATTTTTTATCTAATGTGTATCCATTAGTAAAGTACCTAATTAAAAGTTCAGAATAGGTTAGCTACTTCCAAAGGTTTTTGAAGTGAAAACTTCTTTAGGTGCGTTGGGCATTTTTTGAGATGCGAAACAACCATTGAACTCGCGCCACTGTTACCGTAAGCGACACCGCGCGTATTTTTTTTTTAAGACGATTAAATAAATACCCGTTTCGGATGTGTTCGGCTGTCCTCGGGATGTACTCGGTTTTAATGTATGTACATATCCCATATGTCAGTGAGTGTTGGCAAAGTATTCTGTTTGTGTTTTGTTTTCATTTCTGTCGGCACTCCCGGAGTGCCACTGTTTTTTTTTATACACGCTGGCATGGGACATCGACGCGCAAACTGTAACCATGTATTCAGTGCATGACTCTGAACCTGCTTTGAAATTCTTGTCGGTAATATAAAAAAAATTGCTGTTCCATACATTTTGACCTGATCTCTCTCCGGACGTGACGTCCCACCGGATTGTGAGAGTGAGGGAGGAGAGAGTGCACCTGTGTCTGCGCAAAAACTTGTGTAATGCAAAATGTGCAAAAAAACTAAATCTCCCGGCTTATTCCGTTTATCCACCTAAAACAGCCACCCTAAGGTGGATATTCGGAAACGCATGTCCGAGAATCCACCCTAAGCTTATCCATTTAGCCGCGTGATGACTCCCGGCCGCCGTAGGCGCGGGCCTGCGGGCGGAGAATAATGGGTAGCTCACCGTCCGATCAGGACCAGGCCCGTGCCGGACGGCGCGTACGTGTTCCACGAGCGCCTCAAAGAGATGTCAGCATCGAGGAGGGGCCCCATAGGGCCGAAGCCTGCCGGGTCAGCGGGATTGTCCGAAAGGGTTACCGCTGGCCCGGAACATAAAGGGCTAAGGAAGGAACACGGGTGGGTTTTAGTCAGTAAGTCTGACACTCCCTTCCGCTCCACCCAGAGCGGGAGGGGTCATTTGATGATTTAACATTCACAAAAAAAAAGCCTATCAATTTCGTTTATCTAATTAGGCCTTAGGGGTGGATTCTTGGACATGCGTTTCCGCATATACACCTTAAGGTGGATTTTTTGGGGTGGATAAACGGAATAGCTCAATCTCCCGCGCCGAAGGCTAGTCTCCGCTGGGATTGGTCGCCATGACCGAAATTCGGCCTGGAGGACTATTTTAGGAAGATACTTAACAAAAACCTATGACAAACAAGAAGACAATTTTGGTTATAATGTCAAAATTATTCAGTTACTGTGTATAATATTCCTATTTATTTCTCTGTGGATTGGCTAAATTCGTTACTTCCGAAACAAGGTTCTTGCATAAATTATACTGCGGCTTAAGTAGGGTGAACGCATTTATTATGGTAATCGACTCGTCAAGTAAAAACATTCGTGTAGAATATTTATTGGGTCTGTCGCCTTTGATATCTATGGTAAGGCCTTTGTAGCTAGTTTTCTTTTTTGAAATACCGAAACTAGTATATAATTATTTTCTTTATTGAAGTGAAAACTTCTTTATGCGCGTTGGGCATTTTTTGAGATAGGAAAAGACCATTAAACTCGCGTCACTGTTACCGTAAGCGACACCGCGCGTGTTTCATTTGTATGATGATTAAAAAAAATACCCGTTTCGGATGTATTCGGCTTTAATGTTTAACCGATATGTCAGTGAGTGATGGAAAGAAAGAAAATACATTTATATAGCACAGACTAAAAGACACAGTACACCAGATACATACATCAGATAAAAACAAAAAAAAAACGATCAAATAAAAAGTGTAAACTCCAAGTCCAGTGTGTGTGATGGCAAAGTATTCTGTTTGTGTTTAGTTTTCAGTTCTGTCGGCACTCCCGGAGTGCCACTCTTTTATTTGCGAGTTTGAGGACGATTTTGATTAAATAAGTAGGTAAAATGGGAAGTGACTATATTGTAGCCAAATAATTTTATTTAACTATCTTCCTATTTCACTATAGGTAATTTAATTCTCGGACTAAAATTGTGACCTAATTTTGGGAAAGAAATTGAGGTTGTCTATAAATATACCTAGACAACCTGAATATTTTTCGAGGTACAGCTCCTTATTAAATAGCCAGCCGTAGCCGTAGTTTAACAGACCAGTGACCTGTTTTCCTTTTTAAACGATGTTTGTATTCACACAAGAAAATCGAGGACGACAAACAGCCATACATCCTGCGTGGACAAAAACACTTATACTACCTACTGTTTTCTCCATCTCGGCCATAGAAAAACATCGTGAGGACACCGGCATGTCCTAGAACCAAAAATTCGAAGACATGTGACATCTACCAACCCACACTGCCACCGCGTGGTGGACTACGGCCCACTCCCTCTCACAGAAAGAAGGCCAGTGTCTCAGCAGTGGGAACGTTACAGGCTGATTATGTACCAACACTAAAGCCTTTAGCCATAGTCAATCAGCGTCAAATTTTGCTCACCAAAGAAATAAACTAAAATAAAGCTTTAAAAAATAAAATAAACCACAACTAACAACGAAAAATCTTCTACATAAGTCAAAGAAATGATTTACAGTATGTTTACCTGCGAGCAACTAAATACGTCATTTAGTCTGACACGACTAAATAAATGGCTAGACTTAGTCTCAGCAAATAGTTCTATGTGAGACATACTGATACAAATTAGATTAATTAAACCAGGCTTTTGTTGGCGTACGACTCAAGTCAAAAGGGAATGGAGGTAATTTATTATACAGGGTGGTTAAAAGTACTTTGTAAAGACACATTTCTCTTCTTAAAGCTTTTTTTTTAGACTCGTTTTAACTTTTATGCTAGATAAATGAGAAAAGATGCGATACTTATTCGTCTTTACGCTTTGCCTCAACTTTTACAATTTTAATTTGAATGCTGGAAGTACTAATTGAAATCGTCCAATCACTTAATACAGAAAACATTCAAAATTTGTGATTTCACAAAAAATAAAAATAATATAATGGACATCTCTAACGTTTTAAAGACTCTGATGTCATTAGTCTTTGCCAGAAGAATTAGTTTTGCAGCATAATATTTTCCTCCTCCTAAAAATTTGTGACGTCATTAAAACACAGAGAGCGCATTCCACCAAACTGTTATACCTAGAAGAAGTCATAACCTGAGAACAAATTTTGAATTTTTGACAGGTTTTTCATACTAGAACTGTCAGAAATCAATTTTATTCCACGAATAAAAGATATCTGACTTTGGAAAATCAGCCCTTAGTATATTATCAAGCAGCTCAAAAATAAACTGCATCTTTGCAATAGTAATAAAATACTTGGAAATATTCTACTGTCTTTGATGAAACATCGTAAAATCTACACAAAGTTTCGGGTTCATTTTTCACATTGTTAACTTAACACGCAGTCCATAAAGTACGAACTTTACGTGTTTTCGTTTACCTAACAGGAGGCGCTCTCATAAAACTATTCAAAAAGAATTTATTTATGAGATCACCGTTCTTGTTTTTTTTTTAAGATTTTTGTGAGGTTGATTTTTTATACAGCGTGTATCAGAAATGTGTTCGATCCCATAAATTTGGGTCAAGTAGGTATTGTAGTTTTTTATGACACAGCTGATTATTTTTTCACGATTACAATGTGGTTCCACCCTTGAATATGACTACACATTTCTGTTACACGCTGGTAAAATACTGGAATAGCCGCCATTCCGATTGGACGCATTCACAGGCACAAACGTTTTAATTTTGATAGCTTTCCAAAAACCACAACATCATCCATCATGATAACTCGGTCGTGACCGCGGATTTCAGAACATATGACGCTATAAATATTGTTGAATTATTGTCCAAATAAAATTTATTGTGATCACGAATGCGGTATCTATGCACAAGTAGATTGTCAGTCAGATTAAATGATACTGATAGAATCTATCGGTCTGCGTGATCAAGAAAGAGATAGCAAAAATGTGTTTCGGACAGAGTAAGGGTCAGTTGACAACGAGACGCGACGCGACGCGCAGTTTTCAAAATAGAAATACAATTACAGACCTTATCTACTACACTAAAAGGTACACAATGCAGGGATTACTACGTCGAGCTACGCAGCACTGCGTAGCTCACTCAATCGTGTACCTTTTTGTGTAGTAGATAAGGTCTGTAATTGTATTTCTATCTTGAAAACTGCGCGTCGCGTCTCGGTGTGAGCTGACGCTAAAGGCTCCTAAGAAGGCGCTACACAAAGGCACCGCTCGTTGCGCGACTTGCGGTGCCTTTGTGTCGTACGCGATTAGCGTCGCGCCTGTTTGTAGGAGCCTTAAATCCGTTTGTTATCTGGTAACAATTTAATATGTTTGAAACACATTTTTAATGTTTCTACGCAAAAAGCTACCTTTTCAATATTTTTTTTTGTTGTTTATTTATGCTCTTTGTGAAAACTTGTAATTGGCCTTATTTCTGTTACCCTCAACCGTGAAAAAGAGTTTAGCTGTAAGTTTCCCAAAAACTGTAAAATAGAATAAAATAAATATAAAATTGTACCTAATAACTATGGCATATAATAATAGTGTTCTATTTTCTATTTCCGTCAGCCCAGGGTTTTAATCTGAACGAAGAAATTACAGAAAACTGTATAGCATTAGGGGAAGGTTGCGATCATTGGACTAGCTCTTTCATTGGACCACCAAGGTATTTCCAAAACTGTGCAAGCTAGCAATACCCAAACTAGTCGAAATGAGTCCGTGACGACTCAGTTGCACCCCCCTCTTACCTCAGTGACCATGCGGCACGTGGCGAGGAGAGACGTGTGACGTTGTCTTTGCGGCGGTCAAAATCTAATTATTACACTCAGGACAATTTGACGTCAGTATCATTGCATTCATATTTATCTGCGTGCACTGTTATGAACTATTAGACAATTTAATTGTGATTCCATGAGTGTTATTCAATTTGGTCTAATCATGACCATGTATATTTTATTTATTTTTTTCTTAACGAATACCTTGTTGCCATCAATGGACCCCAAGAGAGTTCCACCGTTGGACCAGTCCAATCATAGCAACTTTTTGCTGTATTTTTCTGGTTTGGGAATAGGTCCCGAGTATTTCACTAATTGTGGAAAAAACCATAGAAAAATCATTATAAATTTAAAATTCCAGAATGTCGCCAAAAAAAAGGAAGTACTTTGCATGGAATGAAACAAGTGATGAACCTTGTTTTAGAATCAGTAAGGAAACAAAGAGTTGGTTTAAGTGAAGCAAGCGGAATATAATAATGGAGTCCCGAAAGCAACAATTGCTATTACTACAAGCAACCTTAGCTTCCTTTAGACTGTATCTTAATTTTGATGACTTGTTGGTCTCACTAAATGTGCCAAATGTAAAATTTTATTAGATACCTACTAATTATGTAGCCTATAACTATAGTTTGTTTGCTTGTCGTATGTGTATGAGTAATGTTTGTCTCTCCTCGTATGTCACAATTTTGTAATATTGATAATTATAATTAGTTGCCTCGATTGGACCGCTAGAACGAATTTCTCGAAGTCCATTGATAGCAACCTGGTGGTTCATTGAAGGTGCCCATGGTCCAAAGAAGGCAACAGCCTAAGATTTTGTTTTCTTCGTTTATAGCAAAAAGTGTAAGCCCGAATTGTTTGTGCGTTTGATTATTATACATAAAAGTCCTACGAAATAGAAATAATAAACTGCTTTCATTTTAACACTTACACTTTTTGAGGTATGAGGTCGTAAAGTTATGTGGTCCATTCATAGCAACCTTCCCCTAAAGCTAGTCAGAATAATTGGGTATGTTTTCTTAAGTTACCTAACCTCGAGCAATCTCGTGGCAGGCTTAAAAGAAAAGCCTGCGTTGAAATTGCTAGCTTGAAGTTAAGTAGAATACGCACAATAAATAAGTGTATTACAGAAAATTTACACTATGAAATGGCGGCCAAGAAACTCCAATGTACAAACGCTAGCACATCAAGCCTCCCGAAACTGTCAAATTTTCCCAATCAACCTTGAACCTTATACTGTAGCGATAAGGTTGAAAATCTATTAAAGAAATTTGACAGATTGTAGTAGCTTGATGTCTATACAAATTAATAAAATAATTTCTCTCAGTTATACATTTAATTAAATTATTTATAACCAAAATAATAAAGGAGCCATAAAAACGTTTTAATTATTAACACTGACCTTAAACTTCAAAAGGACGTTACAAAATTAATATCTATACATATAATAAAACAGTAACGAAAGAAAAACTGTACATTGAGAATTTTCGAGAAAAAATAAGTGGATTTTGTTAGAAAAACGTAACTGATGACAAAAAGTGACTTTTTAGAATTTTTGTCTGTTTGTCTGTTTGTCTGTGTGTATGGTAAGGCTTCACGCCAAAACTACTGGATAGATTGAATTGAAATTCAGCAAAAATGTTCTTTGTAAACCAAGGAAGGCTTTAGGCTACATATTATCACGCCGTATGTTATGGGAGGTAAGCAATATTGATTTTAAAAGGTTTTGGTTCGTAATTCAATGCACAAAATAATTGAATGCCCAAAATGACATGTTATTTATTTAGTTAATAAAAATTTAACCCTGGAAACATAACAATCACGCTATTTTTATAAAGGAGCGGAGCAGTAATATTATAAATTGCAAGGGAACAGCTATTTCAACAATATGTCAACAGGGAATTTAGCGGTAAAGTTAAGGCGACCGTTTACCACACTAAATGGTGCGAGTTCAAATCCCGTATTAAAAAAAAAACTGTTATTGTTTTAAAAAATCGTAAAATTCTTTTTTTTTAGTTTTTGCATTTTTTATGTGCATTAGGAACGATACTGTTATGAAATCTGAGAACTTTACATGTCCTATCTTATTGTATGGGGAGTTTCACACCAATATTAATAAACAGATTGATTGGTGGTACAACAAGCTACACTATCATAAAGTCAAGTCAAACTTTTGGTTCTAAGTTATATCTTACCAAGCGCATTAGTTGTTTGTGGAGTGTCACGCAACAGTGACAAAGGGCGCGTACTTAAAGATTGCTCTTTAATCGTGTGGGATGAATGCACTATGGCGAACAGAAAAGCAGTAGAGGCGGTAAACAGGACTTTGTAGGACATCCGCAGGAACCAGCAAATGATGGGTGGCGTTACAGTTCTGTTAAGCGGCGATTTCCGACAAACGCTGCCTGTGGTGACGCACGGAACTAGGGCTGATGAGGTGAATGCTTCGTTGAAATGCTCTTTCTTATGGCCACATATTCATAGGTTGCGTTTAACGATGAATATGAGAGCACAGCTTGGCGGGAATGTACACGCCCAAGAATTTTCTGATCTTTTCTTAAAATTGGGTGAGGGAACGCTACCAGTAGACGATGGCCAGGTGGTTCTACCTGAGATACTTGGGAGAGTGGTGTCCACCTTAGAAGATTTGATTCGCCTGGTACGTGGACATCAATAGGATACCGCACCAAGATAATTCTTGGGTGTGTGAACGAGTCATTTTAACACCCAGAAACGACCAACCTTCAGCGATCAATGAATGCATTCTCGCGGAAATTGAGGGAAATTAAGTGATCTACACTTCAATAAACTCTGTTGTTGACCAAGATGACGCCACACATTACCCCGTAGAATTTCTCAATTCCCTCAGTGCAAGTGGACTACCAGCGCACACCATCAAGCTAAAGGTCGGTGTCCCAATTATGATTCTTCGGAATCTCACTCCGCCGAAACTGTGCAATGGGACCCGGCTCAAAGTCGTCTCGCTGCAGAGAAATATCATTGAGGCGGAAATTCTAACGGGTTGTAGTGTCGGCGAGACAGTCTTTATACCACGTTTAACACTGATTCCCCACAATTACCCTTTTTTTTCGGATGGGAAATCATCAAATGACCCCTCCCGCTTTGGGTGGAGCGGAAGGGAATGTCAGACTCTTACTGACTAAAACCCACCCGTGTTCCTTCCTTAGCCCTTTATGTTCGGGGCCAGCGGTAACCCTTTCGGACAATCCCGCTGACCCGGCAGGCTTCGGCCCTCGATGCTGACATCTCTTTGAGGCGCGCGTAGAACACGTACGCGCCGTCCGGCACGAGGTTGGTCCTGATCGGACGGTGAGCTACCCATTACTCTCCGCCCGCAGGCCCGCGCCTACGGTGGCCGGGAGTCGTCCCGTGGCTCCCGACGCCCGGAACGTCTCCCGCGGCGGCTGGGACGGGAGGCTCTCTCCCTCATCCGTCCCACCACCTCCTTCGCTAGCATGACTGCTTCGCAGAAGGAGGTGACTGCCTCCCACTCCCTCTCGCCCCGGACCATAGCTTGCACCAGGGCCGGACGCGAGATGTCGCCGCCGCTGCCGATCGCCTCTACGAGGACACGGCGGTACTCCGCCCAAGCGGGGCAAACCTCCACCGTGTGCTCCACCGTGTCCTCTGGGCGATCCTGGCAATGGTGACACCCGGCCACAATTACCCCTTTCAATTCAAGCGCGTGCAGTTTCCTGTGAGCATGTGCTTCGCCATGACAATAAATAAGTCGCAGGGGCAGACACTGAAGGCTGCGGGTGTCGACCTCAGGACGAGCTGCATCTCACACGGACAACTGTTCGTCGTTTGCTCCCGCGTCACCAGTCCTGACTCGCTGTACTTACATATTGAATAAGACCGAGGGAAAAACAACGAACGTTGTTTACACAGAAGTGTTACAGTAAATTATAACACTTCTGTTATTCGACGTCTCCTAAATTTTCGCATTAACCTGACGTCTCTTACCAGTAAATTAACTACATAACTTTCAAATTTTGAGTTTACTAAGCCAAATAGTTTTTGAGGGATCTAAGCTATAGTACAGTATGAGACGCATCTTTTGAGTGTTTCTGTAAATCAGCAAACTATCACTAACTATTATTAAAATTAAAATAATACTTATGCGGTACGTGGGCAAAGCCACGGGTACAGCTTTAGTTTATAAAGATTTTTTTAAAATTTATTTGCAATATTATTGTTAATTCAGTGTAACCTTGGGATCCACTGCGGAATTACGGGAAGAAAAGTTTTGTTGTATAGGTACTAAGTCTGGGCAACATATAGGCTATAATTTATTTTGGAAAATGGAACACCTGATGCAGAACCGCAACAGACCAACTTAAGTATAAGAGATGTAAAAATGGTGCCATAGCAAAAAATATTCCACGTGAAGAGAATTTTCTGCTGTGAGAATAAATTTGAAGATCTGGAACACCTGTTGTGGAACTCCAAAGCCCAGCGACACTATAACATAATTATAGGAATGACGTCTTAGCAAAAGTTGTTTAGTCTGATGGGCATTTCCTGTTGACTTACAAAAATGAAAGATCTAGAACGTCTCGAATCGTCTCGCGCATCACGCCGTTTTCCCGTCCCCGGGCTCTTAGAATTCGACATCAGACGTTTCAGATCTTCGATTTTGACGACCCCGTTGTCGCTGGCATTAGCAACAGGATTCGCGTACGAAGTCGCGGGCAGAAGCTAGTTAAGTAATAAATTGAAATGATTATAAAAATTGAAATCTACTTTCTCGTCGGGACGTCTGTAAGGATACCGAAAACCTTTATTTGTAGGTGGGTATAGTACAAAATTACGTTACTTATACTTCAAAAGGACGTTACAAAATTAATATTAAGTAATAAATTGAAATTATTTTATAAATTGATATCTATTTTCTCGTCGGGACGTCTGTAAGGATACCTAAAACCTTTATTTGTAGGTAGGTATAGTACAAAATTACGTTACTTAAACTTCAAAAGGACGTTACAAAATTAATATTAAGTAATAAATTGAAATGATTTGATAAATTGATATCTACTTTCTCGTCGGGACGTCTGTAAGGATACCTAAAACCTTTATTTTTAGGTAGGTATAGTACAAAATTACGTTACTTAAACTTCAAAAGGACGTTACAAAATTAATATTAAGTAATAAATTGAAATGATTTTAAAAATTAATATCTACTATCTTGTCGGGACGTCTGTAAGGATACCGAAAACCTTTATTTGTAGGTATAGTACAAAATTACGTTACTTAAACTTCAAAAGGACGTTACAAAATTAATATTAAGTAATAAATTGAAATGATTTTATAAATTGATATCTACTTTCTCGTCGGGACGTCTGTAAGGATACCGAAAACCTTTATTTGTAGGTATAGTACAAAATTAAATTCTTACAACGTCAGCCCACGCAAGATTGGAGTATCTCAGGAAACTATGTCCGAAGTATGCAGGGTGGCAGGGATTTCGGCGCGCAAACTGTAAGCATGAATATATTGGCACATGATTCTAGCTTCTTCTGCGTAGAAAAAAAAAAAATCAAAATATTTAATTTCACATAAACCTACGTGGGCACTTATGAAACGTCAGAAGCTAGGTGCACGGTTCCAATTGGTCATTTCTTAAGGAGAAGAACCGGCAAAAGACTCCACGGTTACTCTTTTTAAAAATAATTGGCTTTTACAATGTTTCCAAGTTACAGTAGGTATGGGAGGACAGCGTAGGCCTGTCAACAAGTACCAGGTACTTGATAAAATAAAAAATGGTCTACAGATCTAAAGTCTACAAGGCCTACAAAGTCCTTACATTTACAAAATAAGAATCTATCAAAAGAATAAATAATAAATAAAAACCTACTAAAACCAAGTGATATGATTCCCATTACAACCACTAATAAAGAGGTGAAAAATTTAAATTGTCTATTCGTGGGTTATCAAAAAAAAATGCTGTTGTAAGACCGAAACTATTGTGAGCTATAGTACGTATAATATATTATAGGTACATAGAAGCTGTTGGTGTAGGTACCTTAATAAATAAATAAATAAAATAAAAAAAAGTTTTCACTTTTGTCGGCAGTCCCCATTACTGCCTATTTTTAGGGTTCCGTACCAAAATGGTAAACCCTTATGGTGAGACTCAGTCTGTTTTTTAATGCTCAATAATTTATTTCAATTAATTCTAAACTCACCTCAAATGCCAATTTTCAGTATGAAACTAGCGATAACAATACGACGACGACAAAGTTACGGAAGGTCGTTAGAAAATTCACATACCTACTACATTTTTCTTATATTTTGCCTTTCTAAATGACAATATCAGTTAATTAACATTCTTTGTTTTAAAAACAAGGTGAACCATCCATCAATAGATAAACATTAACCTAGATCTATTTATTTCTAATTTACTGTTAAATTACAATATTTATACTCTTACCAAGGGGTATCTATCGTGTTACCCAGTAACTGGGTTGTGGAGGTCAGATAGGCAGTCGTGATGTAAAATAGGTCCTTGTATTCAGCTGCATCCGGTGAGATTGGAAAGCGACCCTAACTTTGTTGGGAAAAGGCATGAAGATTGATTGTTTTTTTTTACTAGCCTAGGCTGTCCCACTCCTAGGCATACGCCTCCCTCCACTCCCACTTCCATCTTTCGCAAGCCTGCGCTTGATTGTTAAATGACAATATTTTGAAGGCAAGTCTTTAAGCACTGACATTATAAAATAGCCATTTTGGAAAGTACAGATGCCAGCCAGCATATCAAGCCACCCAAAACTGTCAAATTTTCCCAATCAAACTTGAACCTAATGCTTTAGCAATAAAGTTGAAAATCTATTAAAGAAATTTGACAGATTGTAGTAGCTTGATGTGCTGGCGCCTGTACATATTTTTTTTGTTAATATCAAGCGATAACTAAACTTAACTACCTAGGTATTTCGAGTATTTGAAAGCCATTAAATTCTCAGACAATTTTTATTAACAAAAAGAGGTACCTAGGTATGCCAAGAACTTTTATAGATGCTTCTAAAATGCAAAGCAGAATCCAGGGCGACATTCTAGTAATATTATAAATGTGAAAGTTTGTATGTCTGGATGTTTGAATGTTCGTTACTCAAACAAAAACGGCGGAATGGATTTGTATCATCATCATCATTTCAGCCAAAAGACGTCTACTGCTGGACATAGGCCTCCCCCAAGCACTTCCACTTCGACCGGTTCTGTGCTTCTCGCATCCAACGGGTTCCTGCGGATTGGAATAATTTGTATAATTTGGCATAAAGATAGTTACCTATAGGTAACCTGGATATTTTCCGATCTCCACGCGAGCGAAGCCGCGGAATACCTAGTCTTTTATAATTGTATTTGCATGATAACTTACACCCTAATTGCGTAATATACTATGAATCTCAATCTGAATCATTTTGAAGGATATTGCTAATCCATTGCTTCATATGTTCGAAAAATTTGGCAGCTCAACAACGTAAATAACGCAACGAATGTTGTTGAACTGCCAAAATGAAACCCATTCCTACTGATAGTGTGTTACGCAATTACCCCGCCGGGGACAAAGGAAAAAGATGATTAACCTTTTGAACGCCAGAGCATAAAGGCACGCGTGTGCCCTCCACGCCAAGCTACAATTTTAAATATTTAAGGTATACAAATAAAAACACAAAAGTAATGATTTAATTGTTTATTTCGTGTTAAAGTGCACCGCATTTTTTGTCACATATTTGTGTCGCTCGTAATAGGATAGACGACACACGACTGGCGTACAGGGCACGCGCTTGCTTGTCACGTATATGTGACAATGGCGTTCAAAGGGTTAAATGTCACACACGTCACCATTTTTAAAGTCAAAAGAAACTGGGTTACCCGTGTCCTGTCCACATTAGTATTTATTATACTTACTTAACTTTTAACAACTTTCTTTTCCGTTAAAAATATCCCATCTTCTATGAAGTACCTAATAAAAATGATTAATTAATTTGAGCAGTACGGAAACAGAATGGCAAGAAAAATGTTTCCTTCAAATTCCTCTAGATGAAAAATTTTGTATTGTCGAGTTTGTTCCAGAAACAAATTGGGGCGTGCATGGTAGGGTCATTAACAACTGTGCCATAGAGTGACTGATACAAAACCGCGGGGAAATGTTGTGGATTTACGCGGCGACATTTTGTTTTGTTGAGTCTTTATCTACTAGATACGTTTATGTTAGGTATCGACCAAATTTTTTTTTTAAATGTTTTTCTTACAGTCACCGCAATTTATTGAGTGACAGTTTGCAATTAGAAATACCTAATAATTATCTGGCAATTAACTTGCTTTCTTATTCTGCAAAACATTTTTGGGATTCCGTTACCCAAAGTGTTCCGTGGCAACGGGTCCGCCCGTTAATCCATCCGACCATCCGTCAGTCCGTCTGTCTGTCAGCGGACCGTAATAAGTAGAGAGTTGAAATTTTCAGTGTGTATTTCTGTTGCTGCTTTAACAACAAATAAAAAAAATACAAGAAACGTGTTTTTTCAGCGTTTTTTTCCTTGAGGTACGGAACCCTTCTTGTGCCAATCTAACTCGTACTCGGCCGTTTTTTTTTTTGCGTGGTTAGTGAAATTCTCATGGATATCCTTTATCTGGGGAGAACGAAGTGTTATGTCGGCCTCCTACCGTCTATAACCACCCGTTTCTACCACTTACTTAATGTGTTGTGAAGAAAAACCCTTGTGTCTCGGAAAGCACGTTATGCCGATGGTCTAGCGCTTGATCTCTATCCGGTCGTGTCGGATTGCCGTCCCAGTGGACTATGAGAGTGCGGGAAGAGAGAGTGTGTAGCGGTATCTACAACGCCACATGCGAACAACGCGTCATACTGACGTCACGCAAAATCCTGCATCTCGCAAGCAGAGTTTACCGCGCAACTAGCATAGATACAATGGTCCGACATGAGTCATTGGGCAGTTGCCCGCCAGACACAACACCCGTCTGGTCGGAGGATCCTCCCTTTTCTATAGAGTATGAGTGAACTTTACACCCTGTTCCTCATACCTCTATAAGTGCACCTTTGCCTGCGCACACACTTGTGCACTATAACATCTCCCGCTCCGAAGGCTAGTCTCTCCTCTGAGATTGGTCGCCATGAACGAAGATCGATCTGGAGTAGGTACTATATTTGGTTTTTGTGGAGAAAATTCATCTGTATTCAAATTAACGTATCCGATAAACTGTCAGCTGAAAAACACGAATTTACACCGACTGGTGATAAGTGTTAGTCCTAGCCACAAAGCCCCAATTGACTATTTTTTTACACATTAATATTAATGGCGCTTCTAGTAGGTTAATGTATGTGTAGATTCGACGTGTAATTTTATCACGTGTGTACCAGCACATAATGGATCGAAAAATGTAATTTCTTCTCACTTCCACAAAATTAAAGGTGACATATTTATTGCCTTTAATAATGTTATTTATTCCTTTGTGTTAATATACATACCTGTAAAATAGGCTCACGTGTTCATAAGAAAAACGGTTTAACAAAAATTTTCTTTTTTTTGACAGCCTCCCATGCACTCTCGCTCCGTACCATGGCTCGGACTGAACCGGACGCGAGAGTACGCCACCGATTGCCGCCGTGAGGATACGGTGGTTCTCTGCCCAAGCTGGGGTAGCTGACACCCTCGATTAACATATATAAGCTACTTTTTATCCCGATATTCCCACGGGATCGACACATTTACGCGGGTGAAACCGCGGGGCGCAGCTAGTTAGAAATAACGACGAAATGTGACATAAGTAATCAAAATGCAGACAAATTGAACAAGGCGATCTGAATAATAATTACGTATCTACTTATCTAATTAATTATTGAATTACATTTTCTCCAGGGGAATATTACCCGGGGAAAATAAATTACCATGTAGTTGTGTATTTAATCGAACCTCAATTAATTCCCATTTTAGTTTCCAAGCATTATGCTGAGCGATGGCCATTTTGCGTGGATGTGACGCATGTTTTCCCCGAACTTGTTATTTTTTTTGTGTTTGTATTCTTTTTAACCGACTTCAAAAAAGAAGATTCAGTATTCTTATGCGTCATGCTTGTCGCAAATAAATGCATTTACTTTCTTTTTTAGAAGATCAGTTAAATATTTACCAAATAAATTACCTTGGGGAATTTAATTCCGGGTAACACCCTGGTGATCCTACCGTGACTAATAAAACACGTGTCGCTTACAGCTATGGGTTATTAGAAGTACCATTATCAAACTAATCGCTTTTGACCACTAATGGCGGAAGTGTATGATAGCGTGACCAAATAATTATCATTAATGGATCTCATTTTACCGAGCTGATGATACAGGAACCGAAAGTTATGTGGGTTTTTAGCGCGTAGTTTTTGGCAATTATCTTTCTAAAGACACACACGCACACACACCCCCACACCACAAATCGCTTGTACCTTTTCCTCAAGAGTCCAGATCAAGATCCAGTCCTACCAAGGAAAGAAAGAGAAAGAAAGAAAGAAAGAAAGAAAGAAAGAAAGAAAGAAATGCATTTGATAGCTCCAGTTTTAAGGAAAGCTATACACTATTTATAATCACGCTAGGACTCTTAGGAGCTAAGCAAAAAAAGTCTGAAAGAACGCTAAGCGAGCGTAATAGCGCTGGCAGACGATGCGATGCGACGGGGCGGGTCAGGGGAACAAGAAACTTCACGAGGACGAAGTTGCGGACAGAAGATAGTTGATTATACCTACTACCAAAATTCAAATTTTTCGTTTTTTAAATAATTTATACCCATCGTGGTTATACTGTAGCGGTATCTACAACGCCACATGCAAACAACGCGTCATACTACGTCACGCAAATCCTACATCTCGCAAGCAGAGTTTACAGCGCAATTAGCATAGATACAACGGCCCCGACATGAATCATTGGGCAGTTGCCTGCCAGACATAAGACCCGTCTAGTCGGAGGATCCTCCCTTTTCTATGGAGGTTGAGTGAACTTTATTACACCCTGTTCCTCATACCTCTATACTGGTGACCCCGAACATGAACGTCAGCGCAGCCTTCGTGCAACTACTCCAGCGTGACGTCATCATCATCACTCCCGCAAGCTTTAGAGCGGCGAGTCACCCAGTCAGCCAGCACCCACGGCTTCAACGGGTATCCTGACCATCAGCATGCAGCGACCGCGCATTCCTGGTCATCACCCTCAGCCTCATCAGCAACCTCGGCACAGCATACTGCACTTTCGGCCGGTCCACAAGCAGAGCCATAGAAACCCTCTCCTGGTCGACAGCAATCAGCCTCAACCCTCATAGAATTTTCGCAGCTCGTACGTGGAACATAATTTCATATTATGTCTTATGACATAAAGTAGGCACAAAATGCTACTTTATACTCACTCACACATACTTCTGCCGCATCTTCATTCATAAATTTTATTTAGACGCGTTCTTTGGTTGCAAATGACTTGCTTATTATCGTTGAAAGAGTCGCGTTTATAAAGAGGGGAAAATTCATTTGACGAATAAATTTCCCTTTTACATGAACATTTTCAACATGATTTAGAAAAAAACGAACAACGGGCGCAGCGGGTTCCGTAACAAAGTATAATAATTTACACTACATATTTTTATTATTTGTTTCATAGTGGCTATAGTAGTTAGTACATTGATGTGACGCTCGCACAGTTTACCGTAGCAATTCTTATATGATTCGCTCGGTCAAATTTTTTAACAAAATTGTTAAGAATAAACTCCCTTCAATTGGTTTGTTTGCAAGCAGCTTAGCGTCTATCACTACTGTTTTATCTAAACAGTAATATTGTTTCTGATACACTCCAATGGCGGCTGTGCACGCATCTGCCTATAGTTACATAAATTATTAGTTGTAATAACTAGATAAATAATAGATAGATAACTTTTATTCGAGGAATAAAATTGACGTTTGACAGTTTTTGTATGAAACAACTGTCAAAATTTCAAAATCATTCCTCAATTATAGTTATCAGACGATTGAAAACAATTAAAACATTGCAAACCGCCTACATGCATTTTTTTTTGCTCCGGCTTACCTCTGTCATAAATTCACCCTTCGCCACTGGCGGATCCTAAATTGCCTTCACTACAACACTAACATTTTAAATAACCTTATACACGTACCGAACCACAGATAATTATAATTTTCTGTGAATTTTCATATTACGTTCTTAAGAGAAATGTTAATCGAAGTATGATGAGATTATAACATAATTAAGCCGGTGTATTTTCAAGAAGAGAGAGGCAAAAGGTATTCTGTAGCCTTTTACAGTCAACAAATGATGTAAGTATGCAGGATCGTCGGATATAGTTGAAGTTTAGTAAGAAACCGATGGATATACTCGAATATAATTTTATTTTATTAATAGAAAACAAACAGCTCATTTATCAAATTGAATTTAGGCCTTCGGCAGGATCGTCGGATATAGTTGAAGTTTAGTACTTCAACTATATCCGACGATCCTGCATACTCATCTCTTTTGTTGTCTGTACAGACGCTAGCATCAAGCTACTACAATCTGTCAAATTTCTTTAATAGGTTTTCAACTTTATCGCTAAAGAATAAGGTTCAAAGTTGATTGGGAAAATTTGACGGTTTCGGATAGCTTGATGTGCTGGCGTCTGTACATGCAAACTTAGTTAAGAAGTAGCAATACACGGATATCTATCAAATTGTTTGTAATGCTTCTCGACCCTTCTTTGTCTTCATTTTTGGATCATCGTCATCATTCTCCTGACCTTATTTCAATTTATTTGGGGTCGGCGCAACCGGCGGTTTCTTACTAAACTACAACTATATCCGACGATCCTGCATACTTATCTCTTTTGTTGACTGTACATGTATATGAAAAAATAAGCAAAAGAATGTTCCCAAAAGTTCAGATTCAGGATGTTGTGCAGGAGCATGAACTCCAGTATGATTCTGTAAGGTAAGTAGTAGCAATAGGCGGATATCTTTTATATTTTTTTGTCATTTTAAGTGACTAAGGTAATCACGACCGTTTTAAAAATATTCCTTTTATAAAAAAAAAATTAGCTGTCCCATACATTTGGGTCGAGTAGGTATTGAAGTTATGTATGGGATATCTGATTTTTTTTGCGATTAGGCTGTTGGTCCCACGGAGAAAGTTGTTCAGTGTGATGGTCTGCACCACACCCTTGAATGTGACCACACATTTCTAATACACGCTGTGAAACTGGGAATTTACCAGTGCAATCTATTTTACCGATGAAAAAGTGCGAATTTAGACTATTTTTCTGGCATTGAGTGCCTTATTTATTTCTTTCAAGTCTCAACATAGCATAAAACAGTCTATAATATTCCCACTGCTGAGACACAGGCCTCCTCTCGATGAGAGGAAGTGGGCCCGTAATCCACCACGCGGGCCAGTGCGGGTTGGTAGATGACACATGTCTTCGAATTTTTCGTTCTAGGACATGTCGGTGCCCTCACGATGTTTTTCTTCACTTTTTTGAGTCTCAACATAAACTTTCTTTGTAAAGGTATAATTTGTTAAGTTTTTTTTTAAAGTTCTCTTTTCTTTAAGCACCACCATTACGAATAACTCTAAATTACACCCCAAAACGGAAACCTTGAGTTTCCCTTATTTTGCGTGTTATAGGATTTTTATGTAAAATTGGCGTATTGCCAAAAATACTACCTATAAACTGGTGTCGTTCAGCCACAAGTCCCACAACGACTGTTCACAGGAAATGTGGGGACATTAACATTGTGCGGTTGTATTTGACAGTCTGATTTACTGCAATATAATATATTAAGATTATTACAAAATTCGGTTTCAAACCGGCAATATACATATTATGTATATTGCCGGTTTGAAACCGAAATTTTGTGCAATATTTAAAATATATAAAAACTATTCGGCCGCCAAGCTGGGTGGTCGTTACAATGTGCTTTAAAAATACGCGACCCAGTATTTTCATAGTTATAATTATTGTTAACATCATTAAAAATTGTGTCTAGTGGGAGTTACAAAGCTTTGATATATGATCTCCTTTAACTTATGAACAAAATAAACTTGAGGTGGGATTTAAACATCAATTTCTGATCAATTTCCTGCAAAAATTAAATAAAAAACATCATAGGTAGATGAGAATTTATGATGAAGTTTGAAGAATGGGTTCGAACATTCGTCTGGGACCGGGCATATCAATCCACCATTTTGAAAAAAAAAACTGTTTTATTTTTCAAAATGGCGCACGGCAAAGGTGCTCTTTAAAATTATATATATTAAACTTATAAATTAAAGTTGTATTTTTTTTTTCTACTAGACTGTCTGTAGACTACGCAACAGATTGTGGATTATTATTATATTTTAAAATATTATTTCATATTTTAGATTATTTCAAATGTGGTTTTAACCATTATTTAGAGAATTCATTCAGAAGGTTTATAATGTAAAATAAATTAATATTATAGTTATAGGTACATGTCTAATAAAGAAATCTCGATATGTTTTCGAGTACTAGTTAAAACCGTGTGAAGCAGTGGCGGACCACTAGTAAATCACACTAATATTATAAAGGCGAAAGTTTGTGAGTAAGGGGGTGTATGTGTGTGTTTATATGTTTGTTACTTCTTCACGCTCAAACGGCTGGACCAATTTTGATAAAATTTTATATTGAGGTAGCTGACACCCTGGATTAACATATAGGCTACGTTTTATCCCGATATTCCCACGGGATCGACATTTACGCGGGTAAAACCGCGGGGCGCATCTATTAATAAATAAATATATATTTCTCTGAAGGCAGTAAATATACATTCCCCTGCAGTCAATATACAGGCTTCTCAAATTTTATAAGACAAATCAAAGGATAACGCTATTAGATAATACTTTGGTTACTACCCCGCAAACAAAGGCCCTCATTAGAATTTAATACCTCTAGTATGCCGCTAACGTCAGCGTCCCTTACGCGGATAGCATGCATATCTCCCAAGGGTGAGTAATGTGGAAATCCTTACCTTTTGAATGGGGGCAGAGATTATTCTATCAGATCTCTCTTATAAGAAGAGTAGGGGTTTTTTGGGACTGCTTCGTTGGTCTAGTGGTCGCAAACGCTATTGCTGAGCATAAGGTCCTGGTTTCGGTTCCCGGATTGGGCAAAGTATTATTGGAGTTTTCTTACGGAAATTTCTCAGTAGCAGCCCGGAGTCTGTATTTTTGCCTGGTTGATGGCAATAGACTCGCTCTCTGTTATATGGGACTGAAAAATAACTGGCGAAATGTGGGTGTAATATAGGTACCCAACACTTCGGGAACATCTTCGCGTCCGCCATCTTGGATTTTCATTTTGACCTCACTATCGGATTCAGCACCCTTAAAAACTACGAAAACGACACCCATGATGAAACATGCGCGTTCGCACACAGCTCGGAGAACCAGAGAGTACTTGGCAATGGATAAAATCCAGGTATTGCCGTCGCCTCTCTCGCAATCCCATCGAGCATGCTTGGGACATTTAAAAAAAAATCTTTATTTTTTTTTTTTTAAACATGAAACGTTTATTTTCCCTTGACTGTAATTACTTGTCAAAAAGAGTAACCTAGATAAAGTGGATAAGACAGAGATTAAAACAGATGAAGAACTAGCAGAGGATCCAGGGGTTCAAGGGATCAGACCGGAATAAATCATGTGATGTTATGTTGAGATATTTTGGCTTTTATATTTACTTACTAAGTATTTATGAGGCTTCTTTTTAATTTGTGTATTGGTTGTAAAAGAATCTTTGAATAAATTAAATGTAGTCATCTCAACTTTTATTTCGCTCAACCTTTATGTATAGGTGGCACATAAAATTACAGCACACCTATACAGGGTTATTGGTAAAACATTAACAACCTCTTAAGAGGTCATTGTTCTCATCATTATGAACAACTTTTATTATGCGACCAAACCTGAAATCGCAAAAAAAAAATCAGCTGTTCTCTACATTTTGACGAGTTATACTTATTATAATATATATAATAATAATAATATAATTAATATAATAATTATTATAATAATATATATATTAATTATTTAGACACGGGCCCCTCTTGTTTGATTGATTTAGCCATAAATGTCATTACTGGCATGGTTGTGATACGCTATGCAACACACATAAAACGACAATTGATCGTAATGAGTTTTGACAGTTCACCCACGTTCATTGCGGTATTTACGTTGTTGTGCAGACGAATTTTTCAAACCTATGGAGCAATCGTTCTTTCCTTCCTTTAGAGTTATCGTTTAGCCACGAGCCCCTGGAAATTGTTTATCCATAATGCACCAATATTAATCCTCAAAGAAACAAATCCATAACCGTTGACTTCGATTTCACCCCACCCAATAAAACTGACACCCATTAAATTATCAACCGAGTAAATAATAGTTTCCTGTTTACAATACAAATTTATTATTATAAAAGGTTATGATGTTATGATTGTCTAAAAGGCAGGAAGGGCGACTTTCCTTTGTCACGCGGACTTATGACTTACTTCTCTTTCAGGTTATTTTAGGTAACCTACCTGTTTGATCGAGGTACAGTCAGCAAAAGAGTTAGGATATAGTTGAAGTTTATTAATAAACCGATGGATGTTGTCGACTGAAATTTAATTTGATAAATAAGCTGTTTGTTTTCTATTAATAAAATTAAATTTTATTCGATAACATCCATCGGTTTAATTACTAAACTTCAACTATATCCGACGATCCTGTATACCTAACTCTTTTGCTGACTGTACATAAGTCGGTTGAAAATATACAGAGTGGTATACATCGACGCGCAAACTGTGACCATAAATTCTGCACATGATTATAGAACCTCAAATGTAGAAATTTTTCGTCGGATAACAAAAAAATCTGCTATTTCTTAAAAGTGCAATACCCTACGCGGTTAAAATGTACTGAAAAGTTTTTTTTTTTTTATAAACGACGAACCAATAATTGTTTCGTCCTGCAATTATTGCAGGCGGTTCAGATTCCTGGTAGGTAGCGGGCTGTTACCCTTCTTCTTAGCGTGTCGATAGCAATCTGTTACCCTGTTGGTTGTAAGTATATGTTTTGTGCGTGAAAAGGGAAGTAATATAAATTGCGAATTGATTTACATATTTGATCGGATGTTAGTATGTCTGGGTTATTAAATGTTTTTGAGGATCCTAAAGTAGAGGTAGTTGAGTATTTTAAATGGAAAATGTTGTTGTATTTAAAACGAAAAGTTTTTTTTCTTCTTTTGTTGTTAATTTGATGTCCTTTACATGCCGAAAAGTAAAATATGGTAATAACAACACTGTGATATAAACAAAAAATATATAAAAAATAAATAAAATAAAATTATAAATTATTACATTAATATAAAACATCTGCTTAGTGTTTACCCATATTTACAAATAAATGATTTTGAATTTAATAATACCTAGCTGTAAAAGTCCTGAAATTCATAAAGAGAGTAAGTAATGTTTGTTTAAAGTTTAAAAAAAATATATAGGTATTAATTCTTATTTGTTACTTAAGGCTGATTTTTAAATAGTCAGATAACTTTTATCTGAAGAATAATTATGACAGTTTGACGCATTTTCTATTAAAAAACTGTCAACCCGCAATATTTATTCCCCAGTCAAAAGTTATCTGACTATTGAAAAATCAGCCCTTACTGGAATTGTGCAAGGTTGTTATATTGATTTGCCAAATAAAGATGTTTTTTTATATAACCGCATGTAATTCGTGATTTAATGGAGTCATTAATTGATTGACTGTAACTCGGGGCAAAAGTCACATAATTAACTACTGTGTAAATTATTATTATTATTTGAAAAATGGTCAGCTCTGTAAAAAGTAAATAAGACACACAAACCATCAGATAAAAAAAGTTAACCGAACAAAACACGCACGACGCTAACATCGCGTCAAAAAAAGCATCCTGCAAATTGCGTATAACCCAACTAAATCAAGAACATAAAAAAACTACGACCCCCTTAACATTTTAACGACTTCCCGAAAAGTAATTTATCAAACTCCACAGTATGTTTGACGAAGAACATGGTACTTACAATGTCGTCGGCTTCCCAACTTTTTCAATCTTAAATCTACACGAAAAGTTTTAACCACTACACAAACACACACAGAATAAATTTAAACACGACTATTATTATTTTTATATAATTTAATATACTACACAGAAATATTAATTATATTTAATTTATAGTTTTTATATAAGTGTTCGGGAGTTCGCGACTGCACGTATGCAGAGCGTCCGTCCGACTCTGTCGGCTGACGGTTTCAGAGTCGCTCAAACGCTGAAAACTGAAGCGAAGACGAGTCTCGTCTGTTCGCAATGTATTGGACTCTTTACATGTCGACTCTACACGTGTGTAACTATTTAATTGGATATTGTAAATTAATTGTGGGTTCTTGATTTATTAAGATAATTAGAACTGTATTTATTATTTCTACGTGTGTTATACAAAAATGATTTAACTTTTGATTTGCATTAATTTGGTGCAAGTATGGAAGAAAATGTTTTGTCGACCTAATATAAATTGGGATGAGGGCAGGACAATTATTATTATTATGATTAATTTGGTGCAAGATAATGACCATGGTACGAAAAAGAAAAAAACTTTTGTCAGTGTTTTAGACTTTTGTACGTCTACTTTGTTGTATAAATATCGTATTATTCGTAACAATAAAGTATTAAAACGTATTAAGTTTCTGACAATGAAAAAAAAAACTGGCCAAGTGCGAGTCGGACTCGCACCGGAAGGGTTCCGTACCACAAGGAAAAAACGCCGAAAAAACACGTTTGTTGTATGGCAGCCCCTTAAATATTTATTTTATTCTGTTTTTAGTATTTTTTTTTCGGTTTTTTACATCATCTGTGAAAATTTCAACTTTTACGGTTCATGAGATAGGTACAGCCTGGTGACAGACGGACAGACGGACAGTGGAGTCTTAGTAATAGGGTCCCGTTTTTAGGTACCCTTTGGGTACGGAACCCTAAGTGTTTTCATTAAAGTAAAGACAATGGGTCATACTTTTATTTCTAAAGCCAAAACAAAAAGACGAACAGCATGTTTAAAAAAAAAAATTATAACACTCCTTCTTGCTTTGCCGTAGTTGGGTAAAAATAAAGTAGAATATTTTTATTAAAATAGATACGATGGTTTTCTTTGTTTTGTTAGTTTTGTTTATAACAGTATTTCGTAAACACCGTTCTGAAATTGAGATCAAAGTCGTTTGTGAACTCTTTTTTTAACAATATATTGTATAGTATTGAGCCAACTGACGTGATAATTACTATGTCCTAAATAGTTAGACAAAATATTATTGATAAAAGTTTCAGTCTGGAAAGTCTGATTCCAGAATGTGTTTTTGAGACAGGAAAAACTGTAGAACTAATTACAATTACTTTTTTAGAATGTATGAAATTTTTGGCGTTGCCAAAGGACCAAACATAGCAGGAGGTACTGTAGAGATCCAGGCGGACCTCCAAAGTTTTGACTAAAAGACCTTATGACTTTGAACTAATATATTGTAAAAAGAGAACATTAGAGCTTCGCGGTCATTTTATCAATCCTATTCTATCTTACGAAAAACCCCATCCTTCATTATATGGCATACGTCTCAACTTTCGAATGTATCCATCAACAAATACTACCAGCCGGTATTACTTTAAGGTCGGATTACAGATCCAGAGTCCAGAGTCTAAAGGCCAGAACATACATAACACTACAGTACCTACATACGCCAGTATTAGTTGGGCACCCCCTTTTATAATGAGTCCCAATTAGGTGATAGCTCATTAAAGAAAATACTACTATTAAATTCCTACTAAAATTCTTGAGCAAATTGGACCCCAGGACCAAAACTAGTAAACCTATTCTCTAGAGTACATCACGTTTTCATAACAATATATTTATTACCAGCAGTGCCCTGCGGTTTCACCCGCATATGTGTCGATCCCATGGGAATATCGGAATAAAAAGTATCCTACGTGTTATTCTGATGTATAAGCTATATTAGTGTAAAATTTTATCAAAATTCGTTCAGTGGTTTTTGCATGAAAGAGTAACAAACGTCCATCCATCCTCACAAACTTTCGCGCTTATAATATTAGATATTATTAAATTAAATATTCATTATTTACATAGCCTTTTCTCAAACTTTCAAACTATGTTGGAGTCGGCGTCCAGTCTAACCGGATGCAGCTGAATACCAGTATTTTACATGGAGCGACTGCCTATCTGACCTCCACAACCCAGTTATTGGGTAATACGATACCCCTTGGTAAGACTGGTTGTCAGACTTTCGGGCTTCTGACTACCCGTAACGACTGTCAAGGATCCACGAATGACAGCCGGGACCAACGGCTTAACGTGCTTTCCGAGGCACGGAGAGGTCTCGGTATGTAAAGATGGTCACCCATCCACAGACCAACCGCAGCAAGCGTAGCTTAACCTGATCGATCGATCTGTGCGGCTGTTATTATTTACCCACGGGCCCCTCCCTATTAAATTAAATATTATTTAATTATTAGTAGGACATAAATAACTTATGCCTATAAAAGCCTAAACATTATGCTAATAAACACCAGATCCGTGAAAGCTGTAAAATGAAGTGCGAAGTAACCTCCTTCATCTTTATACAGACGTTTGCGCCGAAATATCAATTTGACGTTTAATCACGAGTTAATGGCATCTCAGACGGATGTAATTAACTTCAGTGGTTGGACATAATCGGGTGACGGATTAACCCGTCAATCGTCATAATATAATCGTAGATTAGAAATAGACGGAGAGGTGGAAAGATAAGCAAGGGATGATGAGCTGAGCGAGTTTACGGTATTTAGGACAACACATTTTTCTTGATTTCTAAGTAAAGGTTGATTTCGTTTTTGGACTTACCTCAAATTGGTACTTCCTACGTAACATTGTAGTTTGCTCCTGTAAGCAGATACCTACTGTTACTGTTAACCTGCTTCATCCCACTGTTGGGCACAGACTTCTCCCCATGACTTTCAGCTCTTTCGCTCCAATAAAATAGACCACTGGTCTTTTGTTTTCTCCAACTCATCCCTCCATTTTCTACGGGGTCTACTGCGAAGGCTTCTGGTTGTATCAGGGCTCCACAGGGTGGTTATATGGCCCACAGTTCATTGGGCATACGGCCATACGTGACCAGTCCAGTACCACTTCAGCTTAGTGGCTTTTTGAGCAACGTCAGATGTCAATGCCGTCAACGTCATCTGTTTTTTGGAGCGCAGTGTGTGTTCTGAATATGGTCTATCAATTTGACGCGTAGAATACTGCGCTCCATTGGACGTTGGAAAACCTTGAATTTGGACTTTTGTATGTTTATCCGCTCTTCTACTGCCAAACTCTTGTCACCACTCCGTCTGCCGAGACAGGTTTGTTTCCACGACAGACCGTTTATTTTGGCCGACATTAAAATACCTGTGACCTGTAAATAGTGGTGGGAGTTTAGGGGCTTTCAACCCATACTAATATTATAATCTCTCTGTTACCTCTTCATGCATAAACCAGTGAACCAATTTAGATCAAATTTGGCATATAGTTTAAGTCCCGGGAAAGGACATAGGATAGTTTTTATCCTGATATTCCCACGGGATCGACACTTATGCGGATGAAACCGTGGGGTGCTGCTAGTGGATTATAAAAGTTAAAAAACCTCATGATTTTCCAACACCTACCGAAAAAAGATACAGAAGAAAACATATAACTATGATCTACATAGAAATATTTGCGAACCTCCAAAACTAGGCACAAAGTAATTTATGCCAAGATATAATTTGACCCTGAACGTCCAGACCGTTTAGGTGCAAACATCGATCGATTAGAACCTGCTTCAAGGACCGAAGGACCAAATAAGGTCCAAATTCATCTGTCCCTTGCCTGAGATAACTTTAAGAGCTTTTTGCGATTAAGTTAACAATACGATCTCTTACACGGTGGCTACATTAGTGGACAATACGTGATACTGACAATGTTTCGTGTAATATTAGGTACAGAAGATTTTATAGAGTTAGGTAAAAACTTTCGTGCTATTTTTAGTCACGCGAGTTCATGTGCGAAGTTTGTTAAAAAGAATGTGGTATGTTCGAAGTATTTCCTGAGGGACATGCAAATTTGGTGTAGCAGTAGGAGGAGCATAGCTAAATCTATATACACACATCAAAAGTGTCTAGGGATCAAGCATTTTTATGCGGATTTCTTGAGATTGAGATGTGGCTTTGTAATAAATTTATGATTTTATAAATTTATATGGATCCTTTTTGGTGCATTTCATAATTTGAATCAGGAACTGTGAATCAAATTCGAGTAAAAGATGAAAATCAGCTGTCAATATTTTCCCTATAAAAACATACAACGCATTGAAGACATTATTAGTGCTACGGTTTCCCTACTACTGATTAAAACCAACGTTATTATGGAGCGGCGACGTCATTTAAGCAGGGAAGAAATGCTCAGAGCCGTGGGAATGATAGAAGCTGGTTCCCGGCAACGTACTGTGGCTTTAGCTCTGAATACAAGTCAGAGTGTTATCAGTCGACTTTGGACACGTTACCGAAGCACTGGTACCGTGGCTAAGCGCCATGGAGGACGGTATCGCTGCACCACACGGAGACAAGACCGATACATTCAAATCTTAACTCGAAGAGCTCCAACAATAACCGCCATGATGTTAGCCGTGAGGCTTCATCACTCTTCAGGGAACTTAATTAGCGACCAAACAGTCAGAAACCGCTTGCATGAAGTGAACCTTCATTCCCGAAGACCGCTACGGGTACCACCTATAGCAATGCACAATCGTAGGATTCGATATCAATGGGCTCTTGAACACAGAAATTGGGCAGAAGAACAATGGCGTTTCGTGTGCTTTTCTGATGAGTCTCGTTTTGGTATGAGACCGGATACAAGACGTATACGACACTGGAGAACCCCTGGACGCCAACAGCGATTAAAATCCTGCCAGGAAGTCCATCCTTATAGTGGTGGAACCATCATGGTATGGGCGGGTATTTGGATCGGCGGAAGAACTGAGTTGATTTGGATCAGAGGCAACCTCAACGCTCAAATTTATGCTGAGACGATTGTATCAGACGTCATCGTTCCTCTACAAGTGCAAATCGGTCCCTTATTTCAGTTAATGCATGATAATGCACGACCGCACACCGCAAGAGTTGTAAGACAGACTCTCGCCGCAGCTAACATCAATGTCCTGCCCTGGCCTGCTCAGTCGCCAGACTTGAACCCGATTGAGCATGCATGGGATATGCTACAGAGAAGAGCTCTGCCGAATATGGAGGGTATCCAGTCGCAAGAAGACCTTTTTTTGTTGTTGCAACGAACATGGGCGGCCATTCCACAGCGTGATTTGGATGAACTCATTTTGAGTATGCCAAACCGATGTTCTTGTGTTGTTAGTGTTCGCGGTAGAAACACGGATTATTAATTGTTTAAGTTACCCAATAAAATTTTAAAGAAAACTGTTATTTCAGTCTTTTTTTCGAACTTTTGTGTTAGTGGTTCAAATGTCAAAAATCCCTTTATTAGGAAAATGGCAAATTTCTTTATTAATGCAAAGGTGACTTGGTTTATCGTTACTGTGACAAACGAAAACACTTTATTTGATGAATCCTTAAAGAAAATTTTAATTAATATCAATCAGGAGAAAAGTTATTGCAAAAATATATGTTGATCCCTAGACACTTTTGATGTGTGTATATAAAAGAAAGTCTGTTAGTTACACCACTTATAACTCGAGAACGGCTGAACCGATTTGGCTGAAAATTGGTGGGGAGGTAGCTTAGGTAGCGTAGCAGGAGACGGACATAGGATACTTTTTTTTTTTTTTTATATTAGGAGTAGGGTAGGAGTAGGGTAGGAGTAGGGTGGGAGTAGGGTAGGAGTAGTGTAAGAGTAGTGTAGGAGTAGGGTAGGGTAGGGTAGGAGTAGTGTAGGAGTAGGGTAGGAGTAGTGTAGGAGTAGGGTAGGAGTAGGGTAGGAGTAGGGTAGAAGTAGGGTAGGAGTAGTGTAGGAGTAGGGTAGGAGTAGTGTGGGAGTAGGGTAGGAGTTGGGTAGGAGTAGTGTAGGAGCAAAACAACGTTTGCCGGGTCAGCTAGTAACAAATATATCCAACTAGCAGCGCCCCGCGGTATCACCCGCATAAGTGTCGATCCCGTGGGAACATCGGAATAAAAAGTATACTATGTGTTATTCTGATGTATAAGCTATATTACTGTAAAGTTTCATCCAAATTCGTTCAGTAGTTTTTGCGTGAAAGCGTAACAAACATTCATCCATCAATGCTCATAAACTTTCGCATTTACATATAATATTAGTAGAATTCAGAGATGCCATTGTGTGTCAACCGTTAAAAAATCTGACAATGGCGCCGATTCTGTTGTTCACAAACTAAACTAAATTTAAGTTCATGCATCTTTTTCTTTCTATTTCACTATGAATAGGACAGAAGATAAATATTAGTTTAGTCCTGTCAAAATAAGATACTCCATAGACAATTTAGACGAGATTAAAAAAATGACTATTAGAAATACGTCAATTTACGTCAGGCGCTGACTAATTTGACAGGACTAAACTAATATTTATCTTCTGTCCTTTTCTTAATGAAATAGAAAGAAAAAGATGCCTGAACTTAAATTTAGTTTAGTTTGTGAACAACAGAATCGGCGCCAATGTCACTAAATTAATTGAAAAAGGTTATAAAACCTCCTCTTCATTTTAGTGGGTGCTAACCTAATATGTGGTCGTAAAATACAAGTTTATATTAAAAAAGAATACTTAGTTGACCGAGTGGTAAGTAAATTAAATTAAAGACAGAATTAAAGATAAATTAAAGCGATAGTTGACATGGTTGGTCAGAAGTCCTTTGGGGTACCTAACATTGGTTTTTATGAGGAATGTGGTTGTACTTTTCATGTGGACCCAGGACATTAGGTGTGGTATGCGATGACAAATGGTATACCTTTAAACTATTTCCTACCTACTAGGTACGAACATTTAAATAGTACATTACAATACGTGTGACTTAAATAGTCTATTAATGCACGGCGTTTTTCACAACGTATACTATTTTATAGCTCGTGTGACCTAAATTCGCACTTAAGTTATGCTTTTTGGTGTAAAAATGGACTAATTAAGTCACAGAAAAGCGTGACTTAGGGACGGATTTAGGTCACACAGTGCTATAAATTTATTTCATGTTGAAACTTAAAAACGAGGAAGTGAACATGTTTGTAATACCAATTAATATAACAATAATACTGCACATTCACTGATAATGAGATTAATACCTAAAAGTTCAAAGAATACCAACAGGAAAAAGAAGAGAAAAAGTATTTGGCCAGAGCCAAACATTCGCAACAAAGTTTGGATTATATTATTGGCGAACATTGTTGGCACATCAATGTTTCCTAACATGGGACATCGTATTTTCTCATGGGACACGGCAGTCACAAAATATTACTAACGTCAAATGTTTTTTTTTCCTCTTTATTTATTAACGTCAAATGTTAGTTTTCAGTTTGCTACCTTTTATCTTCTCATAAAAACCAGAAATCATTTAGTATCTTCCTATTCCGTAAGAGATTTGGTAAAGAACGTAAACACACCTACATATAATTTATTTTTATAAATAGTTCCTTTCACATGTAAATAGTTAGTGCAAAGTTTACGGCACAATCCTAAACTATACAATAAACAGCATCTATCAACATTGATTTCTCAAACGCAACAGTCCGCGTTGACAGACGTATTCCTCGAAGAAAATCATTCTGGCAGTTACTAAAGCTAAATTCATCTAGAACTAATTCTGAAATCATGAATAATATTATGTACCTATTTTCATAGGAGTCATTTACATACTTAATCCATAATATAAATGCGAAAGTAACTCCGTGTTTCTGTACGCGTGAAAGGTACCACTTTCACGCGTTAAAGTTTGAACGGATTTCGATTAAATTTGGCACGCAGGTAGACAATAACCTAAGTTAGGGCATAAAACGTTTATCTCGGAAGAACATTCCCATGAGCTAGTTTCTGTCCTCCATCACACTTCTAAAATTCAGTAGAATACGGAATTTCGACGCACAAAATATCGATAAATGCTAATACGATGCTACAAAATTGCGATGCACGTTACCGCGATAGATCTTTACTGCGACGATACTACTTGACATTGATGCACGTTACCGTACCCGAACCCAACGAACGCATTAGGCGACGTAGGATACAAGAGCGAGCGAATGACAATACAAATGCCTTTACCGTACATCGAAGTCAAGTAGTATCGCAGTGAATCCGAAACAGACACCGTGAAACCGTGCATCGAAGTGTAGTGGCTTCGCAGAGACGGTCTTTCGCAGTAACGTGCATCGCAATTTTGTAGCATCGCATTAGCATTTATCGATATTTTGTGCGTCGAAATTCCGTATTCTACTCTCTAAAATTCAAACACAAAAATAATTTTCCCAAAAATCCTTCTTAAAGATCAGTCACCCGCAATAGAGATATAGTTGAAAGCATCCCAATAATAATATGTAGGTAATTCAGAGCATCGACATCGTTGGGGACCCATTTGATGTCCGTAATCCGAAACTTATAGAATAATCAGCTAAGGCACAGTTCACGGTCTTCAAGCGACACGCGAGTGCGTCTCCGGTTTCCGTCCGTCACGATGCCCTCGCGTCTGCTGTGAGCGAGCGAAGTGAGCGTCGCTCCGTATAGGCCGTGTATACATAGGATTCGCGTTCAGTTTGTATGCCGTTCACATTATTCGCATTACATTACTCAAATACACGAGCGGCTCGTTGTCGATGGCTGCGGTTGCTTCAGCCGTTGGCGCGTGCCACTCGTGTGTATATGTTTCGTCGTGGTCACGCGTGGCATGCTTTAAACAACTTCTTTCATTTGTTTCCTCCGCAGTCGCTGTCGCAAGACGCGTGTCGCTTGAGCGTATAGCTCGTGGAAACGGGGTCGATGACGTCATCTTCGACCTCATAAAGAAGTGCTATCCTACTATTTTCCGATCAAATCTCTTTGATAGGATTAAAATGCCTCACAGAACCCAAAGATATGTATAATATTCGGCATATTGACCTAGTTTGTGAATGGGAGTTCGATCAAACTGATGTATGGTTTGGTATCGCAGTATTTATCAATGTATTTAGCAATCTTAGAATTGGGTGCCTGGTATTGGTAGGATTTATGAATGGCTATGATACAATCAATTCTGCCTACTATTAATACGCTACTAATTTACTTATATTTCTAATGGTGAATAGCAATGCGACTTACGAGTTTTAGGTCATGGTTTCGAACCCAAACAGACAATTTATTTAAATTATTTCATCACCACTACTCTCAAAACCGTGAAGAAAAACACCTTGAGGAAACCGACACGTCCTAAAACCAAAAATTCAAAGACATGTGACATCCACCAACTCGCACTGGGCCCGCATGCTGGATTATGGCCCACTCACCCTCACAGAGAGGAGGCCTGTCCCAGCAGTGGGAACATTATAGGATGAATTATGCTGAATGGCAATGATACAATCAATTTTATCAGTGACTAGCTTATGCCTGCGACTTCGTTCGCGTGAAATTTCACCCTCTTAGGGGTGGAATTTCGAAAAATCCTTTCTTATTGGATACCTACTCTTCACAAAGAACACACCCTCCAAATTGCATGTCTCTAGGACCAGCGGTTTAGGCTGTGCGTTGATATATCAGTCAGTCAGTCAGGACTTTGAATTTTATATATTTAGATAAAAAAAGTCATAATGGCTTAGACGGTTTCATGTGCATGCGTAAGTTTGTAATCCTCATCTAGGTTGGGTAATAAGGAATCACAAGGACTAATAACAAATATTTAAAAATCTTCTCCTCCTTTTGGTGCCACTCCAATTACTTACCGAGTGTTACTGTTATGTATTTAAGAACTCAACAACCAAATTCTTTAGTAATTCCGATACTTAGTTTGAATTAGGGTACTGGAGCGAAATGGACTCCTCCAGCATCGTAATCAATATAATGCTTTTACATGATTTGATTAAAAGGTGAATGTGATGGAACTTCCGAAAGAACATCGAAAGAACAATATAATAGGTAGGTAATAGGTTGACTGGTAGAAAATGCCTATGGCATTAAGTCCACCTCTGTACATTTTTGTGCTTGAAGTATTAAATAAATAAATGTAATTTGAAAGAAATAAAAAAAGTATGCTTTTTCTTTCAAAGTGCGGGATTCGTTTCCTGAGGTTTTCGAAGAACGTCACCCATAAGGTCATATTTAGGTACTAGGTATAAGAATAGTAGACAGACACCAAACTAGTATCAACATAAACCCTTTTTTTTTTGTTTGGGTAAGTAAAAAATAACTTCTCCCGCTCTGGGCGGAGCGGAAGGGCGTGTCAGACTTTTACTGACTAAAACCCACGCGTGTTCCTTCAGTTGCCTGTGCCAGGGGCCACGGTATCTCTTTCGAACAGCCCGCGACCCTGGCCGTCTGGCAGGTCAACATAAACCCTAAATGCACTTAATCTGTAAGTCGCAACAATCAGTCTCGGTTTCCATTTTATTGCCCAGTAGTATTGGCGACGACCAAATAATGTCCGCTACGGTTTTAACATTCAACCATAAACCAAAGTTCATCTTGACAGACAATAGAATGTTTATTGCAAACGATTTTAACTTTTACAAGTGCGTTGACCGAAAGCACTTGATGTTTATGCCTTATTTTCAATTTTGAGTGATGAGTTGGGATGCGTAGTTGCACTGGAAATCTTGCCAGTAAATCTATATTCGTAAAATTAAGAAAATTGCGTCCACTTTGTTTGATTGCGGCTACGTTCGCTTGTCTGTATCTAGTTGAGTTATTTGCTTCGCAAAGAAGGTATTTTATTTAAACCAGTAACAGGCACTTTTGATTTCATGTCGGTCAGTCAGAAAGATGAAGCTACTCGCCCATTCCAAAGCGTAGTAGGTTCTTATGGAAAAGAACGGGCAAGAAACTCCAAAGAAACTCTTTTAAATCAAAATATTGTTGTGTTGACGCAATATCGATCTTATCAGAAAAAAAAAGATCCATTAACTTATTTTTATTTAATTACTAGCTGCGCCCCGCGGTTTCACCCGCATAAGTTTCGATCCCGTGGGAATATCGGGATAAAAAGTAGCCTATATGTTAATCCAGGGTGTCAGCTACCTCCATACCAAATTTTATCAAAATTGGTCCAGCGGTTTGAGCGTGAAGAAGTAACAAACATAAACACATACACACACCCCCACACACTCACACACCCCCACACACCCCAACACCCCTACACACTCACACACTCACAAACTTTCGCCTTTATAATATTAGTGTGATATAAGCACACAAATGTGTATAGGCGAACTTAATGCCCTAGGTTACTTTCAAGCTCTTTCCTTCACCAGAAAACACGCAGAATCACGCCACGACAACAAACATATCTGATCTTAGTAATACTAATACTATCCCTACGTCATATCATGTCATTGACCTCAGTCTCACGTCCCCAAACATCCTGATATCCCGCGGAACGCTACTTAACATGAAGTCAAGGCCAGTCAAGGGGAAGGGCAAGCATTGGCGTGCTACATAAAAACTTATCACCACGAATAACAATAACGGGGGAATTTAGATAGAACATTCGGTTTTTTTAACAAATCCTTCCTAACATTATGAGAAAAGAAAAGTGTATATTTATTTATTTAATAAAACTTTATGCACAAATAAAAGAAATACTGTACAAAGGCGAACTTAATGCCTGAGGCATTTTCTACCAGTCAACCTTAGGGTGATGCACACACAAAAATGGCAGGTGCAACATACGGGATAAATAGCTAGGAAATGACTTTAATATACAAGAATAAAAGATACATACACATACATGCATATAAACAAAATTAACTGTGAGGAGAAAAAAAAATTCGGTAGAGGAGAAAACAGTCTGTATGTTTCCTAAGATGTTCGACTAAACGGATTAATCGATTTTGATAAAATTGCCAGAGTAAGGGAGAGGTTGCTGGATTTTTTTGGAGGACATTAAATACCGCATTTGAAACTGATAAAAATGGCGACTTTTTAGATAGGTAAAACCAGGGGTATAGCTAGTGCCAAATTTATGCGAAAAGTTCAAAAACTGCCATGGTATATGGCGTGGAAAAACTAACGGAAGAAAATAATGTTATTGGGCGAGGGAGTGGGCCGTAATCCACCACGCGGGCCCAGTGCGGGTTGGCAGATGTCACATGTTTTCGAATTTTTGGTTCTAGGACATGCTGGTTTCCTCACGATGTTTTCCTTCACCGTTTTGAGAGCAGTGGTGATGAAATAATTTACACAAAGTGAAGCGCCTGTCTGGGTTCGAACCATTTAACCATAATAATAATAATAATAATAATAATAATATTCCACAACTATCACACAACACCGTCTAGTCTCAAGCTAAGCAGAGCTTGTGTTATGAGTACTAGACAACTGATAAACATACTTACATATTTCTAAATACATACATATATAGATAAATTACACCCAGACACAGAACAAATGATCATGCTCATCACACAAACATTTGTCCTGGGTGGGAATCGAACCCACGACCTCCGGCATAGCAGTCATAGTCACTGACCACTAGACCAACAGGCCAGGTATATTTTTGACGTTTAAACGTCTCATAACTTTATGCAACGTTTATAAATAATCCCCAAAATTACAATTTATTAGACCTAAGTATTTTGAAGCAATGGTTATCAAAATATCCTTCAAAACTCTCGGATTATGATTTAAACTGGGTTACGTAATCAGGGCGTAGAACCTTATGCTCAGCATTAGCACTTGCGAAGTGAAGTAAAAGAGTCACTAAGTGCGTGAGTTGTAAAGATTATGTTGAAATACTTACCATAAGAAACATAGCGAAGTTTTCTGTTACCGCCCGTAAAAGTAACTTGAATGTAGTTTCTCTTTATTACTGTCCACAAAATATAAACAGGATCTGGAAGCAAATAACAACCTAGTAAATAAAACTAGATAGTACGGTATCTAAATGAGGTCGCAGTTAGCACGTAAAGCAGTAACCATGTTCTGACGTAGTTGGTTTACTGTTAACTGTCGTTTTATTGTTCTCTATAAACGCCGCACGCATTCTTAATTTATGGTTGATGTGATGTGATAGACTATTCCGTCTCTGTGACGGGATAATAGCTTTGTCTAAGCTGAAAAAAGTATTGAATAGAAAATATTCAGTAGAATACGGAATTTCGACGAACAAAATATAGATAAATTCTAATACGATGCTACAAAATTGCGATGCACGTTACTGCGAAAGACCGTCTCTGCGAAGGCACGACACTTCGATGCACTTCACTGCGATACTACTTGACTTTGATGCACGTTACTGCGAAAGATTTTCACTGCGTTACTACTTGATTTCGACGTTCCCTACGCCATCCCATGGTTACTTATTGGGCAAATGACGAAAATAGCTCAGCGAGATGAAAAATGTGGCCAATGAGTAAGCTTTATTGATGTCGCGTAACGTGGTGTGTTATGTGTGTTTCCGCCTTAATAGTCAGTCACTGCTCTGATGATCTGAGGAAATTGTCAGAAACATCACGTTGGCAGAAAAATTAGCAGGAAGGTTGTAAATGTTAGCCAGCTTTGACAACAATTACCTACTGGTAGGCAAGTGGCGTGTTATAAACAAATGTTGTATGAAAACTATAAGACCAGGTAGATAATTCATTTTTCCAGCGGCGATTTTTTTTCGCGCACTCTATTTTCAACGCTCTCCTTACCGCCGAGAGTTGAAAACCCAACAGTGATTTTTTGACGTACTGGAACGCGCTTTGTTGAATTCTCAATGCTCGACTCAACACCGAGGGTTGAAAATCCAGTGCGCGATAAAATCCTGCGGCAATATTTTTGCGTTCTTGCGAACGTGGGTTAATAGGTATGGAATGGAACAACAAGTTTTCCTTCACTATGTGATTTCAGGGAAACAAAAGCCTCGTCTTGGAACGTGGTGCAGAGGATTTTACACACTGGCTTTTTCCCAGTGGTCAGATTGATGGTCAGATTAGTGTTTCCAACGGGAATTTTCTTATCCCGTTGGTCAGATCAGCTCGTAATTTAGTAAAGTACTGTTGCTTACAAAGAGGTTACAAAACTATTAAATAGGTTTTATTTATGACGATATGGAGTTTGTTGACAGCTTCTCAATTTATATACTAAGATATTTATATCGATCGGTATAAAGTGCTATGACGTCACGTATTTGGTAACTGGACTTTCTCGTAATGCATTTGTGATGCTCGTTTGTTTGTCAGACAACACATCTGTGTCAGATGGTCGACGTTTCAATATTAGTCCGATATGAATGGAGCGATTTGTTTCAGGCATTGCAACTGCAATACAATTTAAAGCGTCCTACAGCGTGTATCAAAAATCTGCTCCATACATTTGCGTCGAGTAGGTATTGAAGTTTTGTATGGGGCAGCTGGTAATCTTTTCACGGTTACGATAATAAGAATGGAGTAAGTTGTTCAGTTTGAGAGTCTGTACCACACCCTTAAATATGACCACACATTTCTGATACACGCTGTATACAGGGTTATTGGTAAAACATTAACAACTTTTTTTTTCGCGGTTTCAGGTTTGGTCCGATAGTAAAAGTTGTTCATAATGATGAGTACATTGACCTCTTAAGAGGTTGGTTAATGTTTTACCAATAACCCTGTATAGTAGAATAGAATAACGTTTATTGTCTCCAGTATTACAGCTAGGAAAAGCAAAAGGTTTAAGCGTCAGCATTATGCTTAAGTCTCCTAGTGGGTTGCTAAGCGCTGGTTTTCAGCTTAAACCCCTGACTCATGTTTCCAAAAAAAAAACAAAGAGCAACAACGCATTTATATACATAACACATAATCAGCCTATAATGTTCCCACTGTTGGGGCACGGGCCTCCTCTCTGTGAGAGGGAGTGGGCCGTAATTCACCACGCGGGCCCAGTGCGGGTTGGTAGATGTCACATATCTTCGAATTTTTGGTTCTAGGACATGCCGGTTTTCTCACGATGTTTTCCTTCACCGCACGCATTTATATGCTAAATGATAGTTATAGAATGATCATCATTTAGGTTCTGGATAAACAGGAAGAAGTGATAATATCAATCTCTTTTTTTCGCATAAAATTAGTACGACCTACAACTTATAAGTCGTGACCGATGCCACTGGGCAACCACTGCTCCGCACCGCTACTCTCTACTCAGCATGATTTTCGTTAAATTTAATAACAAAAACAAACACAACAAATTGTAATGAGGAAAAACGCATTCATACATTTACCTTGAGGAAAAATGTATTCACGTGTTTCACAATAAACGAATCAAAGCTTTCTTGGAAAGATTTAAGCCCCTTGTGAGTTCGGTTTAAAAATATACTGAAGAAAATTACTGCTAATACTCGTACCTACGCTTTGTTTTGTTTTGCATACGGAGTCGTATTTTTATCCTGTCTCATTCGAGGCGTAGAGCAGTGGTGGCACAGTAGTAACGGCCCTGATTTAAGAGTTGTACGTCGTGGGTTCAAACCCAGTTAGGCGGGTTTACTTTGTGTAACCACTGTTCTCAAAAACGGTGAAGGAAAACATCGTGAGGAAACCGGCATGTCCTAGAAGCAAAAATCCGAAGACATCTACAAATCACTGGGCCCGCGTGGTGGATTATGCCCCAATTTTACAGAGAGGAGGCCTGTATCCTAGCGACAGAGTTCATAGAGAGGAGGCCTGTTTCCCGAAACGATAAAGGCGAATTATGCTAAGAAGAGCAGTGCCAAAGAAGCCATGGCCCTGAAATCACACTAGTATTATACTCGTAAAGGCGAAAGTTTGTGTGTGTGTTTATATGTTTGTTACTTCTTCACGCTCAAACGGCTGGACCAATTTTGATAAAATTTGGTATGGAGGTAGTTGACACTCTATATTAACATATAGGCTACTTTTTATCTCGATATTCCAACGGGATCGAAACTTATGCGGGTGAAACCGCGGGGCGCAGCTAGTAAAAAATAAAACCTTGAAAAACTCTATAAATTGTTAGTATATGAATCAGTATACCATCGATCACGCAGCAAGTACTCATGTAGCGTTACGTTATTGCCGCCTACAAAAAAGATATTACACATTATTTCATAAAGAATGAGTTCCTACTCTGAGTAGCTGTTTACTCCTAAAATAATGATCGATTCTTTTTTCTAAAAGATTGATTGCTTTGGTTTGGAGACTGGCTTCCTTCTTCGGTTTTGCTTGTATGAATTTTGATTGGATTTTTTATAATTATAAAAGTTAGGCACACAATAGTCATATCTTCTCAAGTTGTGTCTTCTTATGTTATGATGAGGAGAACCAAGGGAACCGACATAGCCCGAAGAATTGCCAAACTTAAGTAGCAGTGGGCAGGCCACATTGCTCGCAGAACAGATGGCCGATGGGGCCGAAAGGCCGCAGGAACCCGTTGCAAGCGAGAAGCACAGAACCGGTCGAAGTTGAGGTGCTTGGGGGAGGCCTATGTCCAGCAGTGGACGTCTTTCGGCTGAAATGATGAAGTAACAAAAGTAGGCGGCTCACACCTCCATGTGGTAACCATTGCCACTGCCGTGCCAATCAGCTAGGTTGGTGACAGTTCTGATATCAAAGAGTGCTGCGGACGTACCTATGGGTACTTCTACCAAAGTATATTCAAATATGTTTTTTTATTCTCATAATTGAAGTTTGGTCCAATCTAATACATATTATTTATTAGATACCACACTTATTGATTACAGACTAGCTTATGCCCGCGACTTCGTTCGCGTAATTTCTTGTTTTTATCCATCCTATGACACTCAGGGATAATGTAGCTTCCCATTAGTAAAGAAACTGTCGGAATCAGATCAGTAGTTCCGAAGATTACCCCCTACATATAAACTCACAAATTTTACTTGTTTATATATTAGTAGGTATAGAGTTCATTACAGAGCCACTCAGACACTGTTTATACACATGAAACGGATGAGTGATTTATGTATTACATAACATAACAACAACTGCTCTTAAAATAGGACACGAACAAGTATTCCATGTGAAAAATATAAAACATTTGTAATGTTCATATAAGAGTAGCTGTGGAAACTTAATAGTCCCGGAAGCGAGTGTGCTTGAATAATTTAAAGATTTTTAATTAACCGTCGTTATGGGGATGATTTATTTCTCTTAATTACACGAGCGTATTGTCTTATGAACTCTGTGGCGTAATTAGTAAATTGAATATTAATATAAATAATAAATAATTTCATTTATTTCAGGTACCACATAACCCATATATCAGAAAACATCTTTAAGAGCGTTTACGCCGTACAGCATTTCATACAAACTTACAAGCCCTTATTTTTAGAAATGAATGAAACGATTTTAATGAAACTTCATACGCATAAGCAGGATACAAAGGTCTAAAAAGTTGGTAGAGAACATTATGGCCCTGACATGGACCATATACATGAATTTTATGTTTTAAATCAAGATATATGCGGAAGACGTAGCGTTGGAAGGCCTCCCACAAGGAGGACCGATGACCTGGTGAAGACCGCAAAAATACGCTAGAGGCGAGAAGCACAGAACCGAGTGGCAATGCTTGATTTTTTTTATAATAACCAACCAACAATTTCAACGCATGGTTCAGAATCATGAACAGACGCCAGCACATCATCATCATCAGCCTATAGCAGTCCGCTGCTAGACATAGGCCTCCCCTAATGAGCGCCATAGCGCCCTGTCTTCAGCTTGACGCATGCAGCATCTGCCTGCAGTCTTTCGCAGATCGTCATCCCACCTGGCCGGAGGGCGTCCCACACTACGTTTGCCGAGTCGTGGTCTCCACTCAAGAACTCGTTTACCCCAGCGGTTGTCGGTTCTTCGCGAGCTATGGCCGGCCCACTGCCACTTCAGCTTGCTAATTCTTTGAGCTATGTCGATAACTTTCGTTCTCTGTCGGATGCATTCGTATACAGCACATCAAGTTAACCGAAACTGTCAAATTTTTCAATCAACCTTGAACCATAAGTTTTAGTGATAAAGTTGAAAATCTATTAAAGAAATTTGACAGATTGTAGTAGCTTGATGTGCTGGCGTCTGTATCTACTGAATCCATGGTAACAGGTTGCGGGTCGATGTCCCTGCCCCCCTGTATGTAAATGGAGTCTCCATACATATATTTTTTTTATTTAAAACGAGACTTTTTTTATTTATAGTGGAAGGCGTAGCGTTAGAAGGGTGTGGGAGGCTACAAGGTGGACCGACGACCTTGTGAAGACCGCGGAAATACGCTGGATGCAAGAAACACAGAACCGAGTGGCTATGCTTGGGAGAGGACTATGTCCAGCAGTAGATGTCTTTCGGCTGAAATCATGATGATTATAAGTATGTATAACCACGATAAGAAACATATTAATAGCAAAAAATCGAAAAAATGTACGAACATTTAAGTCTGCCCAACAAATTGCGACATTTTGTCAAGTGTATTCCAAACAACGATATCCCGAAAAAATCTTGCAATAACTGAACGAATGTAACCCTCAGTTTTTGTGACATCTACAGAAATAGGTTTCACGGAAATTGATGTAGCTCCCAAATGGTCGAGCCCATTTGTTCTGACAGCTGCTGTAGTTTTATTTTTTAAGGCTTTTAGTAATGTCTCTTATGGTTTTGGAAAAACGAAATTAGAGTCCTGCATGTGATGAAATCGTGTCTGGCAAGAGAATGGTATGCTACAAAAAAAAAAAATGTTTTCTTATTGAGAAAGGGATTCTGTATTTTTGGCAATTTTTAGCGTAAGATACTTGTTATGCCTACCATTATTTTTATTATAATTTAATTGACAGGAAAGACGCCAAGTTTTTACCTTAGTAGGTATAATATTAACCGTTGAAGGGTTTCGGTCATTAAAAAACAAGAAAACTCGTTTATTCTGCACAAACAAAACGCACATTACAAAAACATATGACATTAAATATTATAGATACACATACAAAGTAGCCAAAAGCATATAAAAAATTGACAATTCTGTCCATTGCTTGTCCGACCAAAGACAACAGAAAAACGACAATCAAAACAAAATCACTTATTGATAATAACTCTTGAATAACGATAAAGATCTCTTTATCAGGAAACCAAAAAGTTACCTGCTGAAGAGCCTAAAGATTAATTCAAGTTGGAGTAGGTAGAAATAATATCACCTTTTCGTTCTAGTTTAAGATTATTCTTCTAATTTTAATTATGTATTCAGAGCATGTGTAGGTACTCGATAATGTGTAAGCTGTGGTTACCTGTAATTGAGTGTGCATTACAGGATAATGTATATTATAAATACAAATTCTTTAATGGTAAAAGATAATTGTAATGTATCTCGTTTGTAATCCTTAAATAAATAAATAATGACTGAAGTAGTAGGTACTCGATAAGTAAAATAAAAGTAAAAAGTAAGGGTCATCAGTAAAATTGAAAACTTAAATCTGTCTACAAATATTTTTTCTGATGAGAATTAAATCTGACTAAACTCTTATTTTTAATTTGCTGGACCAAATGGACAGGACCTATGTATCACCCTCCATAGCCTCAGATTATCTTCATTATTTTGTTTTCGTGATTTTTTTCCATGTTTTATTAGTTATTCTGCTATTCGAGGCGGAGACAAATCCAACAAATCAAAGGTCATAAAAATCGATCCAGTCGTTCTAGCCTTCATAAATGGTGTAACTAACCCGATTTTGTTTTATTTATATATAAGTAGGTTACATAGAAGATAGAGAGGAGGTGAAGAAAAAATTTAAACTTCACTTTTCTTTTTTTTTATAATATATTTTTTCTAGTCTATGTGCAAATGTTAAATTTATTAAAGCAAATAATTAAAACCTTATCAAAAACATCTCTTTTCTTATATAATTTTTTCCAAAACCACACTTTTCCAAAAATGTTTAATCAAAACCTTACATTTCCAAACAATTCATACCATTTTTATCAGCCCTTTGGTACGTCCGATTGACTGAAACACAAGTTTAAATGACACAACTAAAACAAAAAGCAGATAATATTGTAGTACTTAGTCAGTTAGTTATTTACATTTTACTGTTTTCTCCGAAATTAGAAAAAGTGGAAAAAATGAGGATTTGTTCTTCACCTCCTCATGATAGAAGGAATTTGACAAGTCTAGCAAATTAAAAACCAGCTTTTAGCGATAACCCTAAAGACTTTCAATAAGGACCATGAATGGCATTATTTTATTTTATATCCGTGTAGTCAGTTAAAGTTGTTCTACTCAATTCAGTTTTTTTCAGTGAGGTAATAATGCATAGCATGCTAACCCATGTTCGATTTTCAGGTCGGACAAAGTGTTATTGGTAATTTCTCAATAGTAGCCTGGAATTGTGCCCGGTTGGTGACAATAGGATTGCCCTCTATTACATGGGCATAATCCAACTCCTACTAAAATAATAAACGCGAAAGTTCGTGAAGATGGATGTTAAAATTCAATGTAATACTTTTTTATTATCTATAGTTTTTATATTTTAAGTTGGTAATAATTCTGAGGATACTTAATTGATTTTTTTACTGTGTCAACCCTTCTCTTGAAACTATGTAAGAAGCAGTACATCGTGTAATAAACTGATTCACATAAAAGGCTCAGATTTTATTTCTACCGACAGGTTATGGGCCCAGACCACATACCTAACAATAATAAAAGCCTAGTGAAGAAGTTTAGCTGGTTGAAAAATATATACCGGTAAAAAGAAAATTTTCATTGACGTGTTGACGTTTTGAGGTTAAGTTGCCGGGAAGGAATAGAAGGAATAAAACAAAAAAAAAAACTTGCTACGTAACAGAGCTGCAAGGAAGGAAAATTACTAAAAAAGACACGATGGAAGGACATAACACAGTTATCAAACTGGAAGGAATAAAAAATTGGAATGTATGGAAGTTCCAAACAATGGTTTTATTGCGGGGTCAAGGTCTAGTTGACATCGTTGAAGGAAAACATGTAAAAGGACAAACCTTAGAGGAACGGAAAGCGTGGGATACACAGGATGCTAAGGCTCAAACGATGTTAGTGACCAGGATGACCGAGGAGGTGATGTTGCACATAATATCCTGCACTACTTCGGCCGAGATGTGGCGAAAGTTAGCAAGTATTTTTGAACAAAAAAGTGAAACAAGTATTCATATAATCCAGCAAAGATTCTTCCAATATAAATTCGAAGAAGGAATGGAAATGTCAGTCTTTCTGTCAAAAATACAGGAGTTACAAAATCAGCTAAAACAAATGGGTGAAGAAATTTCGGAGAAATTTATCATCACGAAGGTGTTAATGTCATTGCCAGATATCTACAAACACTTCGTATCTGCTTGGGAGTCTGCGCCAGACGACAAACAAACTTATGACAACCTTGTCGCTCGTTTGTTGGTGGAAGAAGAGAGAGTAAAGGAAAAGGGGGAAATCGCCTCGTCATCGTCTGCGTTTATTGCAAAGAAAAATGCAGTAAATAGAAGAAATATAAAATGTTACAAGTGTAACAAGATGGGTCACTATCAAGCTGAGTGTACAAGTAATGCGAACAGTAACACGCGTAATAATTCTGTAAACAGAAGTGAGAAAAAGTGTTATTACTGTAATAAGATTGGACATAACAAAAATGAGTGCTGGTTTAAAAAAGGAAAAGAAAAAAATGCGTTTGTAGTGCAACAAACACCTAATGAACTTTATCAACAATCAAAGTGGTTGGTGGATACAGGTGCTAGTGAACATATGTGCCAAGATAAAAACCTGTTTTCGACATTCTCACCATTATCATCACAAAAATCCGTGATAATAGGTGACGGTACTCAGATAAGTGTCATTGGTTCCGGTCAGGTAGAGCTAGAAGTATTCGATGGACACAAGTGGATTGAGACGACAATAGACAATGTACTGTGTGTGCCAGACCTAAAAATGAATCTGTTCTCCGTTAATTGTGTGGCAGACAAAGGTTATGTCATGATGACAGATCACAATATTTGCAAGTTTTTAAAGAACAACAAAGTACGGGCGGTAGCAAATCGCGTCGGAAATATGTATACTATGGACGTTCGTTATAAATGTGGCTTTGCAAACGTTACAGAAGTTAAATCGAGTTTGCGCGAGTGGCATGAGAAGCTTGTGCATCAGAATGTACAGCATGTAAAAAGCGTATTAGCGAACAATAACATCAAAGTTTCAGACGAGTCTCTTGAGAAGTGCCAAGGCTGTTTAGAGGGTAAAGCACACCGTTTGCCCTTTAACACCAGCGATACAAAGACGACGAAAACATGTGAGCTAATACACGCTGACGTCTGCGGTCCCATGGAGGAAGTGTCTGTTGGAGGATCAAGATATTTTTTAATATTAAAAGACGATTACTCATGCTATAGAACTGTATACTTCATTAAAAAGAAAGAGGAAGTGATCAATTGTATCAAAGATTTTATAAACAGAGCAGAAAATGTCACGGGTAACAAAATAGTCAATTTTAGAAGTGACAATGGCTTAGAGTTCATTAATAAGGCTGTATCAACTCTGTTCTCAGACCGAGGTATAATACACCAAACCTCTGTACCATACACGCCACAACAGAATGGCAAGGCGGAAAGGGAGATAAGAACCCTGACAGAAGCGGCCAGGTCAATGCTGTATGTTAAGAGTCTTGGGAAAGAATTATGGGCTGAAGCAGTAAACACAGCAGCTTATGTTCTAAACAGAACGGGTAGAAGCAATGAACCAGGAAAAACACCATATGAAATATGGACAAATAAACAGTTTGATCTCAGTACGTTACATGTCTTTGGCACTCCTGTATCTGTACATATTCCAAAAGAAAAAAGAAGGAAATGGGATTCTAAAGGGGAGACTGGAATTATGGTGGGTTATGGAGAAAATGTGAAAGGTTATAGAATATTTTATTCAGAAAGAAATGATGTTCTATTGAAGAGAGATGTCATTTTCTTGGGACCTGTCATTCAGAAATGCGAAAAAGTAAGCTTAGAGTCTGTAACAGAAATACCCAACAATGAAACTTCAGTTTCTGACAATAACCAGCAAGTCTCTGAAGAAGAGGTTATGTTAGATTCAAATCCTACAAATCAGACATCAGATGAAGATCAGCACAGCTTATATGAACCTGAAGAAACAAGTGACGAGTACAGTGAATGCGATGGTGATAGCACGATGGAGCCAGCTTCTCCTCGTCGAAGCACACGTGTCAGAAAGGCACCAAAATTCTATACTTGTCAAAATGTCTATACTGCAGAAACAGAACCAGGAACCTATAAGGAAGCTATGCAGAGAAGTGATGCCTGTCAGTGGGAAGAAGCTGTGAAACAAGAACTTGAGACTCTAAAAGCAAATAATACATGGACTGTGTGCTCAGTACCAGAAAATCAAAACATTATAAGTAGTAAGTGGGTATTTAAAATTAAGAAACTTGATAATGCTATTAAATATAAAGCGAGGTTGGTTGCTAGAGGTTTTGAACAAGATGATATATTAGATTTATATGAAATCTACTCGCCTGTTGCTAAGTTGTCAACAGTTAGATTGTTTATTTCGGTTGCTACTAGATTAAATTTACCAATACATCAGATGGATGTCACTGGGGCCTTTTTATATGGGGACATAAAAGAAAATGTGTTCATTAAATTACCAGAAGGGGCATACAATGGAAGTGATAATATTGTAAAACTTAATAAATCTCTATATGGTTTAAAAAAGTCCCCAAAGTACTGGAATGAGAAGTTTAACGAAATAATAAGAAAAGCAGACTATGTTAAGTCAAAAAATGATCCATGCTTATTCACTAAATGTAGTAGAGAAAACCAAACCTATGTATTACTGTATGTTGATGATCTTTTGATGTTTAGTAGTAATGAACAACAGTTATGTGATCTTAAATCACAATTACAGAATGTATTTAAAATGAAAGATTTGGGAATGATTTCAAATTTCCTTGGCATTAATGTTAAACAGAATTTTAAAGATGGTGTAACTGAATTAAGTCAGAAGTCCTATTTGGAAAGTGTATTAAAAAGGTTTAATATGGAAAACTGTAAACCTATATCTACGCCTATTGATCAAAACTTTAATGTAAAAATCTTAGAAGCCAAAGAATGTAAGTCAGATAAAAATATTGAAAACACATGTAGGAAAATCATTGGAAGTTTAATGTATGCAGTATTAGGCACTAGGCCAGACCTTTGTGTAGCTGTATCTATTCTGAGTAGGTACCAAAATAATGCAAATGATGTTTTGCTAACTCATTTAAAAAGAGTTTTAAGATATGTAAAACACACCTTAGATTATAAGTTGGTTTACAAGTGTAATGATGATGGGCTTGTGGGGTATTGCGATGCAGATTGGGGTGGTGACTTAAGGGACAGAAAGTCTACCACTGGCTATTGTTTCAAGTTTTCAAATTGTCTCATATCGTGGTGTTCCAAGAAACAGTGCTCAGTAAGCCTATCATCAACTGAAGCAGAGTATGTTGCGGTCAGTATGGCAGCTAGTGAGTCTTGTTGGCTAGCAAGTTTATTAAAAGATTTTAATAATACAAATGTTTACCCAGTACCTATGTACTGTGACAACCAATCCGCCATAATGGTTGCAAATACTGACAGTATTAAAAGGTTAAAACATATCGACATACGATATCATTTTGTCAAAGATTTAATTAGAGAATCTAAAATATGTTTATTGTACGTAAAGACTGAAGATCAAATCGCTGATATGTTCACTAAGTCGTTAAACAGAGAACTATTGTTTAAATTTGTTACTAGATGTGGTCTAATATAAAGTATCCTTGTGTAAGTTTGTATGTACATGTATTACATTGAGCGGGGGTGTTAAAATTCAATGTAATACTTTTTTATTATCTATAGTTTTTATATTTTAAGTTGGTAATAATTCTGAGGATACTTAATTGATTTTTTTACTGTGTCAACCCTTCTCTTGAAACTATGTAAGAAGCAGTACATCGTGTAATAAACTGATTCACATAAAAGGCTCAGATTTTATTTCTACCGACAATGGATGTTTGTTACTCTTTCACGCAATAACTACTGAACGGATTTGGATGAAATTTGGCACACAGATAGTTTATACTACTTTTATCCCGGGATACTTTTATTCCCACGGGATCGAAACTTATGCGGGTGAAACCGCGGGGCGACTCTCTGCCCAACCCTTCTATTGTGAACTCATTCTATTGGAATACTGGCGTTCTCTACATTACATTCAATAAGGATTTGTAAACACAAGGTGTTCAAAGAAGCTGCGTTCCATTGTTTGAAGATAATCCCGTTTGAGATTGAAACTATTCAGTTAATACTTTGCGGGACACATAACGCCCCTCGACGTAATAACGATAAAACTTCTATTGTGTCTCGTTCAGTGTCCTTCAATGTGTTAAGATCGGCTTAGTTGCCGTAATAGGTCGGTCGGCTTAGTTGCCGTAAAGGCTCCTACAAACAGGCGCGACACGCGACGCGAATCGCGCGCGACACAAAGGCACCGCTCGTTACGCGACTTGCGGTGCCTGTGTGTGCGGTGTGTGTTACTGTCGTTTTCGTTAAATTGGAAATGAGATGCCTTGACACGACTTTCGTGTAATGAGCTGGCGAGAATATGTGTAGGAAAAACAACGAAACAAATGTTATAATTATACGTTATACCTGTTCATAATAAGCCTCTAAAGTTGCCACTGCTAGGACACAGGCCTCCTTTCTGTGAAAAGGAGTGGGCCATAAACCACCACGAGGGCCCATTGCGGGTTGGTAGATGATAGATCTTTGAATTTTTGGTTCTAGGACATGCCGGTTTCCTCACGATGTTGTCCTTCACCGTTTTGACAGCAGTGGTGATGAAATTAAATACACAAAGTAAAGAGCCTGTCAGGGTTCGAACCTACGACCCGTAAGTCGCGGCCGTTACCACTGGGCCACCACTGCTCTCAACATAATTTGGCATATTTTCTTTTTCCAATTTGTAGACTATTAATTAGACTTCAGCAGTAGAAAATCACAAAAACAATAGACAAAAACAATTATTTGCTGTAGTAGTTAAAAAACTGGCCAAGTGCGAGTCGGACTCGCACACGAAGGGTTCCGCACCACAAGGCAAAAACGCCGAAAAAAACGCGTTTGTTGTATGGGAGCCCCCTAAATATTTATTTTATTCTGTTTTTAGTATTTGTTGTTATAGCGGCAACAGAAATACATCATCTGTGACAATTTCAACTGTCTAGTTATCGCGGTTTTTGAGATACAGCCTGGTGACAGACAGACAGACGGACAGACGTACGGACTGTCGGACAGACGGACGGACAGACAGCGAAGTCTTAGTAATAGGGTCCCGGTTTTACCCTTTGGGTACGGAACCCCAAAAAGTGTGTAGGTACCTCACACACTTTTTAACTACTACAGCAAATAATTCCTTCGGGACTCCTAATCGTCGATCCAGGACGAAAGTACAAGAAAATGTTATTGAAAAAACTTCCCTTTTCTATTATTTACTAACATCGCATCGAGGTACGGAGTTCAAATTGTTATAGGTAATAGAAGGTTCTCGATCACGCTTATCTCCGTTCCTGCAGAAAGGCTTGAGTTGCCCAGGGGTGAGTATTATTTGCGACAGTGTCATTTCCGAATAGAAGGGAAGATGACAAAGTGTATTGTATGGCATTGGGAATGAAACGATATTATTTTCATAGGATGCACGACATAGGTAGGTATTATACGGGGTTATTTTAAATTGAGTAGCTAAACCGCAGACGCGATGGATACCGATATCTAAACACAATAAAATAAAAAAGATTTGATGTTTTTTTGGGAGGTCAACGACCGCCTTATTGTTGTTGCTTGAAGTATTTGTTGAGAAAAACTGTTTTCTTAATAGTTTTATCGTGTCGGACAAACAATTATATTTAATTTTTTGTGTTTTGTCCTGTTTATATTTAGACACCCATCTCTGCATAGTTTAGCTAGCCAATTTAAAATAACCCTGTTTATTAAGTAGGTAGCTAACTTTCTTGTTGAATCTTATTAAAAACTAGCTTATGCCCGCGACTTCGTTCGCGTGAAATTTCACCCTCTTGGGGGTGGAATTTCGAAAACCTCTTTCTTAGTGGATACCTACTCTTCACAAAGAACACACCCTCCAAATTTCATGTCTCTAGGACCAGCGGTTTCGGCTGTGCGTTGATATATCAGTCAGTCAGTCAGGACTTTGAATTTTATATATTTAGATGTCTGAGGAACTAATAAACTAAAAAATTAAACAGACTTTAATAACACTTTGCCCGACCTGGGAAACGAACCGCGGACGCCACGCTCAGCAGTGGCGCTTACAACCACTTTTTGAGACAATTCAACTTTAACTACCACTCCGTATAAGTTAACGGTACAGAATAACCCATAACCTCTAATCTAACTAGTCTATCTTTAGCAGCGCGGTGCGGGAGGGGTGTGGTGACGTGATCCGAGAGCTCAGTGATTTACCCCTCCCGCACCGCGCAGCTACCTCAGGCAACGTCTCAGATAAGCGGTCGGCCTATAGCCTGTATAGTCCCACTGTAGGGCAAAGGCTACCCTCTCCCTTTTCCACACAATTGTATCTTTTACCAATAACCAGACCTAATCAGTAACCTTTTTTTTTGTGCGTTAGTCTATGCTGTCTTATTGCTGGGCAAAGCCCTCCCATAAATCCTTCCAGGAACTCTTTTCACGCGCCACGTCGAAACAGCCCTCGCGGTACGCGTCCAGATCGTCTCGACATGTCTTTCTTGGCCAGCCTCGGCGGCGGCGCCCGCCGTCCATCTTCAGGCACCCATTATGTGGAAACTTTTGCCCAGAGGTCATCATGCATGCGGCTGATGTGACCCACCCAATCCCATTTGAGCCTGGTAGCCTTCTTTCCTACATCCAGTACGCAAACGAACGCAGCGTGGTATCCCGAACCAGTAACCTACCTAGAAAAAACAATCCCATTTAACAAGTCCTCTAAAGTAAGTAAATCTGCCCAAATCACCATTCAAAATAAGTTAACGGTAAACCATATCCTAGTTTACCTAGACAAAACCGACAATAACATACTGTTCCGGAACAATTTAATCCTCTCACATCACATTAGAATTTAAGCCAACCGGATCGAACTCCCCCCTAAAGGGGCCTTTCTACAGGAGACCTGCGACGTAGCTAAGCGATGAGCGAGGTTAAAGGTAAGCTACGAAACTATGTATCAACAAGTCATATGGCCCGATCGAATTTCCATTAGCCGAAATTACGAACTTCCATAGAAAGTTTTATCCCCTCGTAAGCCCCTTTAAGGCCTGAATTTGAAAAAATCCAGGCTCTATGCTCATCAACTCAACCTATCGCAGTCCACTGCTGGACATAGGCCTTTCCCAGGCTGCATCATAACACCCTGTCGTCCGCCTTTCGTATCCAGTCTGTCCCAGGCACCTTTCTAAGGTCGACGGTCTATCTATCTGGAGGGCGGCCACGCTACGCTTGCCGATACATGATCTCAACTCCATGACGTTTCCGTCTGCTCCACCGGCTACCAGTCCTTCGACAAACATGACCAGCCCACTGCTGCTTCAGGTTGCTCACTTGTGTTATATATCTCTCTTATGCAAAGTTTCATGTTTCTAGACCCAGAGGTTTAGGCTGGCTGTTGTCTGTTAATAAGTGAATGACCACCAAACCGAAGTGGTGTACAAAAGTGGGTAAGATGTGCTTCGCACGAGGCAGCTGTGCACCCTAGCTTCTTAGTATAGTCTATCGGATGTCAGTCCACTTTGACCTTGAGCTGGCCTAGTGCAGTAAGAAGTTTCAATAGAATTAGATGCCAGCTTATACTGGTTTTGGATTTATCAACACATACGTGCGGCCTTCTGTACGCGTAGCATGAAGATGTTTTGTCGACGGAAGAATAGACAAAATGACATATTGCCATGCTTAGACGCGTAGAATCATCATCATCATCATCTGCCTAGCCTTTTTGCAACTATGTTGGGGTCGGTGTAGAATGCGTACAAATATTTCTACAATCTGTAATTTTGTCTATTCTTCCGTCGACAAACCCCGTTTCTACGGCGGTCATGCTACGCGTACTGTATGTTATCTACTCCGCTCTGCTCCATACTTCACATAGCTACCTACACCACTTGCGCATCCCTAGCAGACATCCCTTGCTTTAATAATAATAATAAACCATTTATTTTCAGGACGAGAGAGGGGGTATTTTTTTCTTTATGGGCCATGTAAAAAAATGGCTTCGGTGAACCTTCTATACCAGAGCTAGGCTATGAAAATGGTACGATCCTATTCGTTGATACTAAACACATCCCAAGCTACACAGCTTAACACATCTCACTTGCAAATGCAGCCTAACAGTCTTATTTATTGAAAAGTTGTTTTTGTCAGCAACAAGGAAACTTGAGGATATCCGCGACCCGGGCAAATCCGGGCCATAAAATGAATCGTAAAACCTGTTGGAAACATACCCGGGCAATGGAATTGATTACAAGTCAAGGGCGACCAAGGTTAAGGGCGCATAACTTCCCTTTTAGATAAAGCTGGTAAAGTGTCATTCTCGTGGTACGAAAACCTTTACCGTAAGCGATTTTTACCGGATTTTATCGAAGGGTGGTTTGGGAAAAGTTTTTGGTATTGGAACGATACCTATTAAAGGTTTATTTTGATGTAAGAAATGGTGGATATTTTTGTGCAATTTTTCTTGACGTAATAACATCACATTAATATTATAAAGGCGAAAATTTGTGATTGTGTGTGTGTTTATATGTTTGTTACTTCTTCACGCTCAAACGGCTGGACCAATTTTGATAAAATTTTGTATGGAGGTAGCTGACACCCTGGATTAACATATAGGCTACTTTTTATCCCGATATTCCCACGGGATCGACATTTACGTGGGTGAAACCGTGGGGCGTAGCTAGTAATTTATAATATCTTATAACTTAGAACTTAATTATAACTGGCGAAATGTAAGTGTACTATCGACACACATCTGCCTATCTCTTTGAGAAATAGCTACAGACGTAATGTTATCTTAAATGTCGCCATTTTATAAAAAAAGTTAACCAATAGGCTATTTGACAATGTAAAAAATAAGGTCATAATTATTGACACTCGTATAGATTATCGCTTTTAAAATCGATTTGCATAAATTTTACTACAAAACAATGTATTATTTATTAAAAAAATCCCGAAAAATCTTCATCTTTTTAAATCTGGCGCCACGTAATCGAAAACGGTCTGGATTGGCTGAACTTATGATGACGTCATGATATAGTCAATTTCTGTCTATCGTTGACAGAACAGATGACTTTTGTCTAGTATCTCGACCGTTTCAACGTTTGTTTACGTGTATTTTGACGTCACGACGCCATATTGTTAAAGATAGCGTTTTGGCGGCTTATTTAAACAGTACATTTTTATTTACTATTTTCTAAAAGAAATACATTATGCAATTTGAAGTAATAGGTTTTTGTGGGCTCGTTAGACACCATTCAATAATCTGAGATGTTTATCAGAAACCAGTCAAATAGCCTATTGTATTGGCAATAATTCCTAACAAGGAACTAGGAATGGAGTTTATTAGATACTTCTGACCTGCTACTGCTATATTATAGGGAAATCTTATGCAAAGTTTCATGCTTGTACACCTTTTTACCTTTTATTTCCTTTATTCTTTACCTTTCACCTTTTTTTTTTCTCTTCTACCTTTTTTTACCACCTTACACACCCTGGACACACCTTAAGATGTGCTATGAAAATCTGCTTCGCACGAGGTAGCTGTGCGCCCTAGCTGTTATTATAAATGTCGCCTTATGAAAAAAGTTAATAAAACTATTGACAATAATTAAGATCCTTACAAGGAACTAGGAACTGCGTTAAGTAGATACTTCTGACCGGCTTAAATTATTGTCTAAAAGAAGTAGTATGTATCAAAATGTATATAAGTAGGGATACAACACAAAAAAGTACCGACCCTTAAGATCGGGCATGAGATAAAAAGGAGGCTGTCAACCGCAGATTAGATTTCATTTATCAATGGAAGTACAAGTCAAAAGCTTTTATGTCTGGTAGAAAAATCTCGCTGTAAATTGAAGGTTATGAGATTTCAAGGAATTTTATGTTAATGGCAAGGGCTATGGCAGAGTTTCGTGGTATCTTGCAGAGAATAGGAGAACCCTTCACCACCCGCAGATCTTCTTACTAATAAATGTCTTATGTACAGACGCCAGCACATCAAGCTACCCTAAAATTGCCAAATTTTCCCAATCAACTTTGAACCTTATGCTTTAGTGATAAAGTTAAAAATCTATTAAAGAAATTTGACAGCTTGTAGTACATTGATGTGCTGGCGTCTGTACATGCTTACTAAGAAATCACAAATACAATATATAACATATTTATTATATATTTATGATGTATAATCACACTAATATTATAAAGGCGAAAGTTTGTGAGTATGTGAGGGTGTGTGTGTTTATATGTTTGTTACTTCTTCACGCTCAAACGGCTGGACCAATTTTGATAAAATGTTGTATGGAGGTAGCTGGCACCCTGGATTAACATATAGGCTACTTCGACATATACGCGGGTGAAACCGCGGGGCGCAGCTAGTAAGTGTATAAAGGAAAAATAAAATGGGAAGGGCTCATTAGGCATGGCAATGCTGATTCTTAGACTTAATTAAAAAAACTAAAAAACCCGACTGCGGTAAAAAAAAATAGTTTAAAAAAACTGAAAAGCTAAAAACAAGGCCATTTTAAATTAAATAAAAGTTGGAAGCAGGCGGGACCCATACCATTTTTTTATTATATTTTCAAACTCAAATGGGTTCCGCCTGCTTCCAACTTTTATTTAATTTAAAATGGCCTTGTTTTTAGCTTTTCAGTTTTTTTTAACTATTTTTTTTTACCGCAGTCGGGTTTTTTAGTTTTTTAATTACTTATTTTTTATTTCCAGCTTTTTAGTTTACAAATTTGAAAGATTTCGCAGACGATTTACTTATGTATTAATTATTAGCTGACCCGTAAAGTCACTCAACAGGGAACAAGAAATAATTATTTTATTTAACGTGTTTTTTACGATTTGTCACTTCGAATTACTTTTAACCATATAAGTTGTATATATTTTTGTAATCACCGTTTAAAACCCTTAAATTTGATATTTCACTCGATGGTATTAGAAGAAAAAAAAATTCGAACTCCACAATATGGCACCCTAAATCCGCCATTTTACTTTGTTTTTATTTTAATGTAGCCAGTGACACTCGCGCTACCAAGACAAATCTAAAGACGTATAATTTATCCAAATCCGTTCATTCGTTTAGAAGTTACGAGGGAACAAAGAATCGGACATACATACATACATACATACAGGTCAAACACATAACCCTCCTTTTGGGCTTCGCCGCAGTCGGGTAAAAATAGGCCAGCCCTCTGGTCACGTGAAGAGTTGACCAACCGCTTGGAGATGTTCTGAAAACCCGATGAGCACTAAAATTTATTTATTGACTGAATGCACATCCTTTATAGAAGGTGAGCACTAGAAGGACTTTATTTTATTTTATTTTTATTGAGAGGAACAGCAAACAGTTACATTATAAGGACTTACAACTAGTTTAACAAAATAGCAATTTGGTTATAAAGTAACCCACAACGCTGTCCACAAGTAGGCATATAAGTTTAAGAATAAAAAGAGCTAATCGCTAGGAACATTAATAGCAGTACGTGTGGCAAACACTTAATTATAAATAAGAAAATATAAGAAAATATAAGGACTGAAAACATATAAGAAATATATAAAAAACTAAGAATAATTTGTTCAACATTAAAGTAAAAAGTTATCAAAATTATACAATATTACTATATTAAGGAGCACTTTTTGTGATATCTAATAGGGAATGGCGAATGAGGCTTTTAAATTTACTTATTGTGCAATTGAAGATATCTATGTTTACAAAGGTACTGTTGTATGTGTCAACCATTCGGCGGACAGGTGAGCGCAGGCCAGAGTTAGTTCGGCAAGGGTTCAAAGCGAAAAGAGTACCTGCGCGTACCTGCCGCATGTGAATGGTTCGAGGTACAGCATAGCAAATCATACTGTTCAGATTTGTACAGTTAAACTTGTTTCTGACAATTTTATATAGTACTGTGGCTTCGAGGTAATTCCTTCTAGAACTAAGGGGGAGGAGCTTGTACTTGCTGAGTAATTGAGAGTATGATAAATAGGATTTGTGGCATCTGTAGTGCATAGCACGTAAGAATTTGTACTGTACATTTTCAACCATTTCAGAATATTTATTGTAGAAAGGGTTCCATACTGACACTGCATATTCCAGCTGTGAACGAACAAGCGCTTTATATAAGCATAAATATGACGAGGTTCTCTTGAAGTCAAGGGTGGATCGCATGATAAAACCAAATAGCTGGAAAGCTTTGCTGACAATTTTGTTAATATGTGAATCTAGGCACAGTTTAGAATCAAGTATAACGCCGAGGTCACGAATTAAATTCAGTTGGGATAGAGGCACATGACAAAGGGTGTAGGCAAACCTGATAATATGCTTATTTTTAGTAAACTGAAGGTAGCTGCACTTGGGTAAACTTAGTTTTAATTTGTTCCTGTGACAGTAGCCTGTAAGTCTATCAAGGTCTTTTTACAATTCATCCCCAAATATACTAAAAAGGGGATAAAAGTTTGTCATATTTGTAGATGGGAAATCCCATGGGGCACACGGCTTGTACTTTACAAGACGAAATTGAATAGGCGCTAAATAAAAAACGTCAATTAACGTGTTATAAAATAAATAAATTGTGAATGTAGGCAAGCAATTTAGTAACGTCGTCGCGCGCCCTTTTTTCGTAAAAACGGTCAAAATTAGGTAAATACCGCTAGTTCAACGCGTTGCCAACTTGCTTCATGTTGTGAACTCAGCGATAAATGGTTTGTTTATCAGGCGCGCGCTAAACAGATACCTACTTTAATTTTATTATTTGTTTTGACAGATTACGGTATTATTATATTTTTCTGATACGTCGATAATTCGTGTCTACTTGAAGGCAATAAAAACTTAGTTTGCACTTTGTACCTAAGATAATATATTTACAAGATTTTTTTTTAATTTTGTTTTTGGAAATGGAAATTTATAATGATTATGTGACAGTTACTGCACCTCCTTTTTCAAGTTGACGCAAGTTTTCAATTTCATCTTTTATAAATTGACTATACGAAAGGCACGCGTCAACGGTAGAGGCGTTGACGCTAGTTGACGATCGCCGTCAACGCAACCGTCGACAAACGTGCCGCTCGTGTATTTGAGTACGGTGCACAAATACACGAGCGGCACGTTGTCTTTGACGCGTGTCCGGGCTGCAGTTGTTACCTCTGGCGTAGACGCGTGCCGCACGTGTATTTCAGCACTAAGCCCAGAGATGACGGGCAGTCTGTCCAATAAAAATCTATATAAATAAAAAGAAAAGTCCTGACTGACTGATTGACTGACTCATCAACGCCCAGCCCAAACCCTTGGACCTAGAAAGCTGAAATTTTGCACAGAGGTTCCCTTTATAAGTTAGACAAGGAATAAGGAAGGATTTTTCGAAATCCAACACCTAAGTGGGTGAATGGGGAGAGGGTGAAATTTCAGGCGGACGAAGTCGCGGGCAGAAGCTAGTATCATAATAAAATGTCGGCACTGTAATTTCAATTTTATTTAACTGAAAATCTTCCACCACTACTCTGAAAAACTTGTCTACATTCTTTAAAACGTCGTCTATAAAATAAAGATCCGATCTTCTCTAATAAAGTCATTTTCTCCTCCTTACGAACGAACGCTGTATTAATCAAACCTCCAGCTGCGGAGACTAAAAACAAAAGAATGTTTGAAGCAAAAACAAAAAAATAACCTGCCAAGTGTGAGACGGACTCGCGCACTAAGAGTGACATGTCACTGAAACTTGTATAGTTCGTCTTATTTTCTTATTTGCCTTGATAAATGTCGTAGAAAAAGGTATTCTGAAAAAAAAAATGCTACCTAGAAGAAAGGATAGAAAATATGTTCTCATTGCGGTAAACATGATGCAGAGAAAGAACACAAACACAGAAAAGAATAAGTTGGGGAAATTATGCGTCACATCCACGCACAACGGCTATCGCTCAGCATAATGCTACGGCCCTATGCGAGACAGAGCCATAGCGCTGGTTTTCAGCGACAGCCGGCGCTTACGTCAACCAGTGCAGCTTATAAAGAGGTACAGTCAACAAAGGAGTTAAGTATAGGTACAGGAGCGTCGGATATTGTTAAAGTTTACTAAGAAACCGATGGATATTCTCGAATAAAATTTTAGTTTATTAATAGAAAACAAACAGTTCATTTATTAAATACAATTTCAGTCCAGAACATCCATCGGTTTCTTAGTAAACTTCAACTATATCTGACGCTCCTGTATACTTAACTCCCTTGTTGACTGTACATAGGTACAATAACACAATAAGAAATAAGAATCATAAGCAAGAATCTTCGGTCCGAGAATAATCGTCTTCTTCGTTGTTCTTCTCATCGCTCTGGTTTTATAAAGTCTTCTTTCTTTGTCCAGGCGGTTTTCCTTTGGAATACGCTCCCTCAGAATAGCAGGACGGTAACCAATCAGTTCACATTTAAAGTGAAAGCTCGTGAACACATTCACAAGAAGCTGGCAGATTCGTCTCAAAATTAAGTTGTTGCAGGTTTTCTTGTTTATCTCTCATAACTTTTTTCTTTTTTGTTTTATATTTTGTTGGTATGTAGGTATCTAAGTATTTTATTTTTATATTCTAATTTTATTTTTGTTTTCTGTAATTGCACCTACTATGTATTGTCTCTGCATCACCCTAAGGTAGACCGGTAGAAAATGCCCAAAGCATTAAGTCCGCCTTTGTACAGTTTTTACTTTTGCATAAAGTTGTAATAAATAAATAAATAAAATAAATACACAATACCTACCTAGTTTTAAATGTCTATAATAAACATAATACCTATAAACACACCACAACACACCTCATACAATTACAAAGATACAGCCATGTGACAGATAGATAGATGGCGTAAATTAGTACTTAATAGGGTAGGTAAACTGCTAAGTAATAAAGTTACGTTTTCCCCCTTTGTTTACGGAACCCTAAAAGAGCACTATCACAAATACTCAGGGTGCAATGAACTGAAGCAATTTATTACGACAAGGACTTTTACGGGTCTATAAAAATTTTCGTTCATTTCCCGCAATTAGGAGGTATCCCGCGGCGATAGAGGTGTTAAGAGTTACGAGGGACTGCAAGTAATATAGTTGACTTAATTAATTTTGAGATTACGTACAGTTTACTGCCTTTGCGAGGTCCGGGTTTTTTTAATTAGGACCAAAAAAAGGCAGGTTGGAAGAGGTACCTACATGTACAGAAAAAATGTTAGGCCCTTATTAAATTCATGTTGTAATTATTTAACCCTATTATTTAAATAAACATTATTTTTAAAATACTAGACACGTGTTTCGGGTTTCGTAATGCGAAACCCGAAACACGTGTCTAGTATTTTTATGTAAAGAATATAGATGTACGAAATTTCAAAACTGTATCATGAAAAATCACAAAGTTATAAGCTTGTTAAGTTACCTGTTTGTCCGTACAAAAACATGCTCACCCACACCGCTCGCGCCGCGCCGTCTTGCGCTCATTGGTAATAGTACCTAGGTACCTAACCGTTCGGCGCGGAGATTGGATAACCTACTTAGTGTTACTCGGTGTCCAACGTTTAACCATTTTTAAATATTTTTGGGACAAAATATAACATGGGGTAAAAATTATTGGAATCGATTCAGTTACTTATTCTGAACAAACTTTAATCAGGTTTCGCATATACTAAATATGACGTTGTATATTATGTACAAGTAGATAAAGGAAAACAAAGTGAAGAGCTCATTGGGCATTAAACAATTCGTCTGCATCGCTATTAGTGGGAAAGTGCCCAAGCAGCTGGCAGCGATGCCACGTTGGATGGCAATGCTGATTCTTTGACCTAAAAAAAGGCCCGCCCATTGGTCACGTGAAGAGTCCAACCGCTTGGCGATATCCCGGAATACTCGATGAGCACTCGGACCCCACGTAGTGTTTCAACCCCAAACGGCTCCATCATTTATACTCGTAGCTCCCAATAAGGTTACTATATTTGCGCCGTTTGAAATTATTTTAATAACGACATTTAAAAAACTTATGTTATGGCAAAAACTGACAGAAATGCAAGGGGAACACAAACAAAGGGGAATAAGATAGTTATTTGAATTTTTTTTTAAATGGCAATCAATGAACTTTCTACTTCTTTTTCTTCGCGTCGCTAGCACGACTGTATTTTAGTTTTATTTGGCCCAAAACTTCGCCACTTTCACGGCGTCGGTCGGTGGCAGCGCAGAGGTCACTTTGACTGCATGTTTTGGGACACAGAGGGCAGGACAGGAGGTGGAACATGGCTTGCAAAATAGCTCCACAACCGCACCCTACTGCCATTCCGTCGAGGTAGCCCCACTTTACTAGGTTGGAGTAACATCTTCCCACTCAAAATTCTACTAGCTAAATTCATTTTTTTTTTTTTAAAGGATTTTCAATTACATTGGACAACTTTTCAGTTTTGATTCAATTTGGAAATATGCCAACCTTTTTCACACTGCTGATGAGACTATTGTCCGTTGCGCGTGCGGATTCACTGTAACAAATTCTTTTGAATTCCCTTCCAACAGCATATTTACGTACCTACCTATTTTAACCGTTAATAAACGTTTTTTACTGTAGTCGATCATATACTTTTATTGTTTCTAAAACTTGCGTTTTTTGCGTATAGGTCCTGTAAGCCCCTTAAGACAAACAAATTATTTTTAAACTTTTGGTAGGAGAACGGAGTAAACCAAAATAAAGGGCAATTATTTGTATATTAAAAAAAAAAATATGACACTGACAAGGTACCTACTTTAATTTTGCTCTGTAAGTATACATTTTTTTTTGAATATTGATGACGCCTCCGCATCAATGAAGAATGCGCCGGAGGTTGAAGCAAGCAGTGCGAAGCAGCAAGTGCATATTTTGCCGTGTTCGAAACTTACACAATCACCTGGTTTGGTGCATGAGTGTAGTCCTACCGCCTTCGCACTCAAAGCAGATGACGATGCGGGTACGCGCGCGACGGAACAGCTGACGCGATCGGCCGCTAATCACACCGTAATGAACACGGCTAGTGGTGCGAACGTAACAAATAATGATAAGTCAATGGCGGAAATAGTTATGTCGAAAGGTGAATCGAAACCAAAAGCTTCTACATTAAGTAATGAGTGGTCGTTGGTACAGAAAAGAAGATACAGGAATAGGACGGAGGGCATCAGAGGGAAAGCTTCAATTAAACCTGAAGATAGGTTCAGACCAGCTGATCTTAAAATCCCATTGTTCGTGTCTAATGTGCACAAAAATACTTCTGAGAAGGACATAATCGAGTATATTTTCACAAAAACCAACGAAAATGTTATTCTTCAGAAAATAAAAATGAAAACAGAAAGAAGTTACAGCGCTTACAAAATGACAGTTACGAAGCATAAATTAGACGTTTTCCTAAATGATGAGATCTGGCCAGACGGTGTGACATGTCGTCGTTTTATGCCGTACAAACAAGTTCATGATGAGAAGAAAAGAAATATTTCGACTGATAATGTATAATGCTACTATGGTAACATTTAACTGCAAAAATATAAAACGGTCTGTGGACGGTATAAAACAGATATGCGGTTTTGCAGACATCATTGCCTTACAGGAGACGTGGCTGCTGCCCTGTGAACTGTCTTACCTGGCGGACATCCACGAAGACTTTGGCAGCGTTGGGACCTCTGCGGTGGACACCAGTATGGGTATCCTTAAGGGCAGGCCCTTTGGAGGTGTGGCGCTCTTATGGCGTAAATCTGTATTCCAGTTTGTGTCAGTGGTACAGTGTGCAAACCCACGTATATCGGCTATTCGTATTTCTACAAACGATCGGCCCGTGCTGGTTGTCAGTGTTTACATGCCTACGGACTGTGCTGAGAACGTACCTGAGTTCACAGACTGCCTAAGTGCGATTAGTGCTATTATTGAGGAAAGTAGTGTTGAATCTGTTTTCATTCTCGGAGACATAAATGCACATCCAGGTGAGCGATTTTACACTGAACTTTTAGAATTCTCTGCGGAAGAGGACTGGATATGTGCGGACACTAATAAACTGAGTTTATCGTCCGATACTTTCACTTTCATTAGTGAGGCACACGGGTGTCGTAGATGGCTAGACCATTGCATTGTCACAAAGGCCTCGTGGCCGTGTATTGTAGATATATATGTAAAGCATGATGTGTATTGGTCAGACCACTTTCCATTAGTTGTTACATGTAATTTTAATGTTATTACACAAAAAATCTTAGTGAAGAGCACACCATGTAATAAAGTTAAATGGGGTGATAGGACCTCAGAGCAGATAAATGAGTACACAAAAATATGTAATACATATTTAAAAACTATAGATTTCCCATGTGAGTTCCAGAATTGTTGTGGAAAAATCTGTCACAATGATTCCCATAAGGATATTGTCAACAAATTATATGATGATATTATTAATGTGTTACAAAAGGCTGCGACTACTACCTGTATGTTGAAGAAAGGCAAACATGGAAAGTTGTTAGCAGGGTGGAATAAACACGTGAGCGAGTCTTACTCGGGTGCCGGGCGGGCATTTAATACATGGGTAAGCTACGGTAAGCCAGCTAGCGGGCCATTGTTCAGAGACATGATTGAGGCGCGTAAAATTTTTAAAGGTAAGCTTAAGTGGTGTCAAAACCATCAAGAACAGATAAAAATGGACTTGATGGCGACACACTACACGAATAAGGATTTTAAAAATTTTTGGAAGTGTACAAATAAACTGAATACAAGACCTGGCATCCCAGTGAGTGTCGACGGTGTTTCTAGCCCTAAAGACATTGCCAATGTTTTTATGGAACAATTTGTAGTAAAGTCACCCTTAGGACCAGCATGCGGACGGTTTGCTACTGAGACTCAGGGTATGAATATTTCAACTTTGATACTTGCGAAGGATATTGATCGTGCTATTGGGGGTATGAAGGGAGGAAAATCACCGGGTTATGACGCTCTCAGCGTGGAACACCTCAAGCATGCTGGTTTCCACCTTCCTAGAGTACTCGCAATGTTATGTAATTTGTGCATAAATCACTCACACCTACCCCCTGCCCTGATGAAGACTTTGGTGGTACCGATTGTCAAGAGTAAAACGGGGGATGTGTCTGAAAAATCTAACTACAGACCCATTTCGCTAGCCACGATTGTAGCAAAGGTATTTGACAGTGTGCTTAACTCATATTTGAACAAGCATGTTAAGTTACATGACGCTCAGTTCGGCTTTCGTCCTGGTTTGTCGACTGAGACTGCTATTCTTAGCCTTAAGCACACTGTGAAATATTACACTGACAGACAGACCCCGGTTTATGCTTGCTTTCTAGACCTCTCGAAAGCGTTTGACCTAGTGTCTTATGATATGTTATGGCAGAAGCTAAAAGAAACAGGCCTACCGCCAGAGTTGACATCACTTTTTAGGTACTGGTACCATAATCAGAAAAATAATGTAAAGTGGGTGGGTGAATTGTCGAGTGAATACAAGCTGGAATGCGGAGTGAGGCAGGGGGGGTTGAGCTCGCCCTTGCTTTTTAACCTATATGTAAATGCGCTAATCGAGGAACTCAGTCAAATGCCCGTAGGGTGCTACGTGGATGGTGTCAGTGTGAACAACCTTAGCTATGCCGATGATATGGTGCTGCTGGCTCCCTCGATTTGTGCATTGCGGAAGTTGCTTGCCGTGTGCGAAAAGTATGCGGCCACACACGGTCTAAGTTATAATGGTAAAAAATCAGAGTACATGATATTCAAGGCGGGTACAAAGTGCCCAACTGTTGTTCCACCAGTGTTACTCAATGGTATTCCTCTTAATCGAGTATACCAATTCAAGTATCTTGGGCATGTCGTTACCGAAAATCTTGGAGATGATGTAGACATGGAGAGGGAGCGCAGGGCATTGTCAGTCCGGGCGAACATGCTGGCCCGCAGGTTCGCTCGATGTGCAGACGCGGTCAAAGTAACTTTATTCAAAGCGTATTGCACGTCTCTGTACTCAGCGAGCCTGTGGTTCAGATATACCCAAAGGGCTTACAATTCTCTGCGCATCCAGTTTAACAATGCCTACAGGGCGCTGTTACGTCTGCCACGCTTCTGCAGTGCGTCAACAATGTTCGCTGAGTCGCGCACAGACGGCTTTGATGCCACCTGGCGCAAAAAAACAGCCTCACTGCTAAGCAGATTGCGTGGGAGCAGTAACAGCATCCTGAAGGTAATAGGCAATAAGTTAGACAGCCCACTGGTGTGGAGCCTCACCCAGAGGACTAAGTCTCTCTTAGTAATTAGGTACTAACATAGTTTTTAAGTTCATACTAACAATTTAAATGTAATGTTAATTTTATGGATCATTGGTTGTCTGTATGAATAAATAAATAAATAAAAAAAATACAGGATGACGAAAGTTAGAGCCCGGTTCCCCAAGACCTGCCAAAATAGTAGATTGTGAGTTACCAATGCACAAGCGAGGGCACATTAGCAAGGTGCGTAATCTACTTTTCTTTCAACTACCAATCTACCTACCGTGATAAAATATAGGTACCTACCTACTCAAAATAAAAACTCAAGTTAATGAAAACAAAGTTTTCTTAAGCCTTTAAATATTTATCCCGCGACTTTTGCGGCAAAACGGATTTATTCCGGTCTGATCCCCTGAACCCCCCCTCCACCCCCCTCATCGATCACCTGCTAGTTCGTCTTCTGTGTTAATCTCAGTCCTATACACTTTATCCAGGTTTACTCTTTTTGACAGGTAAGTACAGTCAAGAGAAAATTAAAGGTTATAACAATTTCATTTGCAGCTGTTTTTATACTTTCTGGACTTGAATTCATATCGCTATCGCTATTTCCATTTCTTTAACTTTTCTTGCTAAATATGAAGTATCAAAGTTTTACAATGGTACAAAATGCGCGCCATTAGTTTTTTTTTTCACTAATTCGGTTTTATTCAGCCTGTTTCTATTTTCAGCCAGTATCTTTTGATTGCATGCATACATTTTATACCTCTGTGGTAAATTTATAACTAACTAGCTTCTGCCCGCGACTTCGTCCGCGTGAAATTTCTTGTACCCCCACCCCGTCGCGTCGCAACACTTCGTATTCGCTTACCGTTCACTCTGAGTTTTTTTCTTTTTGCTCGGCTCCTAAGGGTCATAGCGTGATGTTAAATAGCCTATAGCCTTCCTCGATAAATGGACTACCCAACACTAAAAGAATCATTCAAATCGGACCAGTAGTTCCAGAGATTAGCGCGTTCAAACAAACAAACAAACTCTGCAGCTTTATAATATTAAGTAAGTATAGATTAGAAAATAAAAAACAGTGCATTAAATGAAAAACTGTGCAACCATGAGATTTCATATAATATTTCTGCACTGTTTTGGTTCTAAGCAAAAAATACGTCCTTTGTGATCGGTTTTGTAGTGATCAATGATAACATTACTACGTAGTTGAAAGAAAAAATATTTTTGCGTTAGATAGCCCAATTCTTGAGGAAGGCTATTTAACATAGAAGCTAAGCTAGGAAAAAGTAAGAGAGAACGCTAAGCAAAAACGAAGTAGTAGCGCGGGCAGGCGATGCAATACGACGCGACGGGGTGGGTCGGGGAAATACGGACGTGGATGAAGGTCGCGGGCAGAAGCTAATATCTTATAGAGGTATGAGGAACAGGGTGTAAAGTTCTCTCATACTCTATAGAAAAGTGAGGATCCTCAGACCAGACGGGTGTTGTGTCTGGTGGGCAACTTCCCGATGGTTCATGTAGGGCCGTTGTATCCATGCTAGTTGCGCGGTAAAATCTGCTTGCGCGATGCAGGATTTGCGTGACGTCAGTATGACGCGTTGTTCGCATGTGGCGTTGTAGATACCGCTACAATCTAATACAATACTTTAGACGTTACGTAACTCGAAAACTGTCGGCTTAAAAGAAAAGTTAAGCAATAGATAAAGAAAATTCATTCTGAATACTTTTATAATACCAACTTCCTAAAAAGTCGTAGGAATTGGACGTTGTTCCTTTTTATTGCTAGTCTTCATGGCTTAATGTTGTAGACTTTTTGAATTAAATTACTTTCCCGAGATCTTGTGATCCCTAACTCTAAAATAAGTCGCGTTACAAGCGGGAAACGAATTATTTTGCCGCGATTTTCTCAAGCATATTTTTTATTTACAGTCTTGGTCCCGTGATGTTTACCGTTTATTTTGGTAGATCAAAAAAACATACCGAAAAAGAGGAAATCGGTTTGTGAAACAATTAGTTTTCAAAGGAAATTGAACAGACATGGGACTTTTTTTTATTAATAAAAATAAAAAGATTTTCTCAAATATTTTTCTGTCACTGCCAAAATCCTGCCAACATTTTTAAAAACAAACTAATAGTACTTACGAGAACAGTGAAATGTCCCTTTCATTCACTCACTCTAACGGGCAGTATACAATTCAAAAGTTCACAATAAATCTTAACAAAACAATAGTCCTGGTACTAGCAAACCACGCAGTCATTACCAAAGGATTTATCTCTTACACAGACGTATTTCAACCCTGATTCATGTCTCCATGACGTCACAGCATTCAAGCCCATTCCCGTACAGCTCCATGGATTCTTTATTCTCACTTTTGGATGTAACCCAAGAGTCTCGGGATCAATTGACGAACTTTGGTACTAAAAGTCCAATGGAGTAGCCAGTTGCTTGTGTAATTTTTTTTGGTTATTGCCTTTTTATGGTCTGTGAAGCTATGGCGCGATGATGGGTTACTTTGTGAGTTATTTCTGTTATTTATATTAATCTTTATGCCTGCTTTGTTTTGATTAGTTATTATTGCGTTTAGTACTAAACATATTATGTATAGCTACGTTGAACATATTCAAAACATCATACTGTCATCATCTTCAAACGTTTATCGGAAACCGAACGATGATGTTTTAAATTCGTTTACCGCTTAAAGGTATCAGGAATTTAGTGATTTGTGTTGCAAATGGGCCTTTAAGCCAGTTTTGTAACGGAATAGGTTTTAATCGTTATCATGTAGATTATGGAACTAAAATTAGAACTGAAAGTCACTTTTTGCAAGACTTCCATGAGATAATATTAAAATGTAATAACTAAAAATTTAGGCACTATATTCTCATCAAAACTGAGTGAAAAACGAGTGTTATTTCAAAAAAGCTTGTATACGAAAGCCTAGATAATAAAGCAAAATACCCACAAAATCAATAGTTTAACAAAAACAAATACAAATGAAACAATTTCGATTTTATTTTGCTTTGTAACATCTGTTTTGTAAGTTTATTGTTTATTAGTAATGTTAATTAAAACTTAGTTGCAACGTAAAGGCCGTTAGTAAAGGGAAATTCTCGTAATTTTAAGATCGTTCACAGTGCGAAGGCCATTTCCCGTAATTAAAAACGTTCATAATCTAGTCGCAATCAATGTCAAATAAACTTGTTAAAAATGTAGGGATTTTACAGGTATTTTTGACAGATTGAGACTGAAATCAGTCTGTGAAAGAATTGCTTCTCTGTTCTGTCTCAATCTGTCAAAAATACCCTACATTTATAACAAGTTTTTGACATTGATTGTCGCTGAGAAGAGATTGCAACTCGATTTGAACCTTTTTTTTATTACAAGAATTGACCTTCTGCTGGTATTTTAATTTAAAATATGATAAAGCTTCTTCAATTATCGGCTGATAGAATTTTTCAGGGTGATATAATCGTTCTGTCGTAACCATTGTTAATATAATTACTAGCCCTAATTGTCCCAGAAATGAGGAGATCCGCGGAAAAACCAAGGTAACCGACCGCCAAGGTAAAGGCCGCAGAAACCCGTTCGATGCGAGAAGCTCAGAACCGGTCGAAGTGGAGGTGCTTGGCGGTCTATGGCCAGCAGTGGACGTCTTTCGGCTGAAATGATGATGATGATGAATTGGCCCACTGCTGGGCAAAGACTTCCCTCCATTCCTTTCACCGGTCACGATTCTGCACCATTTCTCTCCAATTCTTAAACATCTAATCAAATTCAGTGGATTACCAGTACCTAATATTAAAGGAGGATTTTTTTTATTACCTATTGGTAATGGCAAGCTCCTCGTAAATATATCACCAATTCGTTCTAAAACCTATAGCAATAAAATATTTCAAGGGAAATCGCGCTTCATCCATTTAAAGCGAAAAAAATAGGAAAGACCCTCTTTTGAATATTCCCAGTTTAATTTAAGGAAGAGATTACTTCTGACAAGCCATCGTCTGTAATAAAGAGGCTTAATTATGTTAATCAATGAGGGAAAAAAATGTTAATCGTGAATATTATAGAGGTTTGTTGTGGTTTAATTTGGTGAGCCATTCCCAATATTGATATTATTAAGGAAATTCATGGGGTGCAGAAACCTATCCCTACTCACGAAATAGGAACTATCAATTATTATAACTACCCCAGTTTCTGAGGTTTCTGTTTTATTTTAATTTATTATCATTTCTGTTTTTTTTTTTATCTTGTTTTATTTTGGACGCTTTTAACGTGCACGTCTTTCTACATCGTTCTCACATGTATTTATTGTCAACATGAATGATGGAACCCGTTGGATGCAAGAAGCACAGAACCGGTCGAAGTGGAAGTGCTTGGGGGAGGCCTATGTCCAGCAGTGGACGTCTTTTGGCTGAAATGATGATGATGATGATGATGATGAATGATGGAACCAATATTTTGTAACAACTAAATTATGTATTTAAAAGAGTGTCCGTGGTGTTTCTTGCTCGTTCTTCTCCATAGGTAAGTACCTACTACGCTTGGAATGGTAAACTACCTTTATGTTTCTGACTGACAAACCCCTTAACAATTCAAAAGTGCCTGTAATTAGGTAGTTTATTTGAAATAAATGCTTTGAGTTTTTTCTGGAGTTTAACTACTCGATAGTAGAATGAGATTCAATTAAGGAATATTGCTATTGGTTTGAAATTTTATTTCTGAATATTAGGTTATGGATGGCTTTTTTGAGGAACGGGGTGTAAAACTCACTCAACCTCCATAGAAAAGGGAGAATCCCCCGGCCGGACGGGAGTTGTGTCTGGTGGGCCTTTATAAACACAAATGTTTTATAACTTTATGCTAGTTGCACGGTAAACTCTGCTTGCGAGATGCAGGATTTTGCGTGACGTCAGTATGACGCGTAGTTTGCATGTGGCGTTGTAGATACCGCTACAGCTTAAATTGATAATGATAACTTTTCATGATTGAATAACTGTTGAAAGTTTATCGTGGACGTCATAACCCAGGAATAATCTTCCTGTTTAGGTATAGGGTTGTGTGTTCAAAATTTGTACATCTTCCTGAAAATACGTAAAGGTCAAAGGAATTCGCCTAGAGCAAGATACAAACATAAGAACCTAAGTAAACGATGAATATATAACAAAAATAATACACGTGTTTCAGGTACGGATATTTACAGCATCAAATGTTTCTTTTATCAGGAATACTATACCTACTATTACTACTTTAATTTAACATATAACATAATAATTATCATGCGTGTACAGTCACGAGCACTAATATGTCAACACTTGGCAACTTGCAATTGCCATTTTTTCACGAAATAACGAATGCAAAGTTGAAATACGACACTTTAGATAAACCTATAGGTTCGGAAATACTATGTTCGTAATTACATAAAATTTTATTTAAAAATAAAGGAGAAAATCGCCTTTGAATAAAGCCAAGTGTATACGTACTTTTGCTCGTGACTGTATTCCCCGAGTCCGAGGGGAATAAAAATGGGGGGTGAGCCTATTGCCATTCAGCGGGATTGTCAGAAAGGGTTACCGCTGGCCCGGAACATAAAGGGCTAAGGAAGGAACACGGGTGGGTTTTAGTCAGTAAGAGTCTGACACTCCCTTCCGCTCCACCTAGAGCGGGAGGGGTCATTTGATGCTTTCCCACCCGCAAAAAAAAAAAAAAAATTGTTATCAAACGAGCACAATTCCAGATTCCAGCCTGCTACTTTAATTTACTGTAAAATCTAAATGTATTGTTACGCTAAAAGACCAAAAACGCTCATTGAATGAAAAAACAGCTCATAACGCGTTATTATGGCTCTTATGAAAACGCTCAGGACGCGTTGTGACAATCACAGAGAGACTACATAGCGTAATTCGTGTCTTTATCATGCCTATACGACCTCAACGCGTTGAGGCAATGAAGAAAAGCCATGACACGTACGGAACTATTAGAATATGACGCACAGTGATCTACAGACGAAGTAGCAACTATACCTAACTATAAATGATAAATGACTTTATTTTTGTAAGTAGGTTTTCACAAACACTTTTACACGTCAATCATATATTTTTTTAAACTAGATGGGGTCGGCCTTTCCTATCTGACTACTCTGAGAAGAAGGGTCGAAACAAAATCAGAGGTCACAGTCTCTTTTAAAGTCCAGACATGATCCTGGCCAGGTGACTAAGTAAGTATTTCAATAATATGCTAGTAAAATGGAGCACTCGAATGTCAACAGTAATATCCGTAGCGGTTACAACTTTATCGAAGGCCATCCGAGCATCAGAAGAACGGTTATCACGCTGTCTGCAGGGAACTAATAGCGATTGCAATAATCTTGTGACGGGATGAGTGAAATTGTTATGATATTATAAGTTGGAACTACGAGTAGAATAGAATAGATAGGTTCTTTGAAAAGTTACAGTTTTCGACTGGAAATTCAGGTGAAAAGTAGAATGATTTGTTAATCATTACCATCAGTACTGGCGGGCACAACTGTCCTCCCATACCTATTAACACTTATAAAAGAGTATCCGTGGAGTTTCTCGCCGGCTCGTCTCCATAGAAACGACCAATTGGTCGTTTCCAGCTAGGTGCACGGTACCAATTGAACCTGGCTTCTGACGTTTCAGTGCCCATGTGAAATGTTTTTTTTTGGGAAAGTGTTTTTTTTTGGTGTCAAATTAGTTAGTGCAAGCTTTTTAGGTACCTAAGGTTCCGTAAACTTAAATAAGAAAATAGAGAAATTGTTTTCGTGAATTATTGCTTTGTGGCGTCATACAATTCTCGTGCATCGTGTGTGGGTTTACAAACATACCTCTGACTAATACTAGCCCGGAATATTTGTAGACCATAAACAATACGAGCGATATAGTATTCGTATCGCTTGTACAGTTTTTTTTTATTTTTTATTCAAAGTTCTTCCGGCTAGTAACTCAAATATTTGTTTTCTAAATTACCATAAAAATCTGGACACAATACCCTTTCGACACACGTTCACGATTATAAATGAACTCTCCATAACTCTTGAATGGGATGAGGACATGACAGAACCAAACAGGGATGAAGGAGACCTCAGAAGTGTGCGGGGGGAGGGGTGTCCAAACTGTTCTTTAAGAGTTTTTCTTTGTCAAGACGACGTGTAGCCGATGTCCTGATGTTTTAGCGTGGATTTATGCGAAAGGGGTTGACGACCGATAGTTGACTCATAGGAACATGGAATAAGACTTTTAAAATAATAGATGGCGCCACGTGTCTTTCGAATCAAAAACAGGACGTCTGTCGGATCAGCTAGTTATACATAAAGCAAGTAATATCTAAGTATCTACATCGACATCAGTAACACATAATAATATAGGTATAATAATTGATGTATCTGCAAGATTCCATTCAACTATCTGCATTCAACCAGTAAGGATACGTAGAATCAATCATGCGTCCCTAATCTTATCATATAATATAGTACATCTGAATGATGTAGCTGATAGGATTAGACTGGCATATAGGAATATTAATCATAATCTAAGATATACAGCTAAACAGTATATACCCGGTATCTGAATGGAAAAATTTAAAGATGAGAACTTGTGTAACTGTAGCATTACTTAAGGTGATTTGATCAATGTGGGCCACATAGTTTGCAATAACCTTTTTTTTTTTACGTTTTTTGCAATGAATTTCGTGGGCTACATTGTAGGAATCACTTGGGACAAGTGGCTTTTATAGCGTTTCGTATTTTTATAACGACTTTCAACAGTATTGACATTGAGCTTTGTAACTTATGTCAGTCCTATACATTTTGACTTTTCCATCTTCGTTATCGCTGTTAGATTCTCTTTTCGCCCTAATGCTAAAATAGACTTTTAGTTCTAAACTTCTTATTTTCAGTTTAAGCCAGGTGATAGTCGTCTTATGTGTCATGAATCCATGAATCTACCTAGTCTCTGCTTAGTCACAGGGCTAAATATAGATATACCCTTCTTGAAGTAATATAGATATATAAGATATACCAGCTTTTACAATGAAACAGAAAGAGCATTATTATATAAACAGTTGGTACAGACGCCAGCATATCAAGCTACCCGAAACTGTCAAATTTTCCCAATTAACTTTGAACCTTATGCTTTAGTGATAAAGTTCGAAAGAACACTCCCCTTCGGCGCACTCGTCACACGACGATGCTACACGTGCCTCGGCACTCGACTAATTACGCCAAAAATTGTGTATTGACCCCAATATTGATATTGCTCGAATTTATAACACAGATTTCTCACAAGTGGATATATTTAACTGTAATAAACCTACATTCGACAAACAAATAATAAAAACCTTATAAGAAGGCAATTTATAAACAATTAATCTCTTATTAATTATTTAGACTTTTTTTTCTTATTAATCAAACTTTTTTTTCTCTAAAATCTAACTTTATGTTATATACCTAAAACCAAATCTTTTGTATTTAAATATATCTTAGTCTGTAGTCCGTTCGCATGTTTTATACATATCCTAGTTGTAGTTCTATAGGGAAACCTATTATTAGCCATACAATACTGTAATACACATACTCTGTAACATAGTATTTGTATCGCTGTTAGTTGCCTAAATAAAAAATCTATTAAAAAAAATTACAGATTGCAGTAGCTTTATGTGCTGGCGTCTGTACAGCTACCGAAACTGTAAAATTCCCAATCAACTTTGAACCTTATAATTTAGCAATAAAGTTGAAAATCTAATAAGGAAATTTGACAGATTTTAGTACAGACGCACATCAATACAATGGATAGGACTAAAATCTTTAGTATTTATACCCAAAAAAGCCTAATTTCATGAAGAGATCTTATAAAGGTTTCAAAGGTCGTTTATTTATTTTAATTGCTTTGACATTTTATTTTAGTTATTCCAATGGTACAGGTAAATTGTGAAATTTAATTTGACGTAGGTAATATGGGTTTTACCTGAATTAAATGTTCTTTTTTAAGCGATAATAAACTAAGTTAAACTAAGTTTGCGGAAAATGGCTATACATATAGAAAGTAATATTAAACGACATCGAATACATTCTGGCAAGAGCTCAACTGGCACTCACGTCCTTTTTATTCAAGCAAGTAATCACTGGGGAAATAGCTAGTTAAAATTTAGAGGATCCGTAGAAAAGGATGAGAATTTATAGGTTATTAAAATGGCTTTGGATAGCGTTATAAATGGTGATTTAAAGTTGAAAGCAGTTATAAGTGTGTTTTATTTGAAGTTTAGATGGGATTTTTGTGAAAAAATTGAGACTGATGGGCAGTTATTTTCATTTTGGGGCTGACTACGATGTGGTTACTAGATTGTAGGCAAAGACGAAATATGAAGGTAGTTTTTCGAAGGTATTTTAATGAAAGCAACCTTTTGGAAGCTCTTGATTTTATCCAAAATGCAACACTTTTCACCCTCTGCATTCTCTGCCCGGTCAATTCCAAATTCCATTTTTCTCTTTTTGACCCTTCTCTGGTGAAAATCTTATTTATTCTTCCCGTTATTATGTTTTTTTTTTGTCCTGGACCGTACCTGGTAACGTTCTGGTTAGGCTGCGGACACGAAGTCAGCGGGCGCCCCCTTTTTTTTTTTTTTTTTTTTGGGTGGGAAATCATCAAATGACCCCTCCCGCTCTGGGCGGAGCGGAAGGGAGTGTCAGACTCTTACTGACTAAAACCCACCCGTGTTCCTTCACTTGCCTGTGCCAGGGGCCACGGTATCTCTTTCGAACAACCCGCGACCCTGGCGGGCATCGGCCCTAGCGGACCCCGTCAGTTGGTGCTGACATCTCCTTGAGGCGCGCGTGGAACACAACGCGCCGTCGACCCGGGCCTGGTCCTTACCGGACGGCGAGCTGCCCATTGCTCGCCGCCCGCAAGCCCGCGCCTACGGTGGCCGGGAATCGGCTATCGACTCCCGACGCCCGGGGCGTCTCCTGCGGCGGCTGGGGGCGTGAGGGCGCAAGGATTGCCTCTCCCTCACGCGCTCCGCCTCCTCCTTCGCGAGCATCACTGCTTCGCAGAAGGAGGCGATAGCCTCCCATGCACTCTCGCTCCGTACCATGGCCCGGACTAGGGCCGGACGCGAGAGATCGCCGCCGCCGATCGCCGCCGTGAGCGGGCGCCCCCTGGCTTCGAGACCGGGTCTGCGTCGAAGCGCCGCTCCCCGCGCCCTTGCGCCGCCGCCCCGCTATCGCTGACTTCGTGTCCGTGGCCTTACGGTTTTTAACGAATGTTATTACTTAAACTTAGATACTCTCACGATCCCTGTAGCGTTAGACCCATATGCACAATGTTTAACTTGCGTGAGGCATTGCTTGCGCACTACCTTAAACAGCGAATTTTCACACCAAAAATAAAGTTATTGCACAGAATTAGTGACGACGAAGACGGCTAAGTAATGCGTATTTTTACACCCTGTATAGTGCTACTAATAGCTACTGGTCAATGCTTTCATTCATCATTACTGAGGAACAGAAAGAAATCATAAATGAAACTAGCCACAATGTTTAAAAAGTCCTCTCAACCTATATAACAAAGCGATTTTACAAATCGCATCTCTTGAAACTATCTTGATATATCACGAGAATTGTAACTTTAAAACGCGGCAGTTTCACCAGCTTAAAATATGGTTCAAGTTAAATTGTTTCACAGCCATATATCTGCGTTCATATAGTAATTTATCGAAATAAACTTTGGGACGTGACTTCATGAAATGGAGCTCCGAAAAGAGCAACGTTTCTAAGCTAGGAGTGACTGTTTCACTTTGAACTATGCTCTGAGACATATTATTCTGATTGTAATAAAAGCCCCGTGGTTCTGAGCTTAATAAATACTTCAGTTTAGATTTATAAAACCTCTAGTAGGTAGTTGCGTGCGTCTATGACCAGATGTATCAACGTAATCGAAACTAGAGGAGTAGGTATGCAAGGATTGGAGCAGGTGTCGTTTGGTGGTTTATGCCTACAGCCATGGGAAGAACGCGTGAGTTTATGTATGTATGCTCAAAGGTTAAAAGATCGAAGAAAATTTTGTCCTTAGTACTTATATCATAGGACTAAATACCACAATACCTATACATATTTAGCTCCCTTCAAAATGGTTTAGCTGAATGGTGCTAATACATGCGTCATGTTCGTGAACGGGCGCCGTCAGTAGGGACTGGTCATCTCTTTGCTGCCATGGCTTAATTTAATTTAATATTCGAATTCTTTTTTTTTTTCGTCTTTTCATTACGGACGCTTTTAACATTCTGCATCGTTCTCACATGCATAATTTTTTATGTGAATGATGTAAACAAGACTTTGTAACCATATTATTTTGATTTATAAGTGTCCATGGAGTTTCTTGCCCATTCTTCTCCATAGGTACCTACGCTTTGGAATGGGCAACTAGCTTCATCTTTCTGACTGACTGACCCCTTGAAAATTCGAAAGGGCCTGTAATTGGTTTAATTGAAATAAATGCCTTGAGTTTGAGTTTGAATATAATGCCATCTAAAATAAAATAATATTCAGCGTAACTTCAACGCTTAAATCTTCAATTATGTTCCCGCTATTTTAAGCTCCTCAGTCCTCAGCTAGCTAGTCTAAAGCACGTTTAAAACAGCTATAAAAGTGCTAAATCGTTTTGTTTATAAGTACTACATTTTCTTGGCAATACTTCTTCGCAGCCAATAAAAACATTTGGAAATATTAATACGGTGTTTCGAGAGGCATAAAACCGTTTTTAACTTTCATTATTATGTTTGTGGAAAAGTTTCCGGTGGCATTGGCTTGTTTTTTCTGTAACTACGTTTATATATTATGATTGCATCACATAGAGGTCATTAGCAAAAAACTAAGTAACAGTGCATTCGCATTATATAAACTGTCGCGGATTCTAAAGACTGACGCCCTATTAACCGCCTACTATGGCATAGCAGAGTCCATTATCAGATACGGCATTATTTTTTGGGGTCTCTCTACGGATAGAGATATCGCATTTAAAGCCCAAAAAAAGTGCCTTAGATCCATATTTAAATTAAAAATGACTGATTGCTGCAAACCGTTTTTTATAAGCCACAACATTTTGACTTTACCATCAATTTATATTTTGGAAATCGCGATATTCGTTAAATCAAATCCTAAGCTATTTCCCCGCATGGCAGACCGATTTCCTAGAAATAGACGTGATAACAGTCAACTCTGTCAACATAGGTCTAGGACTGCACTGATGCACAGGAGTGTTTTTTGTATGGCTCCCATTATTTTCAATAAGCTTCCTAATGACTGGAAAGATCTAAGCGTAAATGCATTTAAAAGGAAAGTAAAATCTTTTTTAGCTAATAAAGCATATTATGATGTGAATGAATTCTTAAAGGAATCATTTTAAATTGACATGTTTATAAGTCCTCGTATTATTTTAATTTGAAATGTATTTAATGTAATAATGATTTTGTAATGTATGCTTGTATGAATATTTTTGACCTACGCTGACATTATTTTTTATTTTATTTTTTTATATTATATTTTTATTTTTTATAATTTAATATTTGACAAGTTTGTATGTAACTCCTATCTATTTCTATGTGAATGAATTATGTAAACAATCAATTTTAATTCAATTTATGTCAGCATTGTTGTTAATTAATGTTGTACCTGCCTAATAATTATTTGTTTTAGTTGTAAACCTTTATTAATATTTGCACACCATGACAATGTGGTAAACATGTTAGCACAACTCCATGTACTTATAACAACTTGCATGCATTGTATTGTATGTACACTCATGTTTGAGCAAATAAAATTATCTGAATCTGAATCTGAATCTGAATTGATTATGATTGAGTTATTTAAGTACCTACGTAAGTAAAACTGGTTAAGGACGCCTCGACGATTAGAGGCAACTACAACCACCGACGCGTGTCGGCGACAGCCATCGACAACATGCCGCTCGTGTATTTGAGCACCGTACACAAAGACACGAGTGTCACTTCATCGACGCGTCGACGGCTGCCGTCGACAACGCTGCCAGGCAACGCAGTTGCCACTGTCGTCGACGCGTGTCGCTCGTGTGTATGCACACTAAGGTAGACATAATACAAAACAAAACATGGTTTCAGTAACTCACTGAATGACGTAAGACATACCTAATATTATGTATTTATTATCTTTTTACAAAATAAATCTTCTTACACAACTAAATACTTATTATCGCTATACAAACCTGATTAATGAGAATATGAATCCAATCCGAAGCGAATATAATCTCCGACTACCTACATTTGGTACCGGATTATTTTTTCCTTTCATATCAGCCACACCAAAATTGTATTTCTTACTATACGAAAATCCTGAGCTCAAATACACGCTCATCATAACACATAGACAAAAGGGGGACGAGGGCTATCAGGCCATCAGAACATTGACCGATGCATGGCTGACAATATTGTAATAACATAGCCTGAAGCCCGGATCTCTCGGAGTTGTTACCCCAAGGGCAGAGGGTGACCCTTGAAGGGCAAAGTGTTATGTACTTTGAACTTTTTATGGCTTAATTTGCGGTTGGTTGTGTAAAAAGGTTGGTAAGGGTCCATTTTTTGTAAAAAAATAAAGCAGCTTAATTATATTCTTTGTGGGTATATGCAGATATTGTACCTACGTTTCGTTCAACTTGTTGTGCATCATGTATTTTCATAATATAAACATGATTATAATATAAAATATACAAAGTACCCATTTGAAGCGACGGAAATCATATTCACCACACGTAGCAACCGCACCGAGAATTTTGTATTTAATGAACTTGACTCATACAGCCTTTAAAACGTAATCCTATACACGATATTTTTATCGAAACATTTGAAGAAACGACTTGATCTTGATCAATAGGACCAGCAGCCATCTTGGATCCCGCTCCTGACAATTTCCATTCACATTTTCTGTCTTCCAATATCGTTACTTTGAATCGCTGTATCTCAGTTGGTAACAGTTTTTTGCTACATTTGATCAATTTATAACTTTTCTATTTCATATAAAAACGTTTTGGTATTTGTTTGGATTTCTTTTGATTTATACTCGGAGATAAAATCGGTAAAGAGTAGGTACAACATTATTTTTCCGCGTAAGTAATCTCCTCTACTCTGCGATAAATTTAGAAGTTATATTGTACTAGGTGCGCCCCGCGGTTTCACCAGCATAAAAGTGTCCATCCCGTAGGAATATCGGGATAAAAAGTAGCCTTTATGTTAATCGAGGGTGTCAGCTACCTCCATACAAAATTTTATCAAAATTGGCCCAGCCGTTTGAGCGTGAAGAAGTAACAAACATATAAACACACCCCCACTCACAAACTTTCGCCTTTATAATATTAGTGTGATGTCTTCGAACTTTTTGTTCTATCTTTTTGTTCCAATGTTTTCCATCACCGTTTTGAGAGCAGTGGTGATGAATTAAATTACACAAAGTAACGCACCTGACTGGTTTCGAACCCACGACCTACAAATCGTAAGTCGCGGCCGTTACCGCTGGGCCAACGCTGCTCTCAGTCCCCCCCCCCCCAATCCCTTCAGATTTCGATATCAATTTTCTAGGAATGTTTTCAGTAACATACATAGATACTGATTGAATGTTTCTCAGAGCGATCGATAGATTTGAGTTCAGGAGATAAAAGGATTCGTCGGTTTCATTTTGTATCGCAATTACAAAGGGTATTTTTTGTTTGGTATAGACGGAGGCAATAAAACGATTTGATTAATTCCTTTGCCGTTAAAAGGTTTTTTTTTTGTTTTTTCGTCGGTGTATATGGCTAGGATTAGGCTACATCGTGAAATTAGGCAATTTTGTTTGATTGGATGTTAACACTTTTTTGAACAGACCTAACTGTAGCCTTAATTGATTTTTTATCACATCTATTCAAAAAGAGCTAGTGTATTCTTTGTAAACCGGGACTAAAATAGCTCTTTAATCCCTAGGGACTAAAAGTGATTTGAATTTGGAATGTGAATATTGTTAGTAAAAGTTCCAATCACCAAAGAGATCAATCGTGAACATTGTATGAACAATAATTTAGGTACAGGCTGTATGATAAACTAATAGGCGCGCGAGCTAAATTAAAAAAAGGTTTGTGAAAAAACAAAAATCACGCGAAAAGCATTCTGCCTTCGTTCGTAATTGTTTACTCAAAATTGTATGTAAATACATAAACGGACTATTCTTATATAAGTTAAGAAAAAGTCAGCTGTTCCCTACATTTATGTTCGTATAACTAGTCAAAATGTAGAACAGATGATTTTTTTTTCGCTGTTTGGTTCCATAGTAAAAGTTGTTCATAATGATGAGTACAATGACCTCTTAAGAGGTTGTTAATGTTATACCAATAACCCTGTATATACTACGTCCCGGCATCAATCGTTGGGTAGTAATGCCCACCAGACACGACACCCGCCCTTTTCTATGGAGGATGAGTGAACTTTACACTTTTTTGAAGAAATTCGTCTGCTGAAAAACGTAAGTAATGCAATTAACGTAGCGAAACTGTCAGAACGAAATCCATTGCGATCAATTGTAATTTTATGAGTGATACGCATTATTCTTCATGTCGCACTAGAGTAATGTCGAGCTTCAGTGTGTCGCACATGCGTGCTTTCGAACTATGGTGAGTTGCAGTACAGTTTTGTCGCACAAGCGTTAATCGCACATCCATTTGTCGAGTTCACGTAGTACACCCTTACCCGTGCAGGTTTCCTCACGTTGTTTTCCATCACTGATATGTCCAAGATAAACTTAGAAAGTACATAATAATATGAATTGAAAAAGTCACATTGATACTACTTTTTTCTCAGGATAATAAAATTCATGTTGCCCAGTAAGCTTTTCTCTATGAACTATTTTGATATACTGTATGTCTGTTTCATAATGTAAACGTGCTGCTCACATTCTGCAGGCAGATTCTTCCGTACTTTACTAGGTCAACAGTCCATCTTGTAGGGGAAAACTTATACAAAATAATCCATACTTATATTATAAATGCGAAAGTAACTTTGTCTGTCTATCGGTCTGTGAATCTGTATGTCTGTCTGTCTGGATTTGAATAAAATTTGGCACAACGATAAACCATGAACTGGGATAGGACATAAGATCATTTTTATCCCGGTAGTACATACGTTCCCGTGGAATAGTTTCCGACCTACACGCGACCCGCGGGTCAAAGGTAGAATATTTTAAACTCTCAGATATCACGCCCCTCCCGCCCGAGATTCCCAATTCTGTGTATTTATTTATTCATTTCCATGATCCTGAAGAGTATCGCTATAAATCTTATTATGGACACATTTATCTGAAATGTGACCGTTATAGCAAAATGTTGGCGAAGTAATTTATTAGTTTCGCTCTATTTGACCGGGTTCGACCAATATTTTAGATTGAACCAGTGCGTTTGATTGCAACGTAATAAATTATTGCTAAATCTCTCTATAAACCGATACATTTGGACGCGAAACTTTTCGCGAAAGAATTTTAGCAAAAAGCTTTCTTGAATTCTTTAGGTTTAGATATTTTGAAATGTTCTTTAAAATATTGAGTTAATATGTTCAAGTACGGACTCATTCTATAACCACCACAAACGTAGGTTATTTACGTTTAATTTTGTGAACCAAAGAAAACGTTATTGAGTAGTCATGCTTCTTTGTTCTAGAAAAAAACCGGCTAAGTGCGACCACGCACGATGAAGGGTTTCATAGTTGGAATGTATTTATCCCAAGAACAAACTTAACATTGTAGTTGAAAATCATGTTCTCCCATACATTGCATCAACTATTACTAGTAAACTTGTAAAGCCTACTTAGCTGTGATAGTTTTCCTTTTAATTTATACCTGAAACTTCAAACTTGTTTAAGCACCAGTAAAGCCTGGTCCACTACTAACTCGAATCTAATACAAATTAAGCTAACTCACTCGTTACAATTATGTATTATCGAATACATAGCCGACAGCGGTACTAATGACCTAGTCGAGCCTCCATTTAAAATAGTTTAATCCTTATCTAAGGGTTGGGTCCGCTGTCATTTGCCTGTAGAGGAACTTAACATGGACACGATTTACGAATTACAGTTTGGATGATGAGATAATTGGTGAAAGTTTTGGAATGGACCGAATACCCAATTTAGTAGGTGTGAATAATGTACCCAGCTATTTCACAATTGGTTACAATAAAAGCTTGTACCTGATCCCACCGGATTTGTAAATCGTAGATAAGATTACGATTACGGTATAAATGTTTACAAAAAGCTCAGCTTTCTCGGGAATTTTATTGTAACAGTTTAAAAAAGACAACGTTACGAAATGCAATGAGACACTATACAGAGGTTAGTTCATTTTTTCACGTCCTGTTTTTGAATTTCCAAATGTGTGAGCAAAAACTTTTAGTCGAATTCAACAAAATATTTAAATAACTAAGTAATAATTTAACCCCTTTTGAATATTTTGTTCCATCCGAACGAAAATGCTTATCTTAAGAACTCCCAAAAAATATTCGTCTTCAATGTAAATCGAATTATCAAACTGCATACAATATCGTTCTAAGGACTGTCGATTTCGCATCCACTTACTCGAATAATATATTAAACAGCGCTGACTGCAACTTAGGCAATAAACTTAGATTCTAACAGTATCAAACATACCGAGGTACTTCAACTGTACAAACTTGTAGATGCAAAAATGCCGAAAGGTGGAAAAATGTTGATAATAAATAGGTAGGTAAAAGAATGAATTTAGGTTGTCAAAAATCGGTTATTTATAATACAGATTTGTTTTGTGGCTAATTACGTACGAGACGCGCATGATGCACGTGCTACGAGCAAACCACGACAAACGTCTGGACGCGCACGCACACCGTGGGATGGCAGGAGTAAAAACAAAAATCATCAATTTGTAAACATCCAAATATAATAAACACATTTCACAAAAACAGTCCCATAGATGAACATTTCAATTATGAGATAAAAATTTTGGTGACTTGAACTAAAAAATCCGTTCATGGCCCACACTACTTTAGGCAATCAAATACTCCAAAAGGTTTTTAACATTCTTGTAGAATAGATGCATAAATAAAAATAAACCTATCAACTCGGTGCAAAAATTCGATGCATTTCGAACCATCTTATTACACAGACACCTCTAAAGCTGTCACCAGTTGAACCACGGATATCGAGTTGAACGCTTAGCTTACGCGATACGATGCGACGCGACCGATGCGACGACGCGACAAAATCCCGCGTTGTATGTATTGTCTGTTCCAAAAGTGTCTGACGAAAATGTAAACAAATTGATTCGAAACCGTTCCTGAGGATGCCAATTTGTATTATTATTATTATTATTATTAGCCTGTGATGTCCCACTGCAGGGCAAAGGCCTCCCTACTCTCTTTCCACTTCTCTCTGTTCAACGCTGTTAAGGACCAGTTCTTGTTGAAGGAGTCCAGCTCATCCCGCCATCTCCGTCTGGGCCTGCCACGATGTCGTTTACCATTAAGTGGGACCCATTGGGTAGTTTGGCCCATTGTTCGTCTGACATGCGGCAGATGTGTCCAGCCCAGTTCCATTTTAGCGTGGCAGCTTTCCAAGTGACAATTCAGTATTCAATTTGTATTGCTACTTACAAATTGAATACTTTAATTTGATTATTATAATAATTAAATCCAAAAATCTAATTTTAAATCAAATAATTGATATTTTAGTAACCGACTTCAAAAAAGGTGTAAGTTCTATGTTCGTCTGTATGTTTTTTTAACGTTAGTTTTTGTCGATAATTTTTAATTACAACTTAATAATGTTATTCAAACAATAATTGCTGGCAAAAGTGGTGTCATTTTTGTTTTAGTACCATTACCATTATTGTGTTTATTATTTTATACTTTATTTGTTTCCTTACCTTTATTAATAGGGATTTTTATACTTTTAGTGCATCCTGAAGAGGATTTGTTTACACTTTTATCATATACTTTTGAAACAGACCATACATCGTTCTTGCTCCCGACCAACGCTACAAAATCCCGCCTCGCACGTCGTTCTTGCCCCCAATACTCGGTATATGTGAATAGTTAAATTGAAATTCTCTAGAGTTGAGTGCCCTGTCAACTTTGCAGAGCGGAGCGTCACCAACTTTACCTAGCTCGGAGTTTCGTAAGTTTCCTAGGAAGACTTTTAAAACCTATTAAGCTTTCGAGGTTTAGCACGGAGGCTTACGTAATTTAGTTTTATTGATTACAAACTAAAATAATAGGTACAGCAGTTTTATACTCCTCTACATGCAAAGATCTACCTTGATATTTTAGACGAAATTATCTTATAAACATCTAAAATAGAATTCATACAGTTCCATCTTTCTGAATTCAAAAGTGCTTCTAATCAGTTTCATTGAAATAAATGCTTTGAGTTTGAGTTTAATTTACAAACCATTTGAGTTAGCTAATGGTAGGTACCTAAAACCACAAAAGAAATTAATAATGCAAAAATATCTAAAGACACAAAAATATCACCACAGCCAAATACAACATTTTCATGGATCTTGTCTATATATGTTCATAATTTACATTCCTAATCGGAATTCCCAGTCGCCGGTGCCACCACCTAGCGAGTAGCAATGCGAAAGGAATAAATTTATCGCATAATATGTGTGAAATAATGTAAGTATAATACACGAAGCTATCAGGACCTCACGATTTGCAGCAGGTGACTAAATAACGCAGCAAGTCATTTCGTAGCCTACAATACAAAAATATGCCTAAACAGTAAAGTTGTACTTATTAAAAAATATTTTTTTTGTATCCATTTATTTTATAGTTACAACATTTTGATTTATTTATTTATTTAAAAGGTACACCAACGACCTATTCACTGGTAATATAGACATAATAATAAATAACATGCATTGAATTATGGTGAATTAGTCACTTACAGGCGTACACAGCACTCACATAAAAAATAACTTCTTAAATACAATAGAAAATTAATTAGGAGCAAAGCACAAAACATAAAATAAAAACAAAATCATAATCGATATTAGAATTAGTATATAAACCAAAATTATCATTAGTATCAGAATTGAAATTAAAATTAAAGCAGATTTAATTAAAATAGATAATAATAATAAACAGTAAAATTCATATTCAAAATTCAAAACAAGTAGAAAGCGGTAACGAGTGCAATCCAAAATTGGCAGGCCGCACATGTGCCAAAAAACAAAATAAAAACATAATGAAATAGTAAACAATATAGGGACAAAAAAAAAAGTAAGTTATGAAATTATGATTCATAGCTAATAGTCATAAGTTTTCTGCGAAATTGGGGTAGGTTGTAATGCTTCAAAACGTTCATAGAATTAGACAATTTCTCGGTCATTGGACACTCTCTGCAAAGATTAATATTGGGTACCTATAACAACCCAAAATCGGCTAATTTGGGCTAACTTTTATATATTTATATTTTATTAACTTCTTAATTAACAGTATCTCTGTCTCTTGTTTCTCGTAAGATTTATTCAATAAAGAAAATAAACAACTTATACATGAGTCTATAAAATATTTCGAGCCGCTCTGTTTAATTTCAGTTCAGTTTCAGGTTTACGATGCGTTTTATAGCGTGTTCCCCTAATCCTGTATTTTGTTTATATTATTATTTATAGTAATCTTCTCACACACTATCAATTCCCTCGAGATTTGACCTCCATACATTTTTACTGACAATGTTCCTGGAAATTGGACTTTAGAAGTAGAAGAATATGGCTGAAAATAGCGAAGAATTTTATTAACGTTATATTATCTTACTTGGAAAGATATTTACATTAGATTTCGCGCATCGAGGAAGTTTATTTTTATTATGTGTTATACGATTGACAATATTATTTTAAGTTTATCATTCAATGTATGTTCTTTTTTAACCTGTATTGTTTCTTTGTTCTCTTTTATACTGTAAAGAAACAATAAAGGTAAAAAGAAGGGTGACAGGAGACATCGATGAGAAAACTGTTACCATGGATTCTGAATTAGATTTTTTTGACAGTTGGCGAAAAATGTCTACGCTAGCCTAGACTCATGTGCAGAATTCATGGTTACAATTTGCGCTTTGATGTCCCTGCCACCCTGTATACAAATAACCCCTTAATAGCCTATAACCCAGCGTCGTCAGACCAACGAGCCAAAGATCTACCAAAGTCACAAATCACATTTGCACTATTATCAATCATATGCATACTTGTTATACTTTGATTATTAATTTGCTAGACCAAAATGACAGTTGTGATGATTGTGAAATTGTCAACATGGCAAAAAAGTTCGACCGCAGCTATCATTTTAGTATGGCAAATTAAAAATCAGAGTTTAGTTTAGGCCAAGGCGTATACACTTGGAAATTTCTATAGAGCAAAATGCGCAATGTCTACGATAGGGGGGCTAGAGTCACTGATTTCTAATTTGCTAGACCAAAATGACAGCCGCGATAATTGTGAAATTATCAACATGGCAAGAAAACGCGCAGTTGTCATTTTAGTTAGCGAATTAAAAATCAGAGTTTAGTTTAGCCCAAGGCGTATACACTAGGATATTTCTATAGAAATTTCTAGAGCAAAATGTGCACCGCGCAACCGACAATACCTATAACTAAATAGTTCATCTATTTTTAAGAAAAACCAACTTTGTCAGAGATTTCAAAAATAACTCTACGAACATTAAAATATTTTATTATCATCATCCTATCATAACAAATACTGCTATGATGAAAAATTTATAGTCGTATAAAATATTTTTATTCGTTAGTTTCCCAATCTTTAATCCAGACTTTAAACTGTGTGCTGAAGTCCAGACTAGTCGCGGTCTTACACACGATTAGTTTTTTTTTCATCCACAATTCATTCTTGGGGAGCTCTCCTTTAGGTTTTTTCAAAGCATGTCTATGTCCCTTCTTGGAGGTTAAACTATATCTATTAAATAAATACTGTAACCGATTTAGTTTTACTAAACCTTTTCGTATTTAGAAATCGCCAACTGATGAAAACTAACACCAGTAGGCCAATTCTACTAATTTAAAACGTTCAAAATCTAGTCGCAGTCTCATCTCAGCGACAAACAAATGTCAAAAACTTGTCAAAATGTAGGGAAATTAATGGTATTTTTGACAGATTGAGACTGAGATCAGACTGTGAACGTTCTTAAAATTACGAGAATTGCCCCTCAGGATAACAGAGATAATTTGAATGCCTGGAAGCTTTGTTCGTTTTCTTGAATGAAGTCAACGCATGTGGGAGCTAGGTGCCTTAGTTCAAGCACAATATGTTAGATGGCGTTACTAGTAGTGTACAAAAGTAAGCTTTTATAAAAAATTTGAACCAGCTTTTTCTGTGATTAGACACCAAAGTCAATGAACGAGATCATTATGTTTGGATCATTTTAACTTAAATTAACTAAGTATGTACTTTATTTAACGTCCAGGCTGAAGAGGGCGCGTAACTGTTTGATACATCAGGACAGATGGGCCAGAATCGTCATGCAGTGAGTGCTGGAAGACGGGTGTCCTCATCGAGGCACAAAACGTCTTTTTCAAATGTGGCAATATCACAGATTTTGTGATTTTTAAGTGAAAAAGTCATGTAGAGTTGAGCGAAGTTATAATATGAGTCTAGTAGGTATGGTTCTTTTCGAAATGTCATATATCATATTTTTACGAGTATCCATATTATCAGGGCCAACATGGCCAGAGATCGCAGAAGACAGGGAGGTTTGGAAGGAAAAAGGGGAGGCTTTTGCCCAGCAGCGGGACACAAAATAGGCTAACCAAAAAAAAACCCATAATAAGTTTATAGAAAAAACACTGTCAGGGTAGTTAAACAATAAAATTCACTGATACGACATTTAATAGCTTCTCTAATAATATACTTTAAGACAATATTCTTTACAATAATTTATTCACAGTACAAAAATAATTGTACATTTTTAACTACGCAGTTTGATACAAGCCTCTTTACAATTTACAGGATTATAATATTTATAAATAACTAAGTATGTATAATAATTTTACAAATCTCGTTATTACTTACTTACTTTAAACGGGTACTAATTATACTTAAATATATAATTCTTAAATTATATCCTTATCTTTATTTTTCAGTTCCTTATACTTAGAGTTCACTCATTTTAATAATATTCTCAATTATTTATCTTACGACTATCCGATTCAAATTTGGCATTTTTTTCTTAGCATATATATCAACCCAATATACATTTAATGAACATTGATATTCTATAGAAAACTCCACTTATTTTAAGCCTTTTCCACTGACCTAATAAGGTTGAATTTCACTAATAAAACTGAACGCGATTATTACAATTAGGTTGCATTCAAGAGCTGTCAGTGTCAAAATTTCACAACATTTGATGACATTTTGAACACGCTCTTGAACGCAGTTTAGATGTGCTGATCGCGTTTATTTTGGTAAAATTCGCCCTAGGTCAAATTCTATCAATCGTTAAGTTTAAGAAACTGACATACAGTTACATATTTATTTTAAAATATTATATTTTGAGACTACTTTTAAACTTTTATCTAGAATATATTTTTATTTCGGAAGGCCTTTAACATTTTTTGGAAAACATAACGACCTTTCGTAAAATGTTACTTAATGCTAGCATAAATGAAAAAGTAAATAAATGCGTCGAACTTTTCCTACATAAATATTTTAAATATGAATAAATAAATTTTACATTGTATGACTAGACTTCAACTGATAATTACATATGGCTGAATGCACTTAGACTTATGTGTACAAATGAAAATGTTGAGGTACTACAATAATTATTATGTTTACAAACCAAATGCATTGTTCTCACCACAGCACAGTAATGTCCATTTTACTTAGTGCAGTTACTAGTCTTCTAGTGAACATTTGTTTTACAAAGACATATTTCAACAAATTTTTAGCTAACACAAAAGTAAAGCATATACTCCCTCTAGAGCTATCAACTACACACTATTTCGTAAGCACGACAAAAATGCGTTAACAACAATATTATATTGAGGGCCACGAAAATACGGAAGATCATTCCTGATAATTACATTACTACATTGATGGCTCGGTCTTATACAAGTTATTTACCGAGAAAGTACAAAGACTTTCACATGTGGTGAAACACTAACATTAATATTATAGGAAGTAAAGTTAACATTTTTAGTCTGTGCTAATACTACGTATGGTACAGCTGAGTTAGCTACTCGCTCTGTAGACACTGGCGGCGTGCGGACGCGCACACGCCGTGCACTGGCGCTAGAGCATGACGTCACGTGCGGGCGCGCCCCCGCGCACGGCGCGCTGTCAGTCGCGCGCCGGCACCAGCACCAGCAGCTGTGTGCGGCGCGCGTCTACTGGCATCCGGGACATACTACTACTCCGGCCCCGGTTTAGTATCTGTAAATATATTAAGATAAAATTTTATGTTGCATCGCAAAAACTACCACTGGTCCTGGAGTTGAGAGAATTATTTAGTAATAATTTTTTGGGCGCCAAAAATAATATTGGCGCCCAGAATGGTACTTGTAAAACAACAATTTTGAAGCAAATGTATTATAATTATGATATTTTTTGCGTTTATTATGCGGAAATACAGTTTTCTATTTTCCATCGACAAATTAGGGTATTCATACAGCAATTGATGCTTATAGTAATAATATTATATTAAATAATAATAATATATTCTCTATTGAACATTTTGAATATTATTTAATGACACAGTATTTACGTAGACTTCTTTGTGGATAGTCATAAACAACCAAGCAATGAATACTTATATTTTCTAAATAATAACAACTAGTACTAGAATTCCATTTAGCAATTTGGAACCAGTTGGGCGCCAAAATTATTATTGGCGCCCCGTGTGGGACTCGGAATGATTCAGATTGTTCCCATTTAATAAGGTATTAACAAATATTTACCGTTGCAACAGAATGTGACCTTTTCGCGTGAGTGGAACTTAGCAGATCAGAGTTGGCTGTCGAGTCGGATCTTGAGCGGACGGTACCGCGCGCATGTCGCTTGCGTCGTCGGCCGCACCACAACCACTTGTAAGGCGGAACCCGTCTGCAATCAAAGTAATACCCACTTGTACGGTGCTACTCGTCTGAAATTGAGTATGAATTTGTATGTAGTGTAATGTTGGGTATTTTGTAGTTTGTATAGTTACATTAGGCGGTGTTGATATGTTTATAAAAATAATACATAACTGTATAAAATCTAAGTGTGTTTGCGATACGATAAATAAATAAATACATATTGTTTGTGTTGTTTGTTGACTCAACATTATAATAATTATGTCTTCATGCACCTTAAAGTAAATCTTACAAACCATTAAATATTTTTTTTACATACCTGAGGCTAGTATAAATGTGGGGAGAGAACATGCAGCATATTAAAGGATTGGCTGCTGAATTTAATGGTGCGAGGCTCTGGATAAGGGTGGCTATAGCCAAGCTGTTCTGTGTTGGTGGTATGTGGTCATACACTTGTAGGAGATCGAACACGATGTATGGCGACCAGCAGAGCACGAACACTGTGGAAGAAAAGGTTCAAGTCAGACTAAGTAGTCCATTTTATGTTTGTAATCTATACTAATATTATCCGGTGACGTGTCCCGCGTCCCAAGGTTACGTCATCACTATGTAGGGTAAGCAGGGGGAATGGCGTTCACTTAAGGAAAATATGGTGTATTTTTTAAATTATTCATTATAAATCAAAATTAAGAAAAGTAACATAGTCTTTAATTATCGAGTAATCAACAATTTAACAACAAAAGCTTATATCTTTTACCTACTAGTAGTAAAACAACATTATAAAAAAAAACATGTTTGAGCGGCATTACCCCTGTCTCTGGGTAATGCCGCTCATGGTACGGGGTAATGACGCTCAAACCTGTTTTTTTTTATATAACAAGTAAGACACATTTTAATTAAAAAAATATTAATGAGATCAACTTTAAACAATAAAAGTAAAGTCTACAATCACAAATTAGCATCAATTATCCCAATTGGTGAGTAAAATTAGCCTTTTTCAATTTAACAAATATAGTAGGTAAAGTCTTCAATGTCAAATTAACTTCAATTATTATAATATAAAATTATTATAATTATTAGAGGTAAGACTAATTAGAAATAGTAATATTTTATTATTTTTGGAGACATAAATCACAGATATATCCATCCGGCGAATCCCACCCTGAACATATAGCATGAGCCCTAGCATGATTCTTTTGGACAAACCTCCTTCAATCGCAGTTTTAGCGGATTGAAGGTCTTCTTCGGTCCAAGCCGCTTTAGCCGTGGTCCTTTCACGATTTCTTGGCATATCTACAACAATAAAAAAAAATAAGTCCCTAAGGGGTAATGGCGCTCAGACGAGCGGTATAACCCCAAATGGTCGTTTCGTAATAAATTTTAAATAAAAAAAAAATCATACACAATTGTTGAAAATTGATTGCATTATCACAAAATAGAATAGTTTTATGGTTAGAAAAGTAAAATTAATAATTAAATAAGCATTAAAGTTTCGGACTTACCGACAAAAACACTTAACCAAAAATTAGATCAGCGCGGCCGCAAACTAAGAAACGCACTTCACGGTCGCATGACGCAAGCTGACTGTCCGTTTGCGTCGCTGTCTGTTAGAGGCCCCCTCCCCCCGCGCTTCACGAGACGTGGCGTGTTGCTACGTTCCATTTTGACAGAGTAACAGAGGTGAGCGCCATTACCCAGTGAGCGCTATTCCCCCTGCTTACCCTACCTACATTTTTTTCGACGCGCCGCGGGGCGCCCTCGCCACTCATACACGACTCGTACAGAAAAAAATTCTATGGACCGCTGTTAAACTAATGGCTGTTTCTTTAAGTGGATAGACCAGGGTAGATTATAAAACTTGTTTCGTAACTTTAAGAGACTTAGATTTTTTAAAATAATAATTTATTTTTAATGTTTGTTTACATTACGAAAATTAAAAATTAAAATAATTTTCATTCAAAATCGAAAGCGATGACCCTATTTTTTTATTTACCTAAAAAATAGCCCCATTCATACCAAATCGAATGACATATAATACATATCATTGTAGTTTCAAAGTTTTTATAAACAATAACATTGACATCACGCGCGAGTATCCTATTACGCACCCGTCATCGCCGTCATTTGTTTTTTTTATGATTTTCAACTACAGATAACTAATTTCGTAATGCTGCTACGAACTCACGGTTTTTGGCACAGATGTACTCGACTAAAGAACCTGGAACGCAAGCAATACTCCCATAGACAAAATTACGAAAAATAAAATACTGAGGCGTGGAACGTGCTTACTGTCACAATTTTTTCAATGTCTAGATCTGGACCTGGTCACAAAGCGGATGTGCACACGAGGTAGAATCTCGGACGTATTCACGTCACCGGAAAAAGAGAGAGAGCAGTGGTGGTCCAGTGGTAACGGCCGCGAGTTACGAGTTGTAGGTTCGAACCCAGACAGGCGCTTTATTTTTATAAATTATTTCATCACCTCTGCTCTCAAAACTGTGAAAAAAACATCGTGAGGAAACCGGCATGTCCTAGAACCAAAAATTCGAAGACATGTGACATCTACCAACCCGCACTACGCCCGCGTGGTAGATTATAGCCCACTCCCTCACTAATCTGTTCTGGACTACGTCAAATCACAACGAGTTTTGATTGGCTAACACTGCGTCAGAAGGCGTCACGAGACGACACAACACAGTAATGTGAATCCGGCTTTACAACCTTGTAGGACTGGATTACGAACATCTTAAACAACAACTTTTGTTCTATGACTTTTACAAAACATTTACCAAAAACAAACCTTTAAGATTTCGTTGTTCTTTCTAACCTCCGCTCCCCTCTGCTGAATTTTGTACTAGACACGGCAGTTCATAACAGAAAATTGAATTTTAATTTTGTATGAAAGTCTGATGAGTTACTGAAAGCCATAAAACAAAAGTTGTTGTTTATGATGTCAGTAATAATAAAGTCCTGAGTGGTTGTTAATGTTTTACCAATAATCCTGTATATAATTATATATTTACGATAGTATTATTCTGATTTAATTTACTGGGAGGATGTAAAACAAACGGCAATGTATGCTAATTAACTAATTTCATAAACAACATGCTTTTAAATTAAAACAGTAATAATAAAACAGTTAACCGACAAAGTTGGGTTAAAATCGCAAAACAATTCACTGAACAACCAACGTGAACTTTATCCGCTTCAATTGTAGGCCTGATTAAATATTAATGAAGCCGTAATAAACTTTTCGAATATCAATGAGTACATAATTGTTTAATCATGTTGACTTTCGAAATTGTTACGATAGTTTAAGGTTTAATTAAGTCTTGAAAGGAATTATACTAATTAATTTAGCTTGACTGGGTTCGAAAAAAGAAGGGATCGTGAATTGCCTCGGTCGGATCGTGTAAGGGTGACCATGGATGGTTACATATCGAGACCGCTTCGTCCCTTGGAAAGCTGGTTCAGCCGATGGTACCGGCTGTCAGAAGTCTAAAAGTCTGACAACCAGTCTTACCAAGGGGTATCGTGTTACCCAGTAACTGGGTTGTGGATGTCAAATAGGCAGTCGCTCCATGTTAAATACTGATATTCAGCCGCATCCGGTTAGACTGGAAGCCGACCCCAAATAGTTTAGAAAAGGCATTCATTGGTTCAAAAAATTAAATTAGGATTTTTTACACCAAGGTAATGCATTGATTATTTTATAGAGGTATGAGGAACAGGGTGTAAAGTTCACTCATACTCTATAGAAAAAGAAGGATCCTCCGACCAGACGGGTGTTGTGTCTGGCGAGCAACTGCCCGATGATTCATGTCGGGCCGTTGTATATGTGCTAGTTGCGCGATAAACTTTGCTTGCGCGATGCAGGATTTTGCGTGACGTCAGTATGACGCGTTGTTCGCATGTGGCGTTGTAGATACCGCTACAAATTGTTAAGATGATTCATAAGACAGAAATAATTCTAAAACGTTTCCAAAAATAGATTACAATGCCATAACACGGTCAATGGTTCGAAAGAACCGAAGCTAACGATCAAAGAAACAGAGCGTACTAAAATACATTAAATCGTCTAAATATACAAACCGAAAACAATAACGAATGTCATCTTGACACTTTTGATCTTTGCTCTAGGAATTAGTCCCCTAGAACTGGCTCGTCGCGAATCCGGGTCGCTTTCCACCTGACCTGAAAAAGATAAATATACAACAATTAATTCTAGACGTTAATTCTCATGAAATTCTATTTAAAGGTATCATTAGCAGCCGTCGGCCGTATCTGGTTCTTGTAACTCTTTGTGGCGGATTAAGTGCTTTTTAGGGTTCCGTACCCAAAGGGTAAAAACGAGACTCTATTACTAAGACTCCACTGTCCGTCTGTCACCAAACTATATCTCATGAACTGTGATAGCTAGACAGTTGACATTTACACAGATGTTGTATTTCTGTTGCCGCTAAAACAACAAAAATAGATATAAAATAAATATTTAAGGGGGGCTCTCATACAACAAACATTTTTGAATTTTTGGTATGGAACCCTTCATGTGCGAGTCCGACTCGCACATGGCCAGTTTTTTTTTGTTTTTATTATGAATTTCAGTTATTCGCCTGTTAGCGATTCTGGTGTTTGATAGGGCGGGAAGATAAAAATAATGTTTCAAGATCATTTATGAGCGGGTAAGCGATTCAGAAGGTCATGATCGAGGAAATATTCGGCTGTTTGATTTACGATCTAACGGCGGCGGCGCGTGTATTGTTACGTTTCGTTTAAACATACAACATTTATCAGTAGCGTTGCTTTTGTTTTTTAGGCTAGCCACACACACACACAATAATATTGTAAATGCAAGATTGACAAAAATATTTATCAAATATGGTCGCGCACACTACGCCTTATGAAATAAGTATACAACGTGTTTTTTTATATCCCATAACTCTAGGGGATCATTATGAACAACTTTTATTAAGGGACCAAACCTGAAATCGCGAAAAAAAAATCATGGAATAATAACTTTAATTCCTACACAATAAAGTTCAGTTTATGCTACAACTTCAAACATTTTTATAACTTTGTCAATTATAGTGCTAGTCACTCTGAAAACAACTTAATCATCATTGAAATAAAGTTGAAATGGGTGTGCAGCACTGCGCACTTTTACTTTATATCAAAATGCTTACCATTCCTCAAAGTCTTCGTTCTCCTAGAATTAATAGGCGGGCTCATGACGACTGCTTTGCTCTTAGTCCATATAGTGAGGACTATAACAGCGTAACAGGCTGCTATCGTCAAAGCTGGTAGCACGAAGATCATGATGGAGATGAGGGACATCCAGATCTGCCACCGTCGAGGGGTACCGAGGTCTATCCAGCATTGCATCTGCCCTGGAATTTGTTCAAAAACCGTGTTAGAAGTTTCACAAAATATGAAACCCATGTACAATCGAACAAATAGATAGGTATAGATAGCTAACTTGTAACTACTTTAAACGATGCTGTGAATGTGCTTAGTAGTCAAGTATTTTATACCACTTTTATATGTGTGTCCTAAGAGCCCTTCTACAAAAAAAGCAAACCGCGCCAGTGCTTGTCGAAGTTAGCTAGCAGATGAACCTAACCTCGCGTCTGCGTATTTACACTCCACACGACGACAATTTGTAGTTATTTTCCCGCGCGCGATTTTGTGTGATGGCTCATAGGCGTAAAAGTTAATACGCAATTACGCACCCAATTAAAACTAATATTGGTAGTTTATGTAGTAGAAAGATAAATAATTTTACCAGTCTATCACACTCTTTGTTCGACTGTACAGTCAACAGCAAAAGTAGATGATCAAAATCAGAAATTCAATAGGAGTCAAAACTGATCACGAATATATGGCAGCTGTACTAGTAGTAAATGTTTGTTATAATTTGCAATCACATACTTTTGAATCACTTCGACGCCACACAGTTCTGACGCGAACTCCGTTCATTAGTATTGAATTTCTGATTTTGATCATCTACTTTTGCTGTTGACTGTATATAGTTAAGAATAAAATTAAAGGTAGAAAATTATTTCTGTTGTGAATAAATTATTTTTTGTAATGCAAATTCCGCCATCGCAAAATCACTAAATTATTAATATAAATTGATTTCGCCCAAAAGTCAATTCGTTTACTGAGATGAAAAGAGATACGAAAGTGGGTCAACATTTGAAAGTGGACCAGTTTTTTCATTAACCATTATATTGCTATCCCTTAGAACCCTTTTCTCATTTCTTGCGGCCGAACTATAAAAAATGGACCCGATCCATTTAGTTTTGTATTTCTTCCGGAGTGAAGCTATTGTAGGAGTTAATTTAATAAATACTAGAGGCAACATCAGTGGAGAAAACTAGAAATTATTGTCAATTAGTATGGAGGACTTTGACAATTATCCTCTCAAAAAACTTAATTAAAAAATATTTAACCTTTTGACCGCCACACGTCAAAAAATCAAAAACGTGCTCTCGGCGTCAAAGTCTGTCATGTAGTCAAACCGTGGCGTGCTGGGCATATTTTAGTTTGTCATCTATAGGTACATGACTGTGGCGGTCAAATGATTCAAACTTATTTGTAGGTATTTCGGTATTTTTAATACCCAAACAGTTTCCAATATCCCCATTCCAAGTCGCCCTCAATCCGAAAAGTTTTCAAAGTAAGCGGTCTCACCTTGAACTTCCTTCACTTCGTACAGAACAAGGAGTGGTATTGAGAACACTATGCTGATCAGCCACGCAGAAACAATAAGAGCCCTCGCCCGATTCCCTGAAATTCAATAAAAAATATATTTTTATAATACAATTTTATAAGGAAAAGTAGATATCGCTTGATTTGACGTGGTGACAGGAACTGAACTAAAAGGAACTTGATCCGGGATTTTTTTCATTTCCGCAAAATATTTTGTTCTCAGAGGTCAAAATTTATCTGTTTTGTTTGATGTTTTTTCATTTTGTTTCCTTAAAAAATATTATAAAACATGGAAATTAAGACTCGACTTTTTCCTTTTATCCCGTCTTCTGTGAATTTCAATGAATTTTGTCGAATAATAAAATATCTCTTTTATTTGTAATAATATGATAATATTTACATCATCTATGCTAATATTTAAAATAATAATATATTATGTACTTGTACATTTATTATAAAAAAATAAGCAAAATAATCATAGGGCATCAAAAAATTCGTCCGCATCACTGTCAACAAGAACAGTGTTGTATGTCAATGCTAATTATTTGGCCAAGAAACAGGCCAGCCCTCTGCACGCGCATGACCGCCGTAGAAACGGGTTTTGTCGACGGAAAAATAGACAAAATCACAGATTGTAGAAATATTTGTACGCATTGCAATGTGTCATTTTGTCTTTTCTTCCATCGACAAAACGTCGTCATGCTACGCGTGCTGGTCACGTGAAGAGTCGACTAAATGTCTCTTAAATAAATAATGCTTTTGAATGTTAAATAGGGGTCTTCCGTTCGCCTATTAAATAGGGTAAAAGAAAAATAAAATTTAAGTAGTAAGTTTTAATTGCCAGTAAAGTCTTTATAACTGTCTAGCATTAAAAACATTTTATGTCGTAATAATTTTAGTATGTACAAATTAATAAGTTGTTTTTCTACAGTCAAGTCTTAAAAAGTTCTAATTGGTATTCATGAAATTTATTATCTCACTTTATGGATTATATCGTATCTTCAAAGTTCATAAAGTTTTTTTATCAATTATGATGATCACGTAAATCATCATATTTCACCGTTTTTAGGGTTCCGTACCCAAAGGGTAAAAACTGGACCCTATTATTAAGACTCCACTGTCCGTCTGTCACCAGGCTGTATCTCATGAACCGTGATAGCTAGACAGTTGAAATTCACAGATGATGTATTTCTGTTGCTGCTTTAACAACAAATACTAAAAACAGAAAAAAACAAATATTTAAGGGGGGCTCACATACAACAAACGTGTTTTTTTCGGCGTTTGTGCCTTGTGGTACGGAACCCTTCGTGTGCGAGTCCGACTCGCACTTGACCAGTTTTTTTCTAACTTAATATTTACATAAGAACAAGGATATTATACTATACTCACAGCTTCCCGAGAAGTTCATAGGATTCGTGATGGCATCGCAGCGGTCTATACTGAGCGCTACCAGAACATACGTAGACGCATACATTACCACAGCCTAGAACAGAAAACAAAAAATAACAGCTTTGTGTGTTAAAATTATTCGCTAGAATCTAAAGTAACTTTTATTCGAGGAATAAAATTGACGTCTGACAGATTTTGTATGGAAGAACTGTCAAAAATTAAAAATTATTCCTCCAATAAAGTTATTTAGCGTTGGAAAAATCAGCCCTTAACATGAAAATTAGCGGTGACCGAATCTTGTGCTCTATTATCACTTAATTGATTAATGACATTAATTTGCAGATGACACTTCTCTTTTGTTTATACTTAAACGTCAGCAGTTGGTTACTGACGATGTAAATAGCGCGATCTCGAAAGTAGTCCACTGGTTCAATGTTAATAATTTGCTTCTAAACGAGAAGAAAACCAAATGCATTAAGTTTACGCTACCCCACGTAAGGCAGGTGAAAACTAATGTGTTGATAAAGGGCGAGGAATTGAATCCTGAAGACAACACAGTATTCCTGGGCATAACTTTGGATGCTAAGCTTCAGTGGGGTCCACATATAGATAAATTGTCAAAAAAGCTAAGTTCTGCAGCATACGCTGTTAGAAAAATTCGTAATTTAACTGATATAGAGACTGCTCGTTTAGTGTACTTTAGCTATTTTCATAGTGTAATGTCGTACGGTATTCTATTGTGGGGAAATGCCGCCGATATTCAGACTATCTTTGTTTTGCAGAAGCGAGCTGTTCGATCAATTTATAAATTAAGTCCGAGACACTCTCTCAGAGACAAATTTAAAGAGATTAATGTAATGACTGTGCCTTCTCAATACATTTTTGAAAATCTTTTATATGCCTATAAAAATATAAAATTGTTTAAAAAATACAGTGATATCCATAATATAAATACTAGAAACAAACACAAATATGTTGTACCTACAACCAGGCTCAAGAAAATAGGTGGCTCGTTCAGATGCCAATGTATACGCTTTTACAATAAACTACCAAGCCACGTTCAAGATCTAAGCCTTAATAAATTCAAATCTTTCATTAAACGTAAGTTGTGCCAGAAAGCCTTTTATACCGTTAAAGATTATATTGAGGACAAAAAGGCTTGGGATTGAGCTGCTTCCAATTTCTGCATTTTGAATGACTTTTTTCTTTTTATATACACATTGACATTGATGATTTTTTTTTAAACAATGACATTTGCTTACTTTGTAAAGTATTATATTATTTTTTCATTGTGAATGTGAAGACGATGTGGGTCATTTTACATATATATATATTTTTTTATTCTCTCTGTTCTGTTTTTTTTTCATGGTCTGGCAGTTTGAGTTATTTATGTGGCCTACCCAAATGTCCTTTCTTTGGTATTGTTCGTCGAATCGTTGAGCTCCTTGAATCTTGAGTTGAGCTGCACGATTTTTGACAAATGCGTGCACTGACTGGACAGGTCCTCTCAATCTGTGTGGTTCTTTCCTCAAAAGACCACCTCAGACATCGATCTACATGGTCTTCATATAACCTGACCAAGATTATGTCTGGACTTTAAAAGAGACTGTGACCTCTGAGTTTGTTTCGGCCTTTCTTCTCAGAGTAGTCAGATAGGAAACGCCGACTTCATCTAGTTTTAAAAAAACATGATTGACGTGTAAAAGTGTTTGTACAAACCTACTTACAAAAATAAAAATCATTTCATCATTTCATTTCATTTCAATCAATTAAGTGATAATAGAGCTAAAGTGATAAGTGATATTACACAAGAGTAAGTTTTTTTTTTTATTATACAAGTTAAATATATCGTGGCTAAATAGTAACAGCTGCACAGGTCGATCGATCAGGTTAAGCTACGCTTGCCGCGGCTGGTCTGTGGATGGGTGACCATCTTTACAGACATTTTCGAAATGTCTTATTTAAAAAAATATAACTGAAAGTGTCTGTTTCTATGGAAAATTTAAAATCGGTCTAATTTGGCTGTAACACAATTTTTCGAAAATTTTCTTAAGTAACTTTTTAGACCTTTGTATCCTGTATGAAGTTTCATTAAAATCGGCTCATTCATTTCTAAAAATAAGGGCTTGAAAGTTTGTATGAAATTTTAATATCTTTTTAAAAAAATAAATTATCTTTTTGCATGCACGTGTTTTTGTGACAAACAAACCTGTTTTTCTTTCTTTCTTTCTCAGTGTTTCTTTTCAAATGAGCGTGGAACCCTCCGATGTGATTTTTATTAAGTGTGTTGTAATAACAGTGAGTTAAACCATAGTATTATTATCAACTACTGAGCTGGCAAGTTTGATCTCTGGGGTTAACTAAGGGTAAATCTCTAGGGTGCTAAAAGAGGCTGAAGGAGGGTTTCACCCTCAATCTTCGGATAATAAGGAATGTCCGTGCGTTCTTCTTTATAAAGTTACTAGTAGAAAAGCAGTCCGTTTTCGGGATTTGCTTTTAAATGTCAAAATGTTCTGACTCATGACATGAGGCTTAATTTCATCGTTATTAAGATGTATTGTTTAGGCTGGTGTGCTCTTCAATAAAACTAAGTAGGTAAGTAGTGACCGTTAGATCTCGCTCGCAAGCGGACGGGTAAATCATTATTTTGTCTCCAACCCATCCAGTTTATTGCTTTACTTATTATAACATCATATACAGTCTACTACCTAGTTTTATTGAAGAGCACACCAGCCTAAACATGTATACAGACACTGTATCACGCCGGTGCCCACTTTTTCGATATTTTTAAGCTTAATTTGTTTACAAGATTAATCATGTTTGACATTATCCGTAGTTGTTTTATTATTTCTTGTGACTTAATTATTACGCTGTTCAGACTTGTCTGTACATTCATTATGAGTCAATTTTCAAGCAACTACAACAGATGTGCGTTAGTTCACTATGTTTGTTATTATAATCGGTAACCAGAACGCCCGTGCTAACTGATTAAAATATTTTTTGTTTGTTTTGGCGCCGAATTTACTTTTTAGAACTAGATTGTATTCAGCTGATGTTTTTACTACATTTTATTCATGATCTTGTTCACGTAACAGAAGATTTAATTCTTCTTTTTTGTTTCGAGTCCTGTTGTTATGAATTTACAGACAAAAAAAAAAAAAAAAACATACAAACACCCGAACATAGTACCTCCTCCTTTTTGTAAAGTCGGTAAAAAAGCGACTGATTCTGATTTAATTTCATGAGGTGAAAAGTTACTTTCGCCAGGTACAAAATAATAAGAGATAGAAATTTATACTTATTAAAAAAAAAACTATACTTTTTCGTCTGGTACCGGCCGGTAGTACCGTCACCATGCACCCACATGGTGACGGTACTATTATTTCTGTGTATGGCTTGAATAAACTCATGATAGATACTCAATTTTATAAGACTTATTTGCAGTCATGTTTATAATCAATCCATGTACATTCTAACTTTAACGTAATTATTTCTGTCTTTTCCCTTTGAATTTCGGACGTGGAAAAACAAGCTCTTTTGGTCGCAGGTGAACACAAGTCTTTCGAAATTCTAGACACCTTTATTAGATAAAAGATTGGTGTTTACGCGGAATAGGCTAAAATTACACAACAAATTAACTTGGTAGGTAGTAAAGTGGGACGTTGAAAGACCGCGTGGAGGCACAGAGAAAATCGATCTTTCAAAAGGGTTACAAGGATGCACGGTACCTTTATTTCCTCGTCAGCAACTCCTCAGCTCGATCACAGCGGTTTTCACGCACAAAACACCAAGTTTTCCAAGTTTTCTAGGGAGCACAATGTTCTCGACACGAAAGTTTATAGCCAACGAAATAAAAAGTCTAGTGAATGTCCAATGACGGCTCACTTCCGCCGTACGTTCGCCATCTCGCTTCCACGAGTACGATAGGTTCCGTGCAAGGAAGGGATGGGAGATAGGGATGTATTACCAACCAAATAGTAATGTTGCCAAATAATAAAGTTTAATCTGCGATTTAAATTAGCGCAACCATCCCCCCGGGCTTGAAGCGATGCCTTCAAGAATTGAAGCTAAAATACGAAACTAAACTAAACGATAAACTAAGCAATAAACTATGTACCTAATTACTAATGTTAACCTAACCTAAAATGACGAAATTGTTCAATTATTGGTTAGGTAACGGACAAAGACGAACGACGGGGCGCAAGTAAGAGCCAGTCGTCGTCTTAACCCGAACGATGCGAGTGACTCCAGTGGAGTCAGGAAAAACTTCCTCCACGACACCCAATGGCCAGTGTAGTGGAGGCGAATTATCAGTTATAAGAATCACGACCGTACCGACAGCGACCGGATCAACCGGCGTGTTCCATTTGCGACGCGATTGCAAGGTGTGGAGGTAACCGCTCCTCCAGCGCTTCCAAAACGACTGTACCAGTCTATCTAACAATTCATGTCTAGCGATAGTAGTTCTCTCGTCTATTTCCTCGGCAGGCAAATATTTCAAAGGCGTGAGATTTAAAAAGTGCGCTGGAGTTAAAGCGAGCGGTTCCGAAGGATCACTAGAGAGTGTCCTGCAAAGAGGTCTAGTGTTCATTACCGATTCGACTTGGGTAAGAACGGTACTTAATTCTTCGAATGAGAGAATCGTGTCACCTATGACTCGATACAAGTGTGACTTTAGACTTTTAATGTTAGCCTCCCAATTGCCCCCAAAGTGACTAGCAGTCGGGACATTGAGTGACCAATCTATGCGACTCTCAGCTAGCATGTTACCAAATTCGGTATTATGGTATTTTGAACAAAGAAATTCGTGAAGTTCCGAAAGTTTGCGTTTAGCGCCTATGTAATTAGTCCCGTTATCCGAATAAATCCTACTCACCGGGCCACGCCTTGACAAGAACCGCTTGAAAGCACCCATAAAATTAGCTGTGCTAAGGTCACCAACGAGTTCAATGTGCACGGCGCGTGTAGTCATGCAGACGAACAGACAAACGTAGGCTTTGGTGGAACGAACACCTCGGCCGCGAGACATAGTAACCCTAAACGGTCCGGCATAGTCTGTGCCCGTGTGGACAAACGGCTTAGCGGATTGGACGACACGACAAGAGCGATGATCCGCCATTTCAGGGAAACTTGACTTAGGACGAAGGCGAAAGCAGGGAATGCACTTATGGATCCTATTCCTAATTAAATTACGGGCAGAAAGTATCCAATACCTCTGACGTAAGAGTGACATCAGCAGGTCGGGACCTGCGTGACAATTTAATTTATGATGGTATTCGACGAGCAAATTCAAAACGAGATCCTTGCTTGGAAGCAAAATGGGATATTTCCCTTCATAACTTAAATCCGAATTTCTTAAACGGCCTCCGACTCTAATGAGTCCGTCCTTGAGAAACGGCTTTAAGTGTCGTAAAGCTGGACTACAATCCTTGCCTTCCCCGATTTTAGCAATCTCAGTGGAGAAATAAAGGCGTTGAAGCTCACGAAGAACGAGTAATTCAGCGAAGTCATAATCCGACGCTGACATGCGATGTCTAACAGGTAACAACCTGACAAAACGACAGACGTAAATTACTACTCGAAGTAATTTACTCCAAGACGAGATGCGATCTACTAAAGAAAGAATAGGAGATCTTTCATTTGCTACAGCGGATAGCAACGAAAGCTTCTTCTCTTCGGGTGCTTCAGGCACCGACGAAGGACTGAAAGGAACGACAGGCCACTGTGAGACGTCCAAACGGGCCCACGGAGGACCACTGAACCAAAGCGGGTGGTCAACAATTTGAGAAGGCGTGAGACCGCGTGACAGACAATCTGCGGGATTGTCCGTACCGGACACGTGATACAAATTTTGTGGCGACAAGTCGCTTTGTATTTTCGACACTCTGTTGGCCACAAAGGTGTTCCACCGATGGGGTGACGAATGTACCCAACAGAGCGCGACTGTCGAATCCGAAAATGCGAATATGTTACGAAAAACAATGCGGTGCTGACAAGCGACTATGACATTTTTTAAAAGTTGAGCTAGCACAAGAATAGCACAAAGCTCCAGACGAGCGAGAGAAACGACTTTCTTAGGTGAGACTTTCGATTTAGCGGTTAACAAGCAAACGATATTGCCATCGCTATTTTGGACGTGGAAGTAAATCACTCCCCCGTATGCCTTCTCACTGGCGTCTGCGAAAGCCAAGATGGTGACCACACTATCTGCGACGATACCAACGTGACGTGGGATTTTTATATTACAGAGCAACGGGAGCTCTTCCTTGAAGCGAGTCCACAGCCTGACTATATCCTCAGGTGGGGTATCATCCCAGTCACAATCACGCAGCCAGAGCTGCTTGATTAGAAGTTTAGCGTACAGGACGACAGGTGCAACAAATCCCATGACGTCCCATAATTTAGCGACACACGATAATATTGTACGTTTAGTACAATTTTGCGCGGGAGTATTGACTCTCATGCTGAAGTGATCTGACGTAGGCGACCAACACAAGCCCAGTACTTTCTGTTGGTCGGACTCGTCGAATTCTTTGACAGCTAGCAGACGATGCGAGGGTGGAATAGAATCTAAAACGGCTTGGGAGTTACTGGTCCATTTAACCAATTCAAATTGACCAGCTTTCATGAGGCCTATCATCTCCGAGGCGGTAGAGATACCCTGGTCTTCCGTGAGGACGGAATGGACGAAATCATCCATATAAAACCCTGAAGTGACGATATTTTTAGCCTGAGGGTAGGAGCTACCCTCATCCTCTGCTAGCTGCCTAATAGTTCGCAGCGCATGGAAGGGGCTAGACTTAAGCCCGAAAACAACACGATTAAATTCATAAACCTGTAAAGGTTCTTGCGGGGAAAAGCGATACAAAATGCGTTGGAAACGCCGATCAGATTCTCGGATCCCAATGCTGAGAAACATCTGACGAATGTCTGCGGAGAGTGCAACCGAAAACAAACGAAAATCAACGATAATATTAAACAAACTCCCTTGCAGGTTTTGCCCACCGTACAAGAGGTCATTAAGCGAAATGCGGGAGGTAGTTTTGCAACTACCATCGAGAACGACACGAAGTTTGGTGGTGACCTTATCATCCCTGATCACCCCATGATGCGGAATAAAGTACGAAACTTCTGATGAATCAGACTTTGCAGGTGATATATAACCCTTTTCTAAGTATTCGAGGATGACGCTATCATACGCGACCTTTAATTGTGGAGAAGCTTGCATCTTCCTTTCCAAGCAGTGAAACCGACGTTCACTTGCTTGGCGTGAGTTACCAAGGGACTCGACATCACCCTTGAAAGGCAGAGCTACCACGTATCGACCGTCACTATCCCGAGTAGTGGTGCGTGTGTAAAATTCCTCACACTCCCTGTCGTCCGAGCTGACTACAGGGGGAACATCCACCTCCTCCAATTCCCAAAATTTCCGGACCGCAGAGTCCAGTGGGTCCGCGGTACAACAATATGAAACGGTCGAGTTGCTATCAACACGGACCGGAGCGTCACCTACTATAACATAGCCAAGGACAGTTTCTAAAGCAAGCGGTGATACATATGGCGGCTGTCCTTGAACTTTATTCGACAAGAGTAAGTGTGGATAAATCGAAGCACCGATCAATACTTGAATCGGGCCTGGAGAAAAATAGGTGTCGTCTGCCAACGGCAAGTTTTTGAAGTTAGACAAGAGTGAAGAATTAACCGTGGCAGTTGGTAAATGTTCAGTAATTTTATCTACTACCAAAGAGTCGACACTATAATTTATGTTACGATCGAAGCGAGAATGAAATTTAAATTCTACGGAACCCTGAATTGTTTTACTTGAACCACCTATTCCTTTCACGGCGGAACAAGTAGGTCGATTATTTATGTTCAAACCTAAGCGTTGACAACACTCACGTGTGATAAAGTTACTTTGCGAAGCGCTGTCTAATAATGCACGAACAATGTGTTTATTACCATGAGAATCCACGACAATAATACGCGCAGTTGCAATTAAAACCGTCGTGGGGCATCGAGACAAATGGTCAACCTCATTATTATTAGCTGATAACGCACACAGCGGCAGCGCGACGTCATCGCGAGCGGAGGCAGCGTTAGCGTCACTAGGTGCCGCATTGGCAGCGGTAGCAGACGCGGCTTGCCGGCCCCCAAAGCACAATAATGAATGGTGCTTTCGGTGGCACTTTCTACATCTAGAAGTTGACTCACACATGGAAACACGACGTCCACTACTTAAACAATTTATACATAAATTATTAGACTTTACGAAGTTAAAACGCTGATCCGGGTTATAACTATTAAATATCCTACATTTATAAATGTAATCATGTTGCTCACTGCATAGACTACATGTAGTTTTCTCGGGACCAGAGGTGCTGGCGTACGCGACGGTAGACTTACGTTCGAGTGGTTTCTTGTTATTGGTGACCCTAGCAACAGATGATGAAGTACGTTCTAACATTTTTATATGGTCACGAACGAAACAATCCAAATCAGAAAAGGATGGAATTTCGAAACTATTAGATCTTAGTTGATAATTAGTTTCGAAGGCACGCACAGTATCTTGGTCGAGTTTCTTAATAGCAATATGTAACAAAATGAAATCAGCGAGGTCATTGACCTTTGTGTTTTTTAAAGCGGCTACAGACGACGAGAATTTATCGAGGAATGATTCTAAATTATTTGGGGTTCCAGTCGAAATAGATTTAAATTCAAATAATTGATCTAAGTATGAAGTTGCGGACTGACGCTTATCTTCATACCTTTTACAAAGCAAATCGAAAATAAGGGGGTAATTATCAGCTGATGGATTTATTCCAGCACATATTGAACGAGCCTTGCCTGTTAATTTTCCTATCAAATAATATAACCTCTCACAGTCTGTCAGAGAAACATTATTATGCACTGCGTTTTTATAACTAGCGATAAACAATGGCCAATTTCTATGGTCTCCGTTAAATTCGGGAATTTCGATAGGAGGTAGTCGAGGCGACCTTTTGACCTCATTACGAGATTGAATTAGCAGTTTTTCTTCTGCTCGCTTTACACGGCCCAAAAGGTCTTCGAATGAAGAAAGCGCCTGATAGGAAACAGCGCAGTCAGGCTTTAATTTGAGCTCATGGATAACAATTTCGTCCAATATGTTTTCGAAGTCTACACGCAATGAATCCACTGTTTTAATGTCACAGAGGAAGGACTCCTTATCGAATCCTTCTAAGTCGATTCTTTTTGCCTGATCAGAAATGATTTGCATGCGAGCAAATATCCGATCGCGTTTCGATATTAATCTTTTTAGAGTTGAGTCCGCCATATTAGCGGCTTACGACTAACTAAATAAATAACTAAATATTTACGACAAGTAGGTAGTTCTGGAAGTACTGTGAACCGATTACACTCCACAAATTACAATAAATGATTTTGTGAACGCACGAATATGTTGTATTCAACAGAACAATTACAAGTTATGCGGTTCGATCGCAATTTGTTACCTACCTACCTACGATGTTTGTTACGTTCCTGGGTCACGAAACGAAATAATGTGCCTAACGTATTTGTTAGGTTTGCGGTTGCGAAAATCTAACTTACTTGCTAGATTACGACGATACGACACAACGAGACGATACGATACAACGAGACGATACGATACAACGAGAATTAACGATAATTAACCTAACTGACCGGCGCGTGCGCGCGGCGCGGTTACAGTTGCGAGATTTGCGACAAATTGACCCAGGATAGGGGAATGGTTGGCTATTCACTGATTCCAGATGGAATCCGGCTCGAAAAGGACCAAATGTTTACGCGGAATAGGCTAAAATTACACAACAAATTAACTTGGTAGGTAGTAAAGTGGGACGTTGAAAGACCGCGTGGAGGCACAGAGAAAATCGATCTTTCAAAAGGGTTACAAGGATGCACGGTACCTTTATTTCCTCGTCAGCAACTCCTCAGCTCGATCACAGCGGTTTTCACGCACAAAACACCAAGTTTTCCAAGTTTTCTAGGGAGCACAATGTTCTCGACACGAAAGTTTATAGCCAACGAAATAAAAAGTCTAGTGAATGTCCAATGACGGCTCACTTCCGCCGTACGTTCGCCATCTCGCTTCCACGAGTACGATAGGTTCCGTGCAAGGAAGGGATGGGAGATAGGGATGTATTACCAACCAAATAGTAATGTTGCCAAATAATAAAGTTTAATCTGCGATTTAAATTAGCGCAACCAATTGGTTTGAGTTTGCAGGACATTACTTAGAAACTTTGTCCGACCACATTTGTTTAGTGCAACGTCTGCCTCATTTGCATATTAAAGTACTACTAGGTACCCGTTATATATTTTAAGAAAAAATATGACGCAAAATGATTATTTACCAACATTATCTCAATGTATGTAAAGTTAGCGCCCGTTATTATTTAAACCTTATATTTTGCAATAGCTCCAATATTAAGGCAGTGAAAACGTTTTTTACATAAAATGTATTCCACAAAAATCGTGCCTTTTTAGGGTTCCGTAGTACCTACAAGGAACCCTTATAGTTTCGTCATGTCCGTCCGTCTGTCTGTCGGAGGTTTTGCTAAGAGACCGTTAGTACTAGAAAGCTGTAATTTTGTAGGATTGTGTATATTAATTACGCCGACAAAGTGGTAAAATAAAAGTTTAATACTGTAAAGTGACTAAGATGAAGTAGTTGCTTGTTTATAACGGGTAAAGACTTGCATTGAAAAACAAAATATGAACATTTTTTTTTTTTTAATGTCAGAGTATAGAACAACAGAATTGTACTACATTGTGATAGCGGGCTACTACGGAACCCTACACTGTGCGTGGCCCGACACGCAATTGGCCAGTTTTTTTTATATATTTTACAGCCAAACAGACAGTTGCAAGTACTGTAATCTTTACTTATCCTCATTTTATAACCATTGCTACACATGCAAATGTTACAATAAACAGTATTATTTAAAATCATCAAAGAAATATTACAACTTACAAACTTATAAATTCCCACACTTTTATATTCGTTAACAGACGGATTTTAATTATAAACATTCACAATATTCACCTGTAGGAATTTCACCGATTTGCACATAAATTCTCCGGCTAGCCACGCTATGGTTATTTTCTGAACTATGTCTGGGAACACGTAGATCAGGCCGACGAAGAGATCTGGAAAGGAAAATAATAATGTAACTTTGCAAATACCATAATTATTATTCTTACCTACTAAAAAATCTAAATTTTATTTATAACAATAGAAATTCAATCACACAAAACAACAAAAAACAACACCATACAATTGAATTTCTATTATTTTATAATTAAAATATCGATTTTTCAACAGTTGAGCGGACTGGGTTCGTGGCCAATCCCGGCTGTCATTTACGAATGACAGCCGCTAAAAAAAATAAAGATCTACGGATCTTTGACAGTCGACACGGGTAGTCGGAAGCCCATGTTTATTACTGGTATTCAGATGCGTCCGGTTATACTGGAAACTGATCCCCACATAGTTGGGAAAAGGCAAGGCATATTGATTTTTATTAGTAGTGCATTAAAAGTAAAATACATTCATTAGTGACGATGTACCCGGCGCACTTCGAACAACAAATGAGGTACAGACGCCAGCACATCACAAGCTACTACAATCTGTCAAATTTATTTAATAGATTTTCAACTTTATAGCTAAAGCATAAGGTTCAAACTTGATTGGGAAAATTTTACAGTTTCGGGTAGCTTGATGGGCTGGCGTCTGTACTTCCTGACAATATAATCATTGTGTCTGGCTTAAACATTTTGCATCGATACGAAAGATAGAGAAGTTTTGATCTTAGTTTTAGTGGGCTTTGTCCTTTGGTCTAATGAATTTGGATGAGCTCTGTTTACTTACTCTGGTCTCACTGTGGTCAAAAGCAAACCTCAGTAGCCAATCTCGGGGCAATACATTATATTATTGAATATAGTTTTGGTAATACATTAAACCATCCAAACATCTAATCAATAGGAATTAGCGGTCAGTTTGACGGATTGACTCATAGCATATGTGGTTGACAGTCAACTAACAGGAAAATTGTGCGATTTAGGCCAAGGCATTTGCAAATTAACTATGTTAAAAAAATATATGAGATCTTGGTACATATGACCACTGAACCACCATCTTCCGTTTGACTCAAGTTCCCTTCAACATTTATTCGCCATTCATCTGGGACTTATGAATTTAAATATATCGTTGGCCCACGATAGCCGTAGACTTTGGTGGCTGTTATGGAAAGTCAGGGAAATTAAATTGACTAAAAACATAAATAATTGTCCATATTTATTTATTTATACAAGGTGTAACAGAATAAACGCAAGTCCTGAAAGTAGTTCGTTCATAATTGATTACTGAATCAATTTCGGTAACATTTAAGATAGGTATTTTTTTTTAAATTATGTATTTTGCCATACTGATCGCCGATTGAGCCAAAGAAAATTAAATCTTATTTCAAGGCAATAAGACTCAATTTTGAATGCATAAAGTAATGATAGGGTCAACACAATTTACTTAATAAAAATAGTTAGCTTTAGAAAAAAATTGTTTTGATCATTGTATTATGCTTTTAACTCAATACTCTAATTGGGGTGTATGAGGTCTTGCGTTCATTATGTTACGCATTGTATATACTTTATTGTACACCAGAAAATACATAACAAAAAATACGATAATTACAAAACATACAATGGGCGGCCTTATCGCTTTCTGCGATCTCCCATATTATATTATTCAAATCATACGTTCGTAGTGTGTCAATTTGATAAACAGTTAATTTTCCAAGTAGGTACATACTAGGGAAATTAATTGTTTACACACACAAAGAAACAAATAACACACAACAACACACACATTTGTCTGTTTGTGTTGTTGTAGTTTAGTATGAAATAAATTTAGACTTATTAGTCGCACACATAAAGAAACAAATAACATACAACAACAGACAAATATATCTGTGGCATCGGTCTCATGTCATAATCGTGCCTAATTAAAATTTTCATAATTTCGGAATCCTTTATTAAATTCTTGTACCCGACTTTTAATATCTCATCATAAATCTCTTTGGTACAGAATTTTATTAATCATTAAGTTTACTGTTTCCATTATGACAAGAACCTTAAAAACATTGCGTCGTAAAATTTTCCACTTTGCCAGACTTTTAGCTGATGCCTATGAAGTGTATCGAGCGTGAGATCGTTACACGAATCTAAGTCATACCTCATATCCCTTACAATATATATCATCCTATGGCTGTTATCGAAAACCGTAAGCATTCATGCATTTCCCAAAGCCGTTTGTACAGGGGAAGTGAGTGTGTAACCAGATAAGGGCATGGCAAACCGAAGACCCCATTATTTGTTTTCCTTTTTCAAAGTTAATATTTGCAGCGAGGAGACCTTTTCCATTAATCTTGTTGAGAATGTGCATTAAGGTGCGAATGGTTCTTTGAAAGGCATTTGATGATGTTTATCTTTTAAGTTAGTAGCATCTGTATGCTCATTTTGGAACGCCAAAAAAAACTTGATTAAAATTCAGAGCACGTTGTTGAATCGGTTCGACGGTAATGATGTACAATAGTTATTTAAATAGGGAGCTAGTAATGTATCGATCAAGCCATTCGGCTAATGTCTCATTCAAATCCAAAACGAGTAAGGTCAACGTTTCTTTTTTTAGTTTCATAGACTTGGAGTCTAGCGCCATGTTTACAGTTATGAGTGATCTTATACATTATGTTCGTTGACATAATAGATGATACTTACTTGGATTTTAAGGTATGATGTTAGGCAATAACAAAGAGCATGAATTCGCCGGGCCGACTACACATGCCTTTACGAATACTATTCGCGTCCGAATTTGGCGGAACTAAGCGCAAGCTAGCTGTCACAGGGCATTGTTAGAATTGTCACTGGTCGTCTATTTCTATGAGCAAAAGACGACGTTCGCTGTCACGTTTGGTTTATATGAAAAGTGTTGACAGCATCGTCTTTAGCAGCCGTGCTCTGTGGGTAATAATTTGCCATACACTTATTAAGATGAATCTGATACAGGTTTGCAGAAACATCGACACCCAATTTTTTACCTTGGATTCAGTACATGACTCTGCGTTGAATGGATTCAGTACATGACTCTGCGTTGTTTATCGTGGGTTATTAAAAAATATGTTGATATAATTACATTTTGACCGCGTGGGTTTTAAGACCACAGGATTAAGGTAGAATATGTTCGGTCTTGCCTAATTCTGTGATATTTTGCTGTTACTTCATCCGAAATAAATTAAAATAAAATAATTCATTGGAGCTACAAAAAAAAAAGAAAAACCGGCTGATAGCTAATAAAATGAGGATTCAGAATATATATTTAACTCAAAACCGACCAAAATGCCTATTACTGCACTTTAGGCTCAGGTGGGCAGTACTAGTTATTTTGATGAATCTAATATTATATCTATTCGTTTAATTAACTTGTCCGGAATAAACGATCGCCATCATACCTTTTTGCTGTTAATCTTAAGAATAGTACAGAAAATGGGTCACGATGTTAGTACTGTGGTTCCTTTGAGAAGATTTGGAAACGAGTGTGACTTAAATTTGACCAGATGACCGCTTTTATTATACACAGTCATACACTGACCGACTGACCATCATTAATCTTTTCTTTCTTAACCAACTTTTTATTCAACCTTCAAAATACGTCTGCATCTCTATCGCTCAAAGAATACAGTTGAAAATAGAACGAAATGTAATTTCTGAGCTGTAAATAAGAGTGTGTCAGCTCCTAAGCTTTGCAAACACGCTGATTTGTTTAGATACACGTCCGTTTCTTCATTTTTATAACAAAGTTCGTGAACTATTTGTAATGTGTGATAGAAATAGAAGTACGCGGAAACTGTTGAAGCTACTTTTCGTACTGATGAAGGACGGACGAGTCATGGTTTTGAAGAATTGAAATATTTGGTGGGTGATTGATAGTTTATTCCATCTTCAGTTTTAAGAACGTTGGTGAAAGGTTGGTTCAAAATGGTATTGGTATGAAAGACTTGGTTACTGCTGTCTCTAATCTATTAGATGTTGAGTTCAATGATTTAAAATACATAAAATAGAATTGTTGCTACGTCGCTATCGCCGTAGATCTTCCAAATTAATTTCTATGGAGTTTTTAACCCAAAAAACGTATCCATAAAAAACTTAAGTCACAGTACCCAGGGATACTAACAAAAGTATGGAATCTTTATAAAAATAAGTTCAATTAACAATTTTTTATTTTTTTGGTGATCTAATAATACTTATGTTTTACTTTTATCACATTTATTTACGGTCTTTAATTTTATCTTGAACATAATGAACATCTCCCAGATTTAGAAACGTAAAAGGTTGGATTATCTGATGACCGCTTTTTCATAAGTATATCTGTGGCTGAACCGAGCGCTCCGCGCATCCCGGACAGTCTCACCCAACACTTTATTTGATTGGCCACTTCTTGCCTTGCGGTGGTAAGGCTAACCCCCGCCTGGTTTGCGACCACCCTCCCACCGGAGTCAGGCGTCAAGCAGCCTGCTGTGTTTCGTCGATGCGTGAGACTTCCAGTGTCTTAGGCATCTTCTGGGCACGTTCGTTCCATCATAGACCTCATCCATCGCTTTCCATCAGGCGTGACGACGGTCAAGAGCAGGCACATTCAGCAATAAAAAAATATCCACTCAGTGGTCCGCTGCCAAAAACTAACGCAACCGGAAAAAAAGTATATTCCCAATACTTATTTGGAGATGCGTCGGCAACCAGGTGTACCACGACCACACGCTCACAGGACTTGCGTCCGATAAATTATTACACGATACTTTCCAGCCCGGGCAAACACGCAGTAGCGCGAAAAAATTAGTTTAGTAATAAAAAAGTAATCGCTATTTTCTTTTCTTTTGATTTTTATCCCAGGGTACGGTTTCAGTACGGTTCTAGGGTTTATTGATCACCACAGCTGTTGTTTGCCCAGAGCGCCCATAGTTACCTTCTCTCTTTTTCAATGTCACCTAATTTCTCTTGTCCTAAATAAATATTTTGGCACACATTCTACCCCACTAATTCACGTGAACACTGCTGCATAAAGTTGAATCACGTAACCGCAGCTCATATTTTAATCCGGAAGTTTGCGAGTTTTAACGTCGAACAACTTCCTAATTCGAATGTACGGTTTGGCCTTTTGGCACAAACAGCGAACAAGCCGAGCGCTGTCATTGGGTAGCGGACACCACATAAATCTGGCATGTCAGTATGCAGCAGAACTGTGTTCACGCTGGGTAGGTATAAGTATAAAAATAGAGAATTATACAAATCACACTAATATGTATTATAAAGGCGAAAGTTTGTGAGTGTGTGTGTGTTTATACTTCTTCACGCTCAAAGGGCTGGACCAATTTTGATAAAATTTGGTATAGAGGTAGCTGACATACTGGATTAACACATAGGCTACTTTTTATCCCGATATTCCCACGGGATCGAAACTTATGTGGGTGAAACCTCGGGGCGTAGCTAGTATAAAATATTTAAAACAGTTTGTTCTCGACTAGTTAATATAGTCAATAACTGACAAACACGGCATAGTTACCTATACCTAACTACTAAAGACATGAGAGAATTGAGACCCTGACTTCAAACCCCAAAAACACAGTTTATAAAACGTCCAGTCATAATTTTGCGAAACAGCGGGGTACGTAACATACTGTGGGAATGGCTTTCATTTTGACAGTTTAACAACATTCATTGCGTTATTAACGTTGTTGAGCAGACATATTTTTCGATCATATGAAGCAATGGATTGGCAATATCCTTCAAAATTATTCAGATTATGATTGATAGCAATTAGGGTGCCGGTTAGAATAAGACAACCTCGATTCATACGCTACTTGCTTGAAAGAAAGAAATAAAGAAAGAAAGAAAGGAAGAAAGAAAGAAAGAAAGAAAATACATGCTGCTGCTTGCTGCTTGTGCTATTAATTTATTTGAGTTATTCTCCAATGTGCAGTGACCCTTATCCCTTTCCGGCCAGAACCTCACGGGAACAAAAGTGATGTCTGATTTTTAGTTGCGATTAACCCTCCTTTACGGAATTTATGGCAAGGGGATCGCATTTTTTGTAACGGCTCATTTGTCGGACAAAAAGTGTGGTAGCATCATTTGTTACCCCTTAGGCACCGGGTAAGTGGGGTTAATGGGATAATAGTTTTATACAAATCTCTTTGATAATACAGTTCGCATGGGTTGGCATGAGTGAAGTGTAAAGTTAATGTAATGTACGGCCGCAGGGTGTGGATGTGGAGTTGTGGCGCAAACTATGTCCTATCGGGCAGGATAGATGTGCCCCAAAAAATACCGCGGCCTCTGAGCTGCCACAAAATCTATATAAATAAAATTCAAAGTCCTGACTGACTGATAAATCAACGCACAGTAAACCGCTGGTCCTAGAGACATGAAAGGACATCATTCACGTTCCATACATTTTTGGGCCAAAATCTGAAAGTCAAAGCCAGAAAAATAAAACGTAATATTCGGATAGATCACAAAATTCCTATTATTTTTTACTATGGCACCAAACCTGTGCGCCCTATGGTTATGTTGTTATATGCTTTTAAAATACAAAATACTCAGCGGTGTATCCATATTCTTCAAGGGTAGAAATTGCATCTCTGAAGCCACGGTCCAAAATAAATACGTCCCCATTTCGGTAAAACCATTGAAATAATCCGTCGCCATGATCATTTTCATTTTGTACAATATTACTTATGCATTATTTGCGCATCTGAAGAAGTAGCAGCGTTTGGACCAGAAACGTATTAATGATGAAAATACGTGCAAAATTCACTTTATTGCACATCAAAAGGACATAATACAGTATGAATAATTAAATATATACATGATCAAATGTATGAAAATAACATCATAATAACATTTTTATTGTATTTTAAAATCATGTAACACCGTAACCAAAGGGCGCACAGATTTGGTGTCGTAGTAAAAAATTATAGGAATTGTGTGTTCTATCCGAATATTACACATTTTTATCGTGGCCGGCACTTTCAATTTTTGGTTCAAAATGAATGATGTCCTTTGGAGGGTGTGTTAATTGTGAAGAGTAAGTATCCACTAAGAAAGGGTTTTTCGAAATTCCTGCCCTAAGAGGGTGAATGGGGGAGGGTGTAATTTCACGCGGACGACGTCGCGGGCAGAAGCTAGTTTAATATACAATGTCGTGCCATCGACAAGATGAGGGAAAAGAAGAATATTTTTTTTTTTTCAAGAAACTTTTATTATAAGAGAACATGCAGTTCAACTCGCTAAATTCCATGTTACTTAAGTTAAATGTCAGAATGCTGCAGAAGTATTTTAGGTAGCTAATGAAAAAGAGTCTATTTCCAATTTCAAGGACTACAGGACTAAAGTGACTAATATTTTTCAGATGGACTATTTTGTAAAACTGACACTAACAACAGAACTGACAGTGCGGATATGGAGTAAGGTCAATAGTGATCCGAATGTTTACAAAATTCAAACAAAAAAAAAAAAAAAAACAGCCTACAACGTCCCCACTGCTGGGACACAGGCCTTCTCTCTGTGAGAGGAAGTGGGCCGTAATCCACTACGCGCCACACTACACCACTAATTTTTGGTTCTAGGACATGCCGGTTTCCTCACGATGTTTTCCTTCACCGTTTTGAGAGCAGTGGTGATCAAATAATTTAATATTAAATAATTTACACGTAAAGCATCGATTTGGGTTTGAACCTACGACCTACAACTCGTAAACTCGTAAGTCGCGGCAATTACCACTGGACCACCACTGCTGCACTAACCACACTGAGTGAACTCGTCAAACAGAACACTAATTCCTGATAATTAGATATGGGTTAGATGGATTAATTTCTGTATTACTGAAGCTATCTTCAATAATTATAATGTTGTTGGCAAAGACGTGGTGACGTAAGCTATTAAATTATATAAAATAAGTCGCGTCAGTCACCATCCCTATATAATAATATCTATCTTATAATAATATATATACAGAGTTATTGGTAAAACATTAACAACCTCTTACGAGGTCATTGTACTCATCATTATGAACAACTTTTACTATGGGACCAAACCTGAAATCGCGAACAAAAAATCAGTTGTTCCTTACATTTAGGCTCTTTATGCTCTTCAAAATGTAGGCAACAGCTGGTTTTTTTTCGCGATTTCAGGTTTGGTCCCGTAAAATCAAAGCTGTTCATAATGATGAGTACTTACATTAACCTCTTATGAGGTTGTTAATGTTTTACCAATATCCCTGTATAACGAACAAAGACGTTTTAATCGCCTTACCATGGAAATACCGTGAACACTGAACATAATAATATCGTTTAACGTAAGATCAAAGAATCCTATAAGCCGACAAAGAATTCCATTTCACAGAACTCTCGAACACAAATGGAATTACGATATTAATATAAAAAAAATCCTACTGGGTTACCCGATTGAAAAATAACGGAAGATACTTAAGAGCAGTTTGATTTTAAATCGGTAGGTTCATACGTGAAGCATAGTATTGTATATTTTTTTGGGAATAGAATACGCTTTTGTATTTCTACGTCATGTAGTTGCTTTGTTGCTAATATTATTAGAAATGACAGAGGTTTCTTTAAGAAGAGCAGAGTATATACATTATCATACTGATAATTTCGAATCTTAGACGGGACATTGTGGCATCACGATAACGCAGGGAAGTAAAATGTATGGAAATATAATAACATTATGAAGACGCTATTAAGAGCAAATGCGCGGACTTTTCTCCATAAAACGCTCTCGCCTGTTTTCTTTCTGCTTAATGACCATAAAGCAATGATTTTTTACAGAATAATAAGTATTAACTACTTGCATGTCTCTATGTTTTCTTTTTTGACGATACATTATTTTTATAAGTACTAGAACCCTCAAAAAATGCCGATTTAAACAACTCTCAACAGACCTAGTGTACAAATTTGACAACTATTAATGAAAAAAGAAAAACATAGGGACACAGTATAATATATCCTTCTGATTCTGTTTATGAACTATCTTTTAAATTGGTCCAATATTGGAGAAGGAAATAGGCGCCAAACCTCGAATTATGACTTTTTACTTTGGCTTTTTCAAAAGTCTCTCCGACCGCAATTCCTCTTAACCATGTCATGCTACGGTAACGTTATAACGTGCACGTATTTCCATACATATTAGAGATGTGGACGTGCAAGCATGCTTATAAAAATTTGGATATCAACGCGCCACCTGTTACCGTGTGTGGGTTCAGTACATGATTCAAAACCCTCTTGCGTTGAAATTATTCGTTGGTTATCCGCTTGGATGCAGCTGAATACCAGTATTTTACATGGAACGACTGCCTATCTGACCTCCACCACCCAGTTACTGGTTAGTAAAAATCAAACATAAAATCAGCCTACAACGTCCCCACTGCTGGGGCACAGGCCTCCTCTCTGTGAGAGGGAGTGGGCCATAATCCACCACGCGGCCCAGTACATGTTGGCAGATGACACATGTCTTCAAATTTTTGGTTCTAGGACATGCCGGTTTCCTCACGATGTTTTCCTTCACCGTTTTGAGAGCAGTGGTGATCAAATAATTTATTATAAATAAATTTACGAATAAGACTGGTTGTCAGACTTTCGGGCTTCTGACTAACCGTAACGACTGTCAAAGATCCACGAATGACAGCCGGGACCAACGGCTTAACGTGCTTTCCGAGGCACGGAGCAGTCTCGGTATGTAAAGATGGTCGCCCATCCACAGCCCAAACCGCGGCAAGTGTAGCTTAACCTGATCGATCGACCTGTGCGGCTGTTATCATTTAGCCACGGGCCCCTCCATTTAGAAAAGTGCTACATACGCGGTCAATATTTATGGAAGTTATTTTTTTTTTTTTACTAATCTAAGAACATTTTTTACGCTAGAAGTCTAGAATTATGTGCAGAATTCATGGTTTCAGTTTGCGCGTCGGTGCCACCCTGTACACACACATACCCACTCAAACGTATCGTGCAGGCTGCAATAAATATTTCACCATTTCTATACTCAATAGTGGCACAATGAACAGGAGACCACAATACAATCTGCAAACAGTTTTCTGTCGATTGCACACGGACAAATGGAATTTTGCAAACTGCCGTCAGCCTTATTCCCCCAGCCGTACCGAAAAACAGAGTAAACAAAGAATTTCGTTCCAAATATGCTATGTGCACAAAACTGAAATTAGCTATAGGGAAATCCTGTTTGCAGTTGAGTTTTTGCGTCTGCTTATGAAATTTCGTTTAAAACTACGAACTTTATAGTCCGCGTCCAATAGGGATGATGACAATTTTCTATATGACTCCCCCTTACTAATAAACGTTGTATAGCGTCTGTATAGTTACACAACGTTTTGTCTTCTTCTTTCAAAATTCAAATCACTGACGACTGAAAGAGAGAAATCGGTGTGTAACTATTACATTTGATATAATACGTTTAAATAGTGCAAACAATTTAATAAAAAGTATAAAGCTTAAAAAATTACCAAGTTATTTATATTTTAAAACAACTGCTAGACAAAGACGGCAATATCACAGAAGTGACGTACAATACGACCGACGTAACTTGGCGGGGAGTATAGCCTTTGCGAACTTTCGCGCATGTTCTCTCACTCACACTCGCCTCATGCCACCATTTGGTTCCTAAAAAAACGTTGGTGCGCAGCCTTCTGCGCGAAGTTCAGGCCGGCCAAGTTACATCGGTCGTATTGAACTGCTATGTAACTTCATATTGGCGCCACACGTTGTCCGTACCGCGCGACAAGGACGGGAATAATCCCTTTCAAAAACTTTTAAAGCTTCCATATTTCCATCGATTGATTCCATATTCCATAGATTTTTTCAATTATTTCATTTTACAAGAAGGTGAGAATATTTGTTCAAGTTTTACATTTGACTGTATATACAGTCAAATCAACACTTGATTCTTGAGATTTTTTTTTAATAACTGACTTAAAATTTCAACGCTCGGTGTTCAGAATCGTGTACTGAATCCATTGTGCACCCTAATTGCGTAACACACTATCAATCGGAATCTGAATCATTTTGAAGCAAATTGCTAATCCATTGCATCATAAGTTCGAAAAATTTCTCTGCTCAACACGTAAACAACGCAATGAATGTTGTTGAACTGTCAAAATAAACCGATTCCGATTTATAATGTGTTACGCAATTGCCCCGCAGGTTGTGCGTCGATGTCCCTGCCCCACTAATATTATAAAGGCGAAACTTAGTGACTGTGTTCGTATGTTTGTTACTTCTTCACGCTAAATCAAAAAACCGATTTGGATGAAATTTGGCACACACATAGTTTATAATCAGGATTAACACATACGATACTTTTTATCCCGATATTCCCACGGGATCGAGACTTATGCAGGTGAAACCGCAGGGCGCTGCTAGTGTGATATTATATTTGTCAAAACATTACAAAACTGATATATATTCACGACAAGTGCTGTGTAATAAAGCAGTAAATATTTTTTTTTTTTTTTGAAGAAACTTTGCCCCGCACTAGGAATTTCTCCTGTATTGTGGGTGCGTTTACAAACATTTAAACTCACATACACAAACAGCCAGACCCGGAACAACTACTTGTAGGTCATACAAATGTTTGTTCCGTGCGGGAATCGAACCCGCGACACGCAGCGCAGCAGTCAAAATATAGAAACAAATTTGTTATTTTGTCGCGTTAACGCCTGCCACCTGACGCCTGCCGGTTTGATAAAATAGGCATCATATTTTAGATCATAATAAAAATTTTGGATTTTTGAATTCTTGGAAATGTAATATAATAGGTAGGTACTCTTTTATTAATTAAAGACATAGGTAAATATAGAGATTTTACAAAGGGTGGCACAGTGGGAGGTCTTATCGCAAAGAGCGATCATTTAATTAAATTAAAGACAACCTTTGGAAAATACAGGAGCAATAGATATATTATAGATAATTACATTTCATTAAATTTAATGAAATGAAATTATTAAATTAATGTTACCGTCATGACAATGTTTTAACTTTAACGTTTTTTCAGTACCTAAGTAAATGGCATGTTCAATCATTAAACGTTAGAGCACTATTCGTCGCAAATCATGAAAAGATGTAACTAAGGACGCTCTGGCCAAGGTTTCTAACTGCATAAAATAGTAGAAAAGAGTGAGTGAAATACCTACCATCATTGGTGCCATCATTTTCATGACAGCCGCCGTTATGAGGCGGCCACCTCTTTTCTAGGAAACTGAAGCTTAAAGCTACGCTACAAATCATTAAATGCATTTAGCGCTAAACAAATTTAAAACGTCGTTCTGTTTCTGTTAATCGTTTGAAGATTACAGAGATAGAATCATGTTTTAAATACGTGGTTTGTGGTACAAGTGGGTCTAAAAGAAGTTCAGCAGATAAAAAGCTTTAGCCAAAAGTCTAAGAATATCGAAACCTGAAAAGCCAAAGCAATAAGTTTGTTTTACTGCCTAAGCTGGCTGGCATTTTTATTCCACAATCCTTTTACTATTTCTATTAGGGTTAAACCCAATGAAATGCGAATCGGTGCGATGGGTATACAAATAATAGAGTATACATTTTAGAACTAGCTTGAGGCTTAGGATATCTATTGCAGAAAGATTAATTTTGGCCTGATGTTGACGTTATTTTTACAAGCTTTTTTTTTTTAGTTTCATCCGTCCCGGTGTCTGTCTGTAATCAAATTTTGCAAGTTAAATTTGACCCACTTCCCGGTTTCCGATTAAGCTGAAATTTTGCATGCTTATGTAAATCTGATGACAATGCAATATTATTATGACATCGAGCTGATCTGATGATGTAAGAGGGAATAACACGCTTTTGTTTGAAAACTGCGGCTTATTTCCAATCGGAATATAATTATTCTTAACATTTTCGTTCTTTTTGATTAACAACCAATAAAGCCTGTTTAAAAAAATCTTTTATTTTTAAAACTTCTCATTGAATTTGGATTTATAATTTGATATTTTTTTTAGGTAGGTATATTTTGTATATTCGACGGAAATCATCATTATGATTTTCTTTTCCTTATCATTCATTTCAGGTTGAATTGGTAACCACATCTTTTTCGTAAATATTTCTCTTAGTCGTCATCGACAGATACGCGAATTGCAATAAAAAAAATATTATACAACAATAATATAAGGGACTATTAAATTTAACTGTCACTGCCATCAATCGTTTGTTATAATAAATTTGCCTTACCTAACTAAAGAATTGTTTGATTTATACTTGAACCAAACATTTCTAGTAGCAATTAGGAATTCAATTGTTTTCATTGAACCGTCTAGAGCTAAGTTCAAGGGGATCACAAACAACCTAGGTACAGAAACCGCTTCATTAATATTTGATGAACACACGTTACTACTAGCTAACAATTGTATGCGAGGGTTTGTGCCCGGGTGACACAAGGCTAGTAAAGTGCAACACTTTCATAAAGTGCTGCACTTTCTGAAAGTGAGAAAGTGCATTTCTTGCTAGCTTAGTAGTAGTAGATAGTAGTCACTGTTTATGGTAGTCATTGTATAGGTAATGTGCATTCGCGATTTATTTGCCAAAAATGTAAACAAATATGAGTTTATGGCAAAATAACTTTAAATCCTACACACTATAGTTCAGTTTACGCTACAATTTCAAACATTTTTACAACTTTTTGAATAGTGGTAGTTACTCTGAAATCAACTTAATTACATTTAAAATGAAGATGTTACTTGTTTAACTTGAAATAATATTAATCTGAACGCTAAGTTTGACCGCGGTTCGTGAGCTTGTCCCGAGGCGAGGCGATTACGTTACGATTCCGATTAGTGTTCGTTGCAGTAGAGTTTCATACAAAGAATACTGAACGGCTCGAGTTGATACGGTGCCGATCCCTTTCCGGTTTGATACGTGTGCTATGATCTTTAGACAGACAGTCTTATCACATCAACACCCTCCGGCTACGAAACCCTAGAACTCCTAAAGTTATAATACGGCTAACAAGCAAACGCTTTGACAGGCTAAACGCAAGCCAAGGTAACTTCTGACTCTTTTGAAAACACATGATCTGTTTCGACAAACATTCTGAATGAATAACATCAAATAGTTTCCGAAACATACGTTAATATAAATTAAATTACTTTTGACCCAGTTAATTAACTAAGGTATCGTATGAAAAACGAATTTGACCCTTCCGCTAGGGTGTTTAAAATGTACGAAGTTGTAAACTTTTGAGTAGGAAGTTTCGTTTATGTTTGGGGTACGTTGAGATCAGATTGTGCTGTTGGTATTCGAGTTCGTACTATTCAGTATCTTTGTCAGAAGTCCAGTCTAGACTACAGGAAAACTATCGGAGTTTTTTAACCTGGTCACCGGAACTTACAACTGTAAAAAGTTTTTACTAAGGTGAATGCGCAGTTGTAGCCCGCGATATTCAAATTTTCTTACGTTTTTGGCAGTTTGTAGGTCAGTGTCAGGTTGTATTTTGATCAAAATATGATTCGCGACAGGTTCCTATCTACAGAATTATAACCATTAGAATCAGTAATACATCTTTCTAAGTTAGATTTGTACCCTAAGAACAAATCTCTTACGGAAAAGTGCTTATGATACAAATGTAACATACCTAAAGAGATTTTAATGATAAATAAATAATAATAAACATCACATCTTGTCGTATGGAAGTTCGTCATTTTTGCAAATGGGAAATCCCTTCAGATCCACGGTTTGTAATATATATGAAACTCATTACTGAACGAGATTAAACGGCACTAGAAACTGGTGGTAGCAGGCCTGACTGTCCAGCGGATCACCGAATACCGACGATCCTGCATATTTATCTCTTTTGTTGACTGTACGGGCTATGGAACGAAGTATACTAGGTGTCAAACTCACAGACCGCATTAAGAACTCTATACTTCGTTCCAAAACACAAATAGCGGACGCTGGCCGCACAGCTGCTGGACTAAAGTGGAACTGGGCTGGCCATATCTGTCGCATGTCGGAGCAGCAATATGCAAAAGCCACCACTCAGTGGATACCCAATGGCAGGAAACGACTGCGCGGCAGGCCCAGAAAGAGATGGCGGGATGAGCTGGACTCCTTCTTAAAGGATTGGCCGACAATCGCAGTAGACCGAGAAAAGTGGAAAGAGGGAAGGGAGGCCTTTGCCCTGCAGTGGGACAACACAGGCTCATAATAAAAAAAATAAATAAAATGTTGACTGTACATTGAAGTATCGCCACACGTGGAACCTATTGTAACGCCCTCCAAAATATCTTTTACCAATATTTTTAAGCTAAATACTTTATCACAGCAACAACAACTTAACCTCAAAATAAATCCACTTATAAATACCAACGAAATATACAAACTTACCAGCAACAGCGAGCTGCATGATGAAGAAGTTCATGCGGCTCTTCCTGGCATTAGTGCAGAGCAACGCGGCGATCACTGACGCGTTGAGCACCACTATGGCCACGAACAGCACCCACATTACCGTGAACTGGATCGACTGGAAAATAAAGAGACGAGGTTAGCTACGTGTAAGTTAAGGTAAAGGAAACTCAAAATACCCACTTCGAAGATATTTTAAACCATGTGGAACTAGCAGCGCCCCGGGGTTTCACCCGCCTAAGTGTCGATCCCGTGGGAATATCGGAATTAAAACTATCCTATGTCCTTCCCTAGGATGCAATCTATCTCTCTGCCAAATTTTATCGAAATCCGTTCAGTGGTTTAGGCGTGAAAAGGTAACATACATACAGACAGGCAGACAGACAAAGTTAATTTCGAATTTATAATATTAGTATGGATGAAAGACATTAATTAATTAAATAAAAAAATTTTTTTAATAGAACAGTTGTAAACTATTAAAATATGTATTTCGAGATAAATCTTTCGTAAGGAATCCAATGTCAGAAACACGGATATACATATATTCGGTAAGTACATATGAATACTCACTAACTTATCAGTAAGATTTTACGCTCGAGGCTTACGATCTTAGTTTCCCGTACAATTTTCCATTATTTAACAATTCACTTAACTTTTATTGAGGCGTTTTATCATCGCCTGTCAACGAAAAATTAATTCAATTCAATTTATTAATATGTTAGCTCCATTAATCATTCCTTTCAAAAACTTCGTAAGAAAATTAATTCACATTCATTCTTATCGAGTCGGTACTTTCGAAAGTATGTAGATAGTTAATGAGTATGACAGTCAAGGAAATCAATTGTTTCTCAAATTGATACATTGCGTAAATTTTTAGTATTGTAGCCATTTCATACAACTGCCAAATAATGACAGTTGTGCTCAAATAGGTAATGGATAATTAAGTTGGTTGTCATTTGACAAACAATAAAATTAGCTGACTTAACATTTATGTAGGTACTTATGGTCTTTTCACATTTTTTTTTAACTCTGACAGGTGTCTGGTGCAACCCAATAGCAGCCTTATTGCAACAACAGTAAAGTTCTCTGTGATTTTGACAGCCATAACAGTTGCAGCAATTCAACAGCAACCATGTTGTCATGAGATTAAAAATCATTGTAATATTAACAGTGACGCTAATCAGAGATAATATAACTGAATTAAATGTATGTTTTATCCATCTCTCCTCTCCTGGCTTTGTTTGTAAAATATTGATTCTGTCTAAGAAAGTGTACCTATATTTAACGATGTGCGTCTTATTTGTGCAGAATAAATTTTATAATGGGCGGCTTCTATGAGTATGTACAGAATAAACTTTATAATGTGCGTTTTAGCAATTTATCTTTGTAACTAAAAAGGAGAAAATGGACTTCCCAACCCAGGTGTTAAAAGGTATGTTAATAAAATGCTTTTAAAATGCCATTAATGACAGGTCTGCTAAATATTTTTCTATCAACTACGTAGTAATGTTATTATTAATCACTACAAAACCGATCATAAAGGACGTATTTTTTGCTTAGAACCAAAACAGTGCAGAATTGTTATATGAAATCTCATGGTTGCACAGTTTTTTATTTTTTATTTAGATAAACATTTATCACAGAGGTTTAATGTCTCCCAATAAGTTTAAAATAAAATGTATGCACTAGATCAAAAATACTGGCTGAAAATAAAAATCGGCTGAATAAAACCGACTTGGTGACAAACAAAAAAACCAATGGCGCGCATTTTGTACCTTGTAAAACTTTGATACCTACTTCATAAATTTAGGAGAAAAGTTTTAAAATATGGAAATAGACATCGATAGCGATATGAATTCAACTCCAGAAAGTATAAAAACAGCTGCAAATAAAATTGTTAATAACCTTTTGCCGCAAAAGTAGCGGGATAAAGATTTAAAAGCTTATGAAAACTTTGTTTTCATTAACTTGAGTTTTTATTTTGAGTAGGTAGGTATATTTTATCACGATAGGTAGATTTGAAGTTGAAAGAAAAGTAGATTACGCACCTTGCTCAAGTGAGTAATTAATGCACTCGTGTTATTTTAGTGCCCTCGCCTGCGCTCGATGCAATAATCTACTATTTTTCTGTTACTCAGAAAAAACGCCCTCGATTTTAATGAATCCATCCCACGTAAATTGCAATGGTTTTGGTCCAAGTTTTAAGCTGTAGTGAGAACTGTATCAAAATCCAGCAGACTCGGAGATAATCCCATACATGTAAATGGAGGGCGAGCAGACCGGTTCGAGGACTATGATTGAATTAAATTGAATATCATAGCTATGGTTTTCGGCTATTTTAAAGCGCTGTATTTATTATGTTTAAATGAATAGTGCTTCAAGATACATAGTAAAGATATTGCTGACTGATGACAAAATTCTACCTAAAAATAAAACCCGTCTAAAAATTTTGGAGTTCTCAATAAAAAAAAAGTCAATCTGTTCTCTTTTCTGTTTTTTTTTTCGTCTTATTTTTCTATTGGTTTTATTTTTCTTCAATCGAGCTAATTATCTTTTATAAGCACGTGTTTCTGTGTCAAATAAACGTATTGTTTTCCTACTTTTCTTTCTTTCAATGGCGTACTTACTGAAAATTGATCGAGTTTATGAGACATTTTTTTCGTCTTAAAACATTTCAACCAAGCAAGCCTCGCTTTTAAGCTTCTCATAAATAAATACAAAAATAATACACACAGCTTTGCAGACATCAAAGCATTCAATGTAACGAGGAAACATCGAACCTTACATAATGATAACACAAAAATATTCTTTATCAAAAATATAAAGTTGTAATGTTATGTAGGGCGAGCTACTGTTAAAAGCCTGGAGTATCGTAGTATCGTCGTGTTTGATAGTGTTATCTCGACAGGCTCTCTCGATATTCGATGACGTTAACCCCAAAATATCCATTACACGATTAAAACCTTTCACGTTTTAATAAACAACATAATCCGATAAAAATGTTGTGTGTGGGACGAGATTTGTGTTTTTATTCAATAGGCTATTTGACTGGTTTCTGATAAACATCTCAGATTATTTAATGGTGTCTAACGAGCCCACAAAAACCTATTACTTCAAATTGCATAATGTATTTCTTTTAAAAAATAGTAAATAAAAATGTACTGTTTAAATAAGCCGCCAAAACACTATCTTTAACAATATGGCGTCGTGACGTCACGATTCACGTAAACAAACGTTGAAACGGTCGAGATACTAGACAAAAGTCATCTGTTCTGTCAACGATAGACAGAAATTTATTAAATCATGACGTCATCTTAAGTTCAGCCAATCCATACCGTTTTCGATTACGTGGCGCCAAAATTAAAAAGATGAAGTTTTTTCGGGATTTTTTTTTATAAATAATACATTGTTTTGTAGTAAAATTAATGCAAATCGATTTTAAAAGCGATACTTAATCTATACGAGTGTCAATAATTATGACCTTATTTTTTACATTGTCAAATAGCCTATTAATGTTTTCCTATGGCTTTACTAGTGTAGCTTTTTCTACTTTTCTCAAGTTAAATATTTCCTTGAGAAACACTATAAACTAAAACAAAATTAAAGTATTAATCGTAACAAATCCTAAATGCTGGGCACTTATCAGCGATGGCACTTTTGCGTGGATTACGTGGATGTGACGCATATTTTCCACCAAATAGTTAATTTTTGCGTTTGTGTTTTTTCTTTGCATTAAATTTACCGCAAATTAACGTATTTTCTTTCCGCGTAGCAATTTCTCCCTGCTCTATCCAATGCCAATAATTTTCTTTGCTTTAATTTTATTCTAGGTAAGAACATAATAGTAGGTAGGTACAGTACTAGTTGCCACTGAAACTGATACAGTCCTTATAACGGTACGATAAGGTAATAAAGTTTTAAACACATTGAGAATTTTGTTCAAGAACAAACTGAACAGCATTATGCTGAGTGGATTCTTGTCATAGTCACGACGTGCAGCTGTCGACTATTTCTGTTTTGTGCTCGTGATTCGTCTATATGTTGCTTTTATTGCCTTATTGTACTTGAGTTAATTAGCTTTTTGTCAGCACGTGTTTTTGTGACAAATAAAGCTATTTTACTTTCTTTCAGAACGTTGCGGAACTTTAGTTTGCACACTAGGTACGTACTTACACCTAACAGTATCTAAACTCAAACTACATTTCATTTTTCATATAATTTAATTATCTTCGTAATTTTTATCATTCAGTACAGAAAAAATGCGTAGGTTAAGGTAATTTATCTTTCGGCCTGTGTCGCCTGAAAATAAATGGATTTATTATTAATATTGTATTACTTCGAAACCACGTCAATTCCTTACCCTATCACGACATCTGCTAGTAGCGTATCCTCTATGACACAATGGCGTGGTTTGAACTGTCAAAATACATTGATTGACATTTCATTCACATTCACATTCGCATTGATTTTCGCGAAAAAAAATCAGATGTTCCCTACATTTATGTTCGTATAACTCGTCAAAATGTAGGGAACAGCTGATATTTTTTTCGCGACACTGTATTGTAAATTGACAATAGTATTGTATTGTCAATTTTTTTATTTTATTTTTTATTGACATTGATTTCTATTGCTATTTCGATTCTGCATAATTGTTTTTTTTATTGTCCAGGCTTATTTTTCATTATTGAGACTTGATGTTAAACAAATGTATAAATGACGTAGGTATGAATTACGACTTATTATTATTAAAAATTTACTTGCGTAGGACTTCATAATTCTTTTATGAATTTACGGAAATTATGTTTGATTTCGAAGACATGTAACATCTGCCAATCCGCACTGGGCCCGCGTGGTGGATTACGGCCTACTCCCTCTCACCGAGAGGAGGCCTGTGTCCCAGCAGTGGGAACATGATAGGCTGTATATATATGTATGTATGTTTGATTTAGGTAAGTACCTATTAACTTAGTGAAAGTCAACATAACTTCTAATCGTATGACTTTATATAAGACAATGAACCTGAGCTAAATATAAATGAGTTTAGATAAGTCTAGTATTAACTAAAACTAATCCCAGATCTTTTCACTAATTACAATATTTGATAAGCGTAAAGTTATCTAATTATTTGCTTAAGCGTGCGTGTATCGAGTCTCAGGGGATATTTATGAAATGTATTATGAACATTATAAGTACCTACCTGCTTTGATTAGGTATACAATGTGTCCGGTCATGGACTAGCGATATTCTAGGTACTTATATAGCAACTATTCTAGTACACAAATTCACTAGGGTCCGATCCGCTTCCCCGCTATTTGGCAGTCATTTAGCTTTTTTTGTTGAGATATTCTCTACATGAAACATATCTCTCAAAGTTTTGGTCCTACTGAGATAAAAGTAGGCTTATTCGGAGGATAACGATATTGTCTATCGTTTCCATTACAATCATTATACATTCACATGTTCGTAACTTTAAAAAAAAATAAAACTACAAAAAAAAAAAACAAAAAATTATGCCCATCAACAAATTATTGTAAATTACTGCAAAAACAACCCCTATGACCCTTTTTATTTTTTTCCTAGATCGACAGATTTTGAGCTAAGTTACAATACAACATTAAATTAACATTAATATTTTAGTGGATTGGACCCTAGTGTATAGTGTATTTGTGTACTAGAATAGTTGTTACATAAGTACCTAGAATATCGCTAGTCCATGACCGGACACATTGTATATTGAAGTAAGCAGAAAATAAAACGGTAGCGGTATCTACAACGCCACATGCGAACAACGCGTCATACTGACGTCACGCAAAATCCTGCATCGCGCAAGCAGAGTTTACCGCTCAACTAGCATAGATACAAACGGCCCGACGTAAATCATCGGGCAGTTGCCCGCCAGACACAATACACGTCTGGTCGGAGGATCCTCCCTTTTGTATAGAGTATGAGTGAACTTTACACCCTGTTCCTCATACCTCTATAAAACCATTAAGAGTAACAAACAATTTATTGAAAAATGATTTATTCAAATCGGTGTGATACAACAGCTGTTTTTACATGACTGTGCGCCAGCAAAAACAGGGTTATATGTGTTTTTTTTCATGAGGGGCTTGTGGCTAAGTAATAACAGCCGCACGGGTTGATCGATCAGGTTAAGCTACGCTTGCCGCGGTTGGTCCGTGGATGGGTGACCACATTTACGTACCAAGACCCCTCCGCGCCTCAGAAAGCACGTTAAAATGTTGGTCCCGACTGTCAATCGTGGATCTTTGACAGTCGTTACGGGTTGTCAAAGTCTGAAAACCAGTCTTATCAAGGTGTTTCGTATTACCCAGTAACTAGGTTGTAGAGGTCAGATAGGCAGTCGCTCCATGTAAAATATTGGTACTCAGCTGCATCCGGTTAGACTGGAAGCCGACCCCAACATAGTTGGGAAAAGGCTAGGCAGATGATGATATGTTTTTTTTCATGCATAATATGTAAATGTATCTTTGTATGTATGTGGGACCTCGAAGCATTCCAACGTCTAGACAGATTTTAATACATGAGGTGTCTCTCGACTCCTCTGAGTTTACTGAAGGTTTTTATAAAATCAAAATGGCGGATATTAGACGCCAAATGTCTTATTTTTTTAATAGATACAAAATGGCATGAAATCTGAGTATCTTTTGGGTTTTTTTTTGTGATTTATTTTTGTGTGTCTGAATTTCTCTGGTCTGATTTTCAACAGCCCATTGTCCGCCGACTGTAAAAACTATACTTACATCATAAAAGTAATAAATATTGAGTTCGGCGGTGGAGTTGCTAGCATTTTTGACAGGACCGTGGTCGTCATCTGGTGTAAAGACTGTGGTGTAGTAGGACGTGCGAGGCGTCGTCTGCTGCTCAAACTCTTCGATCATGATGTCTAGTGCCATAATCCTGAAACAAAGAAAGGATTGATTTAGAACATATTCCTGCTTCGTCTCCTCTCGTATTGGCGCCAGTGCCTTCGTGGGAATAGCTGATGCCGCAATAATATCAGCAGGTCATTAAGCCTGACTTCATTTAATACTTGGTATACCTAACTCTCTGGGCATTGGACCACCCAAAACCCAGGCTGATAGAACCCGCTCAATCCCATTTGAGCCTGGCAGCCTTTCTTTCTACATCCAGTATGCTCGTCTTGGAACGCAGCGTGGTGTTCCGAATTCTGTCCTGTCTAGTCCTTTAAAGACAGGATTATAGAGACAGACGGGTGTTGTGTCTGGCAGGCAACTGCCCGATGATTCATGTTCGGGCCGTTGTATCTATGCTAGTTGCATGCTAAACTCTGCTTGCGCGATGCAGGATTTTGCGTGACGTCAGTATGACGCGTTGTTCGCATGTGGCGTTGTAGATACTGCTACAAGAGCTCCAAGGGGCCGTAGACCGTAGACGTATTTGATATTAATTCCAACGTGATACCTCAACGCGTTTCTGAGAAAAAGGGTCTTGGTAGACAGGCAGACGGACGGACGGTCAACGAAGTGATCCCATAAGGGTTCCGTTTTTTCCTCCTAAAGTACGAAACCCGTAAAACCACTGGCTTCTATGCCAAAATAAACGAGATAATAAATAAAGAACAAAAGAAAACTTTCATTAAGGATTCAGAGAAGTCTTAAAAAGGTTATATTTCGTCGCGAATGACGGTTGTAATCAGAATTCACACTGGCCACATAATAAAGAAAAAGAAAGACACAAATGTTCCATAACAAGGCAGGCCATTCTAGGCCTTACATTCTGCCAATTAATCTTGCGCAAGGCCGGTGATTCTTCGTGGTTTCTCTTCTCAAACTACACGGGTACGTGTGAAAGCTAACGTACATGGCTATACACTTCGCCGGGACGTGTGAAAAGCACCTTCCACTCATTAAGGGAACTAAGCGCGGTCACTGTCGGACTGCATAGAAAAGAAAGAGAAGCGCGATTACACAACGCTGGTAGTTTATTGCAAAATATGAAGCAATTACTTATCTATTTACAAAAAATCTATTGTTTGGACTAAAAAATTAAAACACTGGTGCTTTCATTTTTTTCATTAGTATGTTGCTCGTAGAATAATCTGCCAAAAAGTCAGAATGATTGTATGTATATTAATTAGTATGGTTTTTATTGTAAAAAGAAAGTTTTTTGAGGTATCTTCATGATTTTTTTCTATCGTATCAAATTAGTTGTATTACTATCTAGAACCGGAAGACGTAGCGTTGGAAGGCCTCCCACAAGGTGGACCGACGACCTTGTGAAGGCCGCAGGAACCCGTTGGATGCGAGAAGCACAGAACCGGTCGAAGTGGAAGTGCTTGGGGGAGGCCTATGTCCAGCAGTGGACGTCTTTTGGCTGAAATGATGACACTATCTAGCTAGCCTAGGTATATCCTGAAGAATTATGTATATTTTTATGATTTTGTTTACTTGTGTTTTTTGAGTTTAGGTCCTGTAATCAATCTGGTTATACAATATTATGTAAGATAAGATAATTTTTTATTTGTCAAAACATGCGTACCTATACATGCAAATTAAGCATGCAGGATGTCACAATATTAATATTTCGTACGTACATGTTTCACCGTAAGGCATACAAATTTATACAAATTACAAAAAAATAAAAAACGTAAATTACAAAATAAAAACTAAATTACATAAGGCTCTTCAATCCAAGTACATAAAAATAATAAACATTGATTAGTCCGTAAAATAAATTAATCATAAAATGTCACAATAAAAAGAGTACTAATAAAATAAAATAAAAAACCGTACCTTATAAGGTATTCGAGTCATTATGTAAGGGATGCATACCTTAGTCGTGCGTGTGTTTTGTCTTGTCTTGTGTGCGAGGCTAAAATTATCTTTTAAAGGTTAGTTTGTGTAAGTAAATGATGTATGTCTTGTATAATGAAGAGCATGGATGAATACCGAAGTTTATCATAACAACCCATGAAAAGTTTACTATAACCGCTTTTGGAAGGTCATTCATTGCCCTTTGAAGAGGGAAGAAGAAGGGAATGGTGCGCAATAGAAGATATTACCAGAACACATGCGATTTTGATTTACTATAGGAATTTAACTAACAAATTAAACGCTGAATAAAACCAGTGCTTTTAGATCGCAATACAGCAAAAGTTTTTCTCCATTTTCACAATAAGTTCTGTCTACTAATAAGTACATTCATGCTTCAATTATTTAGTTCAGTTTATATTTTCTACAAACGTTCGAGTTTTAATTAAGAACTTTAAACAAAAGAAGTGTTAAAATTAAAAGTCGTTAGTTGCTTTCAACAAATATTTTTGAAGGAACGATAATGAATACTGAAGAAGTAAAATGAGTTGTTTCTAGTGAAATGCAAAGAGTATTTACTTAAAGAGTGAGTACTTTGTTCGACTGCAAATGTTCAATATTGTTGCTTAAATTTTTTAGTCTCGTGTCTTATGCTAAGAACTCACAGAGCGATTTTCGCCCGCGTCCGCTCAGGTACGCAGGAGATATTATAGTGCACAAGTGTGTGCGCAAACACAGGTGCACTCTCTGTTCCTTTACTCTCATAGTCCGATGGGACGGCAATCCGACACGACCGGGCAGAGTTCAGGCGCAGGACCAACGGCTTTACGTGCTTTCCGAGGCACAGGGGTATTAAACCCCCAACTTCCAAACTTCTGACTGTTACTAAGAAATTCCTAATGGAAAACACAATAATACTTTGTCCGACCCGGGAATCGAACCCTGGAACCCACGCTCAGCAGTCGCGCTTGCAACCACGAGACCAACGGGGCTTTCACATAATAATATTGTAAAGAAATAAAGCTGATCACTTCTGGTTTTCAACTCTCTGCGCTAAGCAGTACGTTACTAAGTTGACATAGTGCAAGGGTGCTCAACCCTAGGGCCTCAAGTCTGCTATTACAATGGTGTCAGAATGGTCTATCATTGATTTCATAATTGTTAATTTTAACAAGTTTAGTAATCTAATATTATAATGGCGTCATTATGACTTTCCAATGGTCAACCACTGACACTGCATTGAAAGAAATGGCATAGAATGGTAATCTTGTACATAATGACAAATGAATTACTGACTTAGGCGGTAATCTGCTAAAATTTTGACAGTTCCTTTGATTAGTGACCTACCATTAGAACGTAATAGTCATTGCTTTTAATTCGTTACGAGTATCGTATATGTTCTGTGCCATTGACCGACCAATGATCAACCATTATGAATTTAGCAGATTACGAACTTTAAGCAAAATGACAATGGGATCGTGTTGGAATGACGAATTTATAAAAATAGCAGACTAAGCAGACTAGCGCCAACGCATTAGAATTGGCCCGCCAAAAGCTATCAGCTCGTGATTGTCTTTTGAAAACCGATTTCAGGACTTAAAAGTTCAAACCAGGTCTACAAAATATTTCGTTCCGTATGAAACTAATATTTTTTTCTTATTCTCAATTACCCAAGAATAAAACATATTTTCACACTTGATTTTAATATGATTTTTCGCCAAATATTGATAAGTTGTTAGCACAAAACCCTCTTCAAAGTTATCAGTGAAGGTTTTTTTTGATTATTCAAACTATGAGTACGTAACTTATGTTTAATTTTAATAGCTAGATATCCACCATAACTGTAGATAAGTTTTACTTACTAGGTGGCCCGCCAGCTGATACGGAATCAAAATTATGGCCCACCTTGTTTTAGTGCTTCTAAGCAGTATCAACAACTGCCTTAATACTTTATTTAGGTATACAGTGGTATACACACTGCCTTCAAATCGTTACCGTACCGTCGTAGGTATTGTAAAGGTTGTCTGCAAAAGGGAACCTTACATCATGCAGGCTGGTAGAAAAATGACTCTGGTTACATTCAAACTGGTCAATAAAAACTTTGGATACATACCCGATTCAGATAGAACAGTGAATACTTTAAAGTTAATAACGGTCAGACCATGTTCACACAACGTTTATCAGTTCGATATTTTACTGTATAATTTTGGGATTACATCGCAGTTTCATACTGCATTTGTTTTAAACTATATGAACAGTTGGAAGTTGACGTGTGATCCTAACTTTTTACCGTAAAATATCATCCAATGTAAACGACTTCTCAAACGTCTTCTCGTCTTCTTCTTGTCTTTACAAAACTTATTGTCACTGGTTAGCTACACTGTGAAAATGACGTCATAAATTACGAAATATAAGCAAACGATTAGGGTTGAAATCACTTCGTATCCTGCTGGAGTAGCGCCATCTATCAGACCACATAAGAACCACGTAGGTATCTAGCTAGTGAAGTAGTGACTGACAAGTAGTCAATTATTATTACCGACTGGCCTGTTGGTCTAGTGGTCAGTGACTATGACTGCTATGCCGGAGGTCGTGGGTTCGATTCCCACCCAGGACAAATGTTTGTGTGATGAGCATGATCATTTGTTCTGTGTCTGGGTGTAATTTATCTATATATGTATGTATTTAGAAATATATAAGTATGTTTATCAGTTGTCTAGTACTCATAACACAAGCTCTGCTTAGCTTGAGACTAGACGGCGTTGTGTGATAGTTGTGGAATATTATTATTATTATTATAGATCGCGCCTCCGAAACCTACATCGCGCAAGTAAAGATTGCATGTACTCAAGGGTGACCTACATGAAACATGTATGACGTAATGCCGCAGGTTTGAGAGGAGTTATTTGCTAGATAAATATTTGCCTCTCTTCAGGGACTGTACATTGACGAATTAAGGAGTTAAGTGAGGAAGAGATAGAGCGACACAGGATTTATAGCACCATCCCTTTTCGCAACGGAACAATGACTGGCACTTCATTGAACAGACCCAGGTGTTTTTCGAAAAATTGTTAATAAGCCAATTGAAATGAATAATAGGCGTGAATGATTAGGGTGTATACTCGTATGTACCGGAATCTATTTAGGGTAGGCGGCACATAAGGGACGGCGCGCACGAGCAACTTAGTTGCCCAGCAACTTTTATGTCTCTGACGCTGTCTCCTCGCCGAGATTTGAACGATCCACGGGAGCGACAGCAACGCTACTTTATTGTTACATTGTGCGCGCACTTGCATTGCCCAAACCCGCGAACAAAAATGTCTCCCAGCTTCGAGTCGCGGCGTCGCTACATGCGCGCACTTTCATACAAACCTGTAGACTTGATGTGAGAGACAAATTAGTTGCGGAGATAAAAAATGCAAAATGCACGGTAGCGCCCTACTTATGAGAACAAGAAGCAATACTGAATTTTAGCTATTTATTTTAAGATCACGTGCTCACTTTTACGCGCCTAGCACATAACCGTTGTTTTGTGAAAACAATCGCCGCTATTAATTCTAAATTCGCTTGAATGATCGATTGTAACCAGAATAATTTTTTTTCAACATTATCAGTTTCAGTTATATATCGTTATGATATTCAGGACCAAGATGGGAAATTTATAGAAAGTTACAAGAAACAGTGAAATTGAAACTACTAGTTCCACCAAATACATTTGAATGCCAAACGACAGTAATTACGGACAGTCAAATACCTAAAACCCGAACAAGTGGTCGTTAGTCTAGCTAGGATAGCCTCTGCTCCCCAGTAATTGGAATGTAGGGGTCAGATGCCATTCGCTCTGCGTAAAATACTAAAATTCGGCCCTATAAGGTCGGAGTCGTAAAAGTTGGCCTAAACTTAGATAAAAGGTTAAGTTTATCCTTATGGTCTTCCTACTTACATTTAGAGACGATAACATTTATAGTCTGTTCTAAAAGTATCTGATGAAAATGTAAATAAATGGTCCATAAAACGTTCCTGCCACTTACAAATTGAGTGCTTTTATTTGATTATTTGATACAGCGGTATGAGGAACAGGGTGTAAAGTTCACTCATCCTCCATAGAAAACGGCCAGGATCCTCCGATGAGACGGGTGTCGTGTCTGGTAGACTATTTGTCCGACCGTTGTAATGCTAGTTGCGCGGTAAACTCTGCTTGCGAGATTCAGGATTTTGCGTGACGTCAATGTGAAGCGTAGTTCGCATGTAGTGTGTGTGGTGTGTGTGTGTGGAAATTGTAATTTTAAATAATCTTAAGGTTGTTTTTGTTTGCCAATTGAGCTTATTTTTATAACCTCAAGTTTCGTCAATAATTTTTCAATTCCAGTTTTAAATTGTTACCTTCTAGATAAATACAGTTGAATGTGTTACTAATTCTCTTTAGCGAGTGATTGCGTAATGAACACTTTTATCAGATACTTATGGAACAAACTATACAAAGAAAACATGGAATGCGTATAATCAAAGAGAATATAACCACGTATAATTTAACACATATTATTTTTTTGTTTTCGCCACATTATTATATATCGTCGTTGCGTATAATAAGATCACATATTGTTTATTTGTTTTCGCCACATTATTATAGAGTGGAAGTAAATTATTGATATAATGAAAGTAATGACTGTTTTTCTTCGAAAAGCGATTCTAGCACATTAACATTTTGTCTCCTTTGCAATAATATTGTTATTCCATTTCTCCTGAAGTCGTTTTGTCCCAAACACCGCCACACTTTTCTCTCTTGACCCATATTTTAACAGCAATATCCGGTTGTATCTAGTTACAGTCGGTTTTAGTTCATATTACGGGATTTTTCCGAGAATTTGTCAGTATCCGAAAATACTGGAAGACGTTGGTGGCGTTGGAAGGCATCTACGAGGTGGACCGATGATATGACCACACGAATCCGTTGGATGCGACAAACACGGGTCTTCCTTGTTTCATCGGAAAGAAATTGCCAAATTATCACTTCCCGAACAATTTTCAGCGTAATTTCATTTTTTTTTATTTTTATTGAGAGGAACAGCAAACAGTTACATTATAAGGACTTACAACTAGTTTAACAAAATAGCAATTTGGTTATAAAGTGACCCACAACGCTGTCCACAAGCATATAAGTTTAAGAATAAAAAAGAGCTAATCGCTAGGAACATTAATAGCAGTACGAAATATAAGAAATATAAGGACTGAAAACATATAAGAAATATATAAAAAACTAAGAATAATTTGTTCAACATTAAAGTAAAAAGTTACCAAAATTATACAATATTACTATATTACGGAGCACTTGTTGTGATATCTAATAGGGAATGGCGAATGAGGCTTTTAAATTTACTTATTGTGCAATTGAAGATATCTATGTTTACAAAGGTACTGTTGTATGTGTCAACCATTCGGCGGACAGGTGAGCGCAAGTCAGAGTTAGTTCGGCAAGGGTATTTCATTTGCCAAATCATTACTTAGCAAATAAACTTTTCACAAAAAATTACAATCACAATTACAATTTTTTGCAATAGTCTTTTCGTGACTTTTTGTAGCGATGACGTTATCGCTACAAGGGGGTTCATGGTTTCAGTTGGCGCGTCGATGATCGTCGATCCCTGCCATCCATCCATACTAATATTATAAATTCGAAAGTAACTCTGTCTGTCTGTCTGTATGTTACCTTTTCACGCCTAAACCTCTGAACTGATTTCGATCAAATTTGGCAGAGAGATAGATTGCGTCCCGTGGAAGGACATAGGATAGTTTTTATCCCGATGTTTCCATGGCATCGACACTTATGCGGGTGACACCGCGGGGCGCTGCTATTGTGCTCGATTGGCAGGTGTCTCGGTGATTGAGCCTTTGTATGATTATGTTTGGAGATGTACCATTTATGAAATATTGTATTGAAATTTTTTTACGAAAAAGGCTTTTTATGATTGACATAATAATTATAAGTTTGCCATTGAGAGGTCAGGAATTAGGCATATAGTTCATTTTATTAATGTTAACATCCGGTACTTTTTGTCTAACTACGTTCTTCAAATGAAATTTGAGCTTTGTAGTTAATGTTTTTTTTATAAATTAGGTAAGTTAGGGCCAAATTACTACAGTGCAGCCGACAAGGGACTGCGTTTTTGACACCTGTCAGTGTCACAAATACGTGTTTTATCGAATTTGATCTTTATTATCTACTAGAATTGTCGCATTCTTTTGACGGCCGGACTTTTTAATCCGTCAAATAATTTTAAGTGTCATCTATTATGGTTTAAAGGATACAGCCCTGTGACAGGTGAACGGACAACGGAGCCTTAGTATATAATAGGGTCCCGTTATCGTTAGCACACTTTGGGTACGGAACCCTAAAAACGAGGTAACTATTAAATTACAGACTTAAAGTCTTCATCATAATCTAAGTCAAAAGATGTCCACAGCTGGACATAGTTAAAAAAAAAAAATAAGTAAAAATAAAATAATCTATTTCTATTATACTGGACGCTTTTCATTGGCATTAGGTAGGACATTCGCGATCGATGTAAAGCCAATAGCAAAATCTTATCACAGGAAGCATAACACATAATAATATGATCACACCTGGGTAAGGCCTAAATTAGAATAGGTCAGGTAGGTAAGTAGAGTTATATCATTCTAATTTATACTTTATTACAATGAAACAAGACTTACATTGCAATGACTTGCAAATGGTTGTATGTCACACAAAGATCGTGAAAGCCGTATTGACGCGACGGGTAGTCCGTCTATCCGTCAGTAGTGTGGAGGGAGAGCGGCTGTTCGGTCGCACGCTTTCCCTCCAAATTGCTAAGCAAAAGCTTTCATTATTAAAAAATATCTTTAGATATGTATTTTTTAACCAACCTACATACATAATACTTTTTAAGGTTCCGTAACCAAAAAACGGGTAAAAACGGGACCCTATTACTAAGACTTCACTGTCCGTCCGTCCGTCTGTCTGTCACCAGGCTGTATCTCAAGAACCGCGATAGCTAGACAGTTGAAATTTTCACAAATTATGTATTTCTGTTGCTGCTATAACAAGAAATACTAAAAACAAAATAAAAGAAATATTTAAGGGGGGCTCCCAAGTCCCATACAACAAACGTGTTTTTTTCGGCGTTTTTGCCTTGTGGTACGGAACCCTTCGTGTGCGAGTCCGACTCGCACTTGGCCAGTTTTTTTTTAACATAATTAATGTGAAGAACTTTCAATTTAATAAAGTGACAATTTAATTTTGAAATGCTTTATTATTACAAGCTTTTATTTAACTTGCGTTCCGGGCCAGCGGTAACCAATGATTTCAAAAGTAAGGATACGCCCGTCTGAACATTTTACATAGAAGTTCTTCGTTCGAAGTTTGAAGTTCGCGCGCACCACTGTCAACTAAGTCGCGTTGGCCCTAAAACCGTCATTTTAGGGCCAGTGCGTTGGTGCCATTTAGTCGCGCCGCGTCTAGTAATATATTGTCAATGGCGGTAGCCCTTTCGGACGATCCCGCTGACAAATACGCTTTCGTAGCGGTTTCATTCTCATCCCGACGGCAGAATCTTTACTTTGTAGCCCAGAGGTAACAGCCGCGACCTACGAGTCGTAGATACGAAGTCAGACAGATGCTTTGCATTGTCTCAATTATCTCATCACCGCAGCTCTCAAAACGGTAAAGGAAAACATCGTGAGTAAACCGGCATATCCTAGAAATACTTGTGACATCTACCAACTTACACTGGGCCCGCGTGGTGGATTACGGCCCACTCTCTCTCACCGAGAGGAGGCCTGTGTCCCAGCAGTAGGGAACATTATAAGCTGATTATTATGTATGTGAGGTATTAGCCAACGATTTTTAGGCTCCACACATAGGCAGACAGGAAAGATATAATATGATTTATTCCGGTCTGAACCCCTGAAACCCCCTCCATCCCCTGCTAGTTCGTCTTCTGTTTTAATATCTGTCTTATCCACATTATCTAGGCCATCTATGATCCAGGTTTACTCTTTTTGACAGGTAAGTACAGTCAAGGAAAACAAAAGTTTCATGATTTACAAAATTAAACAGGTAAATATTTTATTTACCAAACAATCCTTCCACAAAACTAAAAACAAAACAACCCGCGTACGTAATTTCGTTTGTTCCCAAACAGAAAATTAAAACAGAAATCTCTGAAATTACGCAAATTAAAGAAAGGTCCGACTTTTACCCTTTTCACAATATTCAGATGATAGGCTTACAAGGGTACGATACTGTTCGTTTATTTACATATGTACAAAGAATTCAATATACTGTATTGACAGGGATTGCAATAATCCCAAAGGATTTCTTTTGTGAATATTTGTTTTATCAGCGAACTACCGTTGGGTATACAAATGGAATACTAGGAATTAATTTAGTGAAAATATTGTTTCTTTTTTGCTTTTATTAGATACCAGCTGCGGTCCGCGGTTTCACCCGCATACGTTTCAATCCCGTGGGAATATCGGGATAAAAAGTGTGTGCGTGTGGGTGTGTGTTTATATGTTTGTTACTTCTTCACGCTCAAACGGCTGGACCAATTTTGATAAAATTTGGTATGGAGGTAGCTGACACCCTGGATTAACATATAGGCTACTTTTTATCACGATATTCCCACGGGATCGACACTTATGCCGCTCAAACCGCGGGGTGCAGGTAGTTGTATGTATAAATCACTTCAGATGGCTAGAAGGCTACCCTGATAAAACCAGATAGTAGAAGAATATATTCATATTCAACAGTAACAGACAGCTTGAAATACCCAGCTAGACAACGTAAAATTGTTTACAAAACTCGAATTCCATTGAGAGTGCATTGGAATTCGAGTTTTGTAAACAATTTCAATAATCTTATGTTCAATTGAAAAATATAACTGCGGAAATGTATGAAACAAATCAAACTGTTCAAATAAATAACGGAATCCCACTTGATTCATACAAACAAGCAAACTCACATGAATTTTGTAAGTATCCGAGGAAAGTGTATATTGAGACGACTGATTTTTACGTAAAACACATGTTTGTAAACATTATGTTCATTGAATATGTGTTACAGTGGCTCCTCAAATAGTATGAAATGTAGGACGATGACCGGATTTTGTGGTCTCGTAATTTGGCTATCATGGTTGGTCTATAATTAATTTTTTAAATTTTCAATAAATTGTAGATAGATTTGTGTCTTTCTGGTTAATTAAATTATTTAAAAAATACACTTATTAGAGATTTCTGCTACTCATCGGCGGGTTTCAATGTTCACACTTATGTTATTTCAAGATAAACAAATATAAACTTTATTTTAATAGGTAGTAATTACGTTGATTTCAGAGTGACTAGCACTATTGAAAAAGTTATAAATTTTTTTGAAGTTCTAGCGTAAACTGCACTTTACGTATTGTGTAAGAATTAAAGTTATTTTTCCACTCATATTTTTTTACATTTTTGGCAAATACCTAAGTCGCGAATGCATCGTCTATCGTGGTTTAAAAACATTTTACTAATCAAAATCAAAGATATTTTATTATCTACAAAAAAACGATCATCACACGACCATTAATAATGCTTTTAATAAAAAATCAACTCGATCAACAATCACAAATTCTTAAAACTCAAGTTTCAACAATGACATTGAGAAAACGATCATTTTTCTGTCAATTCTTTTTTTTTAGATGCTTTGTTACGAAAAATCACACCTTCCCATGGGCATAGTCAGAAAGTACAAAACGCCACCAGTGTTTACATACCTACTCCTTTTGCTTCGTTTACGTTCTTACATCACAATAATCACATCACAGCACACTAATATTAAAAAGGCGAAAGTTTGTGAGTGTGTATGTATGTTTATATGTTTGTTACTTTTGGCTGGACCAATTTTGATACAATTTTGTATGGATGTAGCTGACACCCCGGATTAACATATAGGCTACTTTCTATCCCGATATTCCCACGGGATCGACACTTATGCGGGTGAAACTGCGGGGCTCAGCTAGTCTGGTCATAAACGCACGCCAGTTGCAAGTGCACCTGGACCTTTCTGAAGAACATCACCAATAAGATAATAAGATCAGTATTGAATGTCCTTCTAGGGCGTCCCCCTCCCAGCGTTTCCACACACGTCCTTGTAAAGTTTGTTAGTCGTCTTTCATTCATCCTCTCAACGAAACCAAACCATCTAAGCTATAAAATCACTATCTATAATCTACTTCCAAAGTAGTCGTGAAATCTGCACGAAGAGCCATAATATATTAAGCTGTCCATACATGACTTTCGATCCAATGAGGCTAATAAATATTCTAGGGGAGTCTAGCTTTTCCGTTCCAACTAGGCTCTTCAGAAACAATTTAGCCTGGCCGTTTATTTTTATAGTCCGGACAGGAACGTGCGGGAATTGTGAAGTGAGTGTTGTATTGCTGGGTTATAGGTTTAATCGTACCGTTAAAACCGTGAGAAATAAAAATTATTGCCTATTTACCCCCTTTTTTTTGAGGATGGTTAGTCATCAAAATATGACCCCTCCTGCTCTGGGTGGAGCGGAAGGGAGTGTCAGACTCTTACTGACTAAAACCCACCCGTGTTCCTTCCTTAGCCCTTTATGTTCCGGGGCAGCGGTAACCCTTTCGGACAATCCCGTTCACCCGGCAGGCTTCAGCCCTAACTGGCCCCGTCACTGATGCTGACATCTCTTTGAGGCGTGTGTGGAACACATACGCGCGGTCCGGCACGGGCCTGGTCCTGATCGGACGGTGAGCTCTTATTTACCCCTGGGCCGGCGTGGTGGATTACGGCCCACTCCCTCTCACAGAGAGGAGGCCTGTGTCCCAGCAGTGGGAACATTATAGGCTGATTATGATGATGATTTACCCCTATTATTTTTTTTTTAATCTAACGAATGTCAAAGACCTAGGAATACGCCGGGACAAACGGCTTAACGTGCTTTCCGAGGCACGCAGGGGTCTGGGTCTCGTTTATGTAATGGATGGAACCGAACGCGGCAAGCGTAGCTCAAACATCGTCATCAAATAAGTCTTGGTTGTTAGGTGCATTATAGATACCAAAGAATCTTCAAGGCTATGCTTTTAAAAAACGAGGTGGATACCGCTTTATTAAAACGTGTCCACTTACTAACCTAACAAGTACCTACCTATCATCTAATCTAAAAAGTACCATCGACTCGAAAAAAGGAAAAAAGGAAAAACGGAAGTTTATGGTACAAAATGATAGGCCCCACTTGAACAAAAAAAACTTCATAATACCTAGTTTTAAGTGTGTTTACGACTTTAACAGGCTGTGTAACATCAAAATCAGTGGGCAAGTCAGATTAAAAAAGTTTCAAGTACATTGAAATTGGATTTACCCCGAAATCAGTTATTCCGGTTATACGTAAACAATTATAGGATATTTAATTAAATAAGTTATTTAATTATTATATCATCGTATATTTTTTGGCTACCGAGATACAAACCACGTCACTCTAAACTTTCTCTTTTGTTTACCCTGTCTACTACCAGTCTAAGTCTAACCGATATGTGTGAAAAGTGGTCTGTGATCATCAAACAACAACACATTTACCTTTTGACTACATTATGGCTCTTACAAACAGGCGCGACCAGCGATATAATCGCGCGCGACACAAAGTCACCGCTCGTTGCGCGACATGCGCCGCGCGCGATTTTATCGCGTGTCGCGCCTGTTTGAAGGAGCATTTAGTGTGCCTGAATAATTATAATACCAGCCTATCCCACAGCAGGGCAAAGAATTCTTCTCATACAAAGAAGGTACGAGCATTGATCACCACAGACTGTAATTGCTCAAAACGAGTTGGCGATTACAGACTTATATTCAAGAAGAATGATTGTGGCTGTTTGGTTGCAGAACAGAACAGATGGCCGATGGGGCCGAAAGGTTCTGGAGTGGCAACCGCGTACCGGAAGACGTAGCGTTGGAAGGGCTCCCACAAGGTGGTCCGACGACCTTGTGAAGGCCGCAGGAACCCGTTGGATGCGAGAAGCACAGAACCGGTCGAAGTGGAGGTGCTTGGGGGAGGCCTATGTCCAGCAGTGGACGTCTTTTGGCTGAAATGATGATGATGATGGTTGAAGAATGCTGTACCTAGCCAATATCAACTTGATGACTCCTTAGTAGTCTCAAGAAGTGATCAACTTTTATCCGTCAGCGGGGCACTGATTGCTTCGTTATGGATGGTGATTACCGGTGATTCGGTTAGCAACATTTTGTACAGTATCTCAGTGCAGTCTACCCGACTGGACTTTTCCGGGTTATCCAGATGTCATTAGTGATCGTAAGGAAACAACCGATTGGGCAATTTAGTGTTTGGAAACGGTTTTATTTTTCGGTAAACAGTTCGTAGCTGAAGTAGTTCGTATAGCTTGACAGAATCACCTGTGAGCCCGAAATTCATGATCATCTGCAAAGCCTTTTTTCAGCTATGTTGGTGTCGGCCTCCAATCTGACCGACTGCAGCTGAATACCAGTATTCTACATGGAGCTATCTGCTGGCTGGGTAACATGATAGTCCTTGGTGACTGATGGTAAAATCGACTCAGTGTACCTCAACGTTCAGGTTCATGGTAGTTGCTTGTTTAACATTAACATCTTAACAACCCAAGACTAAGTAGGTACTTAATGCGTGTGAAAGAGTATATATATTACAAAACTTTATACTTTTTTTACTTTTTAGTACTTTTTACAAAACATGGTAAGTAATAAAAATTCAATCATCGCTTCAAAAGAATTCACATTTATGTAAGTATCTAAATGATATATTCATGGAAGTGTCATGGGATACTCGTGTAAATTAAATACATAAACACATCTGTACCAAGAACATGACAACCACTCAAAGCACAAACATATCAACAAATGTATCAAAACTGCGTTGCAATTAATGACACACTATACTCCTCACACCACACAGTGGGTCTTTGATCTCCGAGCCAAACGTTTTCTAATCACAGCGTATCTCTGCCTGCCAGAACTAGTCGCGTTTAATTTGAGATGAGCTAGTCTGTACGTGAACGTTTTGCTTGTAATAGTGTTAGTTGAAGCCTGGTAAAAATGGGGAATTATAAAACGATCGAATAAAAATAAAAAGTAATTTAAAAAAATTAAACCGACTTCAAAAAGAAATTAACTCAAAATTATGAAATAACTTTAATTTCGGAAGTCGGTGTCTTGGGATCTGTATTTTAGTTTTATGCCACCGACTTCCGAAATTAAAGTTATTTCATAATTTTGAGTTAATTTCTTTTTGAAGTCGGTTTAATTTTTTTAAATTACTTTTTATTTCGTAATTTTTAGTTTTTGCACTAGTATTTGACCAAGGTTTTGAGATGTTTTCCCTTTGACACTACACCCGTAGCTCTTATCAATAAGCCAGGCCGCCACACTTACACGTATTAGTCCATATCTTGAAAATTACTGAATCGATCTTGATGAAACTTGCACTGTTCCCTAAGTTGAAGAAAATGTAAGCCAATAAAAAAAATGGTCACGATCCGATTAATAGTTCCGGAGATATGCGTGGACAAACATACATACATACATACGTCTATGAAATTTTGTATATTTGTTTGGAAGCCCTAATAGATCATCATATCGTCGACCGTAGGTTCAATTGAGGTAAGGCACAAAATACGATTTTTCAGGAGAGGCCGACAAAGTTTTTTTTCGGACTAAATCGCCTATAAGTTTTTTTGTTATTAACCTTTTTCGGATCTGATTTGACACATAATCTTGTATTTTAGTGCTCTATCTAGCTGTGTAACATTTATTTAAATAAGTTAGCTATTTAAAAAAATAGATGTCCCTTACACCAACGTATTTTGTTAGTAATGTCCCTTACTGACCAAGTATCTTGTAGTCCTGTCCCTTACATCAAATTGATCTCTACGTTGGATCCAATCTATAATGAAAAAATAGTGTAAAGGTCTTGTTGAAAATATGTATGAAACATAATACAGTATAAAGAGATTTTTGACAGAAAATGAAGTTCACACTTTTGACGTGCGGATATCTTAAATTTGGAAATCGTTATAAAAAATCATTTAAGAGACATGAAAATGTATTAGAACCGTGTATGTGTTTTTTTGTGTGTCCCTTACATGCAATATTTTGTACATTGTAATAGCCAATTTCTATTAGTTGGAATAAAACAATTTTTATTTCATTTAATAATACGTTTATTATAATCAAATTATTTATAAAAATGGTAATAATTTTACCTTTACTTACTTTGAATTCTTATTCAAATAAAAGAGTAGCTGCAAATAATCATAATAGAGCCTTTAGGGCTTTGTTAATAAAATAAAATTAAACAATTTTACTTCTACCGCATTCAATATGAGATCAATGTTTAATTATTAAAATCATTTAAAATGTGGGATGGCTCAGCAAAATACCAGCTTGCTGCACTTGACTCGGTGGAACGCAGAGCTAAAAGGCTTATAGGCGACGAGACGTTGGTAGCTACGCTTCACAGCCTAGCTCATCGGCGTAATGTTGCTTGCCTGTCGGTCTTCTACAGACTGTACTTCGGAGAGTGTGCGCAGAAGCTTCATGACCTGATCCCATCATCGCCCTTTTACCACCGGACAACAAGACGTACTGCAGCGTACCATCCGCACTTGGTTGATTTCCCCTCGAGTCGTACTCAGCGCTTCTCCTCCACTTTTATTAAGCGCACAGCCAAAGTGTGGAACTCTCTGCCGGCATCTGTGTTCCCTCCCACATTTAACCCGTCTGCCTTCAAAGCAAGAGTGAACAGGCATCTTCTGGGCACGCTCGTTCCATCATAGACCTCATCTATCGCTTACCATCAGGCGTGATCGGGGTCAAGAGCAGGCCCATTTAGTAATAAAAAAAAATAATATAATTTTGAGATCTTGATTTTATTGATCAATAAACGTTTCAGAATTAGAGGTTTTTTTCATCACATGGACGAAGAAGAAAACGTTCCTCTTCGTCCGTTTGATTCAAATTGTCAATCACTTTAGCGCAATATGGTATGGTATGGTTAGCGCAATATGGTAGGTTCAAATAACCTTGATTAAACCTATCCTTCTGCAGCGAGGTGTGAGACAGGAAGACGTTATCTCTCCGAAACTGTTCACCGCCGCACTAGAGGATGTCTTCAAGGTTCTGGACTGGAAAGGGGCTCGCATTAACATCAATGGGGAGTACATAACTCACCTTCGGTTTGCTGACGATATCGTAGTCCTGGCTGAGACTATGGAGGACCTTAGTACAATGCTCGATGATCTCAGTAGAGCCTCCGAAAGAGTGGGTCTTAAAATGAACATGGACAAAACGAAGGTCAAGTCAAATGCTAATGTAACACCAACTCTCATAAAGATCGGAGACGCTACACTCAAAGTCGTGGTCGAGTATGTTTACCTAGGACAAACTGTCCAGTTAGGTAGGTCCAACTTTGAGAAAGAGGTCAATCGTCGAATCCGACTCGGCTGGGCAGCGTTCGGGAAGCTACGCAATATCTTCTCGTCTCACATACCGCAGTGTCTCAAGACAAGTCTTTGACCAGTGCGTGTTGCCAGTGGTGACTGATGACATATGGCACTGAAACGTAGTTGCTCGCAATGGGCCTTATTAGAAGGCTAAGAGTCACCCAAAGGGAAATGGACAGGGCTATGCTTGGAGTTTCCCTGCGTGATCGAATCAGAAATGAGGAGATCCGCAGGAGAACCAAGGTAACCGACATAGCCCGAATAATTGTCAAACTAAAGTGGCAGTGGGCAGGGCACATTGTTCGCAGAACAGATGGCCGATGGGGCCGAAAGGTTCTGGATTGGCAACCGCGTACCGGAAGACGTAGCGTTGAAGACCTCCCACAACGTGGACCGACGATCTTGTGAAGGCCGCAGGAACCCGTTGGATGCGAGAAGCACAGAACCGATCGAAGTGGAGGTGCTTGGGGGAGGCCTATGTCCAGCAGTGGACGTCTTTTGGCTGAAATGATGATTAGAAAATAATTAGGTAACATTGAATAGTCTTATATTACCATCATACAAGAATCGATATCTATTAAAATAAACGAACAAAATTAGCAATAGGTAAGCCCACAGACAGCATAAAAAATTTAACAATGATTTTAGTATAACAAAATGTATCTACTTACTGTGTTATCTTATTCACCAATTGTAGTAATTTCTGTCTGCGTCGAAGCAATTGGTTTAATTGATTTTTTTTTTTCATTTTTACCACATTCTTTTTGTCAAAAACTGTGCACAATCCCGACCAAACGACAAGTGAACTCGCACGGATAGCGACTTTTTTGACGCCCGCGCGCTGCTTTCGCATTGGTATCATCCTCTCTTTCGCACACAGAAAGACGTTGAGAGATAGAAAAGGATGGTAATAGTGCAAGCACGTGCTATCTTGTGTTATGAAGTGTGTGTAAATAAAGGTAACGGGGATAAATTTCATTACTTCTCACGAGATTAATGTAACGGACACCGAACCTAAATATAATTCGATTCAAATAGGTGTAACGTTGACACTGCTTAAAGTATGACAATGCAAATTGGGGTAAGGGACAACTATGTCAAAACTCGTGCAATCCATTTAGAGTATGGATGACATTTATTTTTTGAGATAACAAAGACATTAGTGTAAGGCCAGTTTTATTATGATTTCTTCAAAAATAAACCATGTAATGGTAATTCGTTGATTGGGAAGACCCTTACCTTATGTGAAGTGGATTGGCGGCGGTAATTACACCATTTCAAGTTGCTATATTGCATAGTTTTTCAGATACATTGTTATTATGGGGCTGATTCGAAATTTTTATCCAAAAATCAGTAGGGTAAGGGACATTTTTTTTAAGCTAGAATTTTTTCATATACACCATTCGAAAGAGCGCAAAATTCTGAACAAAACTGTATACTCAACTCATTTTGGGTATTTTGTCCCTTACATCAATTGAACCTACGGTCGACGATATGTGAATATAATGCAAATCCAATAATATTACATACATACGTATCGAATTGATAACCTCCTTTTTTTGAAGTCGGTAAAAAGCTTAGCGACTGATGATGAGATACTGTTTTAATAACTTGAGCGGTATGAATTTGAGTAAGCGAAAAATTAACTAAACTAACGACGAATATTCATTAATATTAAAATTCAGAACGAGCTTACAAAAAGTGGGTTGTAATTAATCCATTTCAGATATTAAAATTCTAGCCGTGCGACTAAATTACTAAGTGAGCGACTAGAAATACAGGGGTGTGTCACGTTTGATATAGAAACATACACATAGGATACAAGACACACACACACACACGACATAGGATGCAAGAGCGAGCGAAGGGCACCCCGAGGTTCGGTTGTGTTAGGTTACTTTAAACCCTTTACACAGAAATAGGGGCCCCGCGAAGCGGGGCTCCGTCGACATAGGATGCAAGAGCGAGCCAAGGGCACCCCGAGGTTCGGTTGTGTTAGGTTACTTTAAACCTCTTCATTTTGTATTTTAAGTAACTCAAATTAATGTTTGTAAGTTGCTGTTCTGTTGATTTCTCGTCACTCGCAGTCAGTCGCCCACTTAGTAATATTATATCGTAAATTAATTATGTTTGTCACTTAAAACTTTAATTTACAGTCACTCGTTTAAATACTACCCATTAAAAATTAGGTAGACATACGTTTTACTTTACTACGACTCTTCCTATACAAATTATAAATTAAAGTAGCTTTTCGTGTATACAGGGTTATTGGTAACACATTAACAACCTCTTAAGAGGTCATTGGACTCATCATTATGAACAATTTTTACTATGGGACCAAACCAGAAAAAAAAAATCAGCTGTTCCCTACATTTTGACGATTTATACGAACATAAATGTAGGGAACAGCTGATTTTTTTCACGATTTCTGGTTTGGTCCCATCGTAAAAGTTGTTCATAATGATGAGTACAATGACCTCTTAAGAGGTTGTTAATGTTTTACCAATGACTCTGTATAAAGATAAGATCACACTAGGGGTACAGTCAACAGCAAAAGTAGATGATCAAAATCAGAAATTCAATACTAATTTAATGAACGGAGTTCGCGTCAGAACTCTGCTCTGAATAACAACGCGGTCACACCGCGTTGTTATTCTAAACTAAAAAAACGGATATTGATACGGCTTTCATCATGCAAAGGAAAATTGTGGAAGGTTTATGTGTATAGTAGGTATAATAATATTAAAGTTACATGATTATAATAAAGAGATGTCTATGTTTTGTCAAGTCGTAAAAACCGTGTGAAGCATCCCAGCTAATGGCTGCATTATATCAAGATGGACAGAATCATCTTTTGAGTGCTTTGAAAAGCTCTCTTCCCTGAGGAAATCGCTATGTATTTCTATGAGCAATTTTCCAACGGATAAGAGCCAGAAATGATGCCATTTAGGTGAGATATACTTACCAATATTAAAAAATGTTATGCTCTGATAAATTCCAACAATTTAAATTTTACCTTATAGTAAAGGAGGTTGCTCGATTTTTGCGGTCAATTTTATACAGGATATATTGCATTGCTGTAGTTGTTTATTATTCAATTATTATTAGAATCAGAGTCAGTCGCAACACCCAAGGGAGACTTACTGCTGGAACAGCTAAAGCTTATTTCTTGCACTAAAGGATACCCTATACCTATATCATTATAAACACATTTATTATATTTTTAAACATTAAAAAATATAAAACCTCCGCCACCGGTATCGGGAACAGGATCCTAATAATAAAGCTTAAGTGTTTGTTTGTTTGAACGCGCTAATCTCTGAAACTACTCGTCGGATTTGAAAAAATCTTTTTGCATTTGGTAGCCCAATTTTTGTGGAAGGCTTTAGGCTATTTAACATCACGCTAGGGCTTTAAGGAGCCCAGCTATTTTCTGGTAAAAAGTCAGAAAGAACGCTAAGCGAAAATGAAGTAATAGCACGGACGGGCGATGCGATGCGACGGGGTGGGTCGTGGGAACACGAAATTTCACGCGGACGAAGATGCGGGGAGAACCTAATGTAGATATTATAAGTATAGGTAAAAATTATTAAATGAGGGGCCCGTGGCTAAATAATAACAGCCGCACCGGTCGATCGATCAGGTTAAGCTACGCTTGCCGCGGTTGGTCTGCGGATGGGTGACCATCTTAACATACCGAGACCCCTCCGTGCCTCGGAAAGCACGTTAAGCCGTTAGTCCCGGCTGTGATTCGTGGATCTTTGACAGTCGTTACGGGTAGTCAGAAGCCCGAAAGCCGGACAACCAGTCATACCAAGGGGTATCGTATTTCCCAGTAACTGGATTCTGGAGGTCAGACAGGCAGTCGCTCCATGTAAAATACTGATATTCAGCTGCATCCGGTTAGACTGGAAGCCGACCCCAACATAGTTGGGAAAAGGCTAGGCAGATGATGATAAGGTAAAAATTACTTATTACAATGCTTTAGTGTAAATGCACACGAAAATAGCCTAATAGCTTCAAACGCATGATAATATGCAGAAATAACATTCTGGAAAGTAACGTGGTATTAGAAACTGAATACGTGATCTTAATTCGATTATGCTTTCCGTGATTCCGTGAAGGAAAGTGTCGAGTTAGCTCGAGGATTAGATATACCTACGAGAGCTTCATAGAACCGCGCTATTTAGCTTATCTGGAAATACGACGCAGTTGGCAAATGGGATTTGCTTGTTATTTTTGTCACTACATGCAGCCATTTGAACCTAGTTCAGGCAAATTAGCCACTGTGGTCTATTTTATTTATTGTAAACGTGTCCCTTTTATAAAATGAACCTTTTTTTTTTACGAACTGGAAATGTTTACATTTTTTTAACTTCATGTGATGGAATATTCGCGTTAGTTTTCTGTATTATATATTTTCTTTAAATAACAATTCATATTATAATTTATATTTTTTCATTATTATTGTATATTTTTTTTCATATATATACTTATTATAATTTTGTCAAACGCCACAATGATGATTTTATTAAGTTCCTAGTTAAATTATTGAAACAAACTACTAGTTCGTAAAGTAGTTAAGTATGTATCTAGGTACCTACGTACAAGGGCATCATCAGCCTATAACGTTCCCACTGCTGGGACACAGTCCTCTACTCTGTTAGAGGGAATGGGCCGTAATCCACCACGCGGGCCCAGTGCAAGTTGGTAGATGTCACATGTCTTCGAATTTTTAGTTCTAGGACGTGCCGGTTTCCTCACAATGTTTTCCTTTAACGTTTTTGAGAGCAGTGATGAAATACATAGTAAAGCGCCCGCCGTCAGCATCGAGGAGGGGCCCCTTAGGGCCGAAGCCCGCGGGGTTCGTACCCGGAACATAAAGGGCTAAGGAAGGAACACGGGTGGGTTTTAGTCAGTAAGAGTCTGACACTCCCTTCCGCTCCACTCAGAGCAGAGCGGGAGGGGGTCATTTGATAATTTCCCATCCGCAAAAAAGAAAAGGAGTAAAGCGCCTCGGTTCGTACAGACTGTCAAATTTTCCCAATCAACTTTGAACTTTACAATTTAGTGAGAAAGTTGAAAATCTATGAAAAAAAATTGACAGATTGTAGTAGCTTAATATGCTGGCGTCTGTACCTACGATGTACTCTGTCTGTACTCGTAAGTCGGGGCTGTTACCTGGGCTACCACTGCTCACAAACGAAGGTGACATCAATTAATAGACAGAGTACCTATTATCTATGGCCAAAATGTATCGTATCTTGTAACATCTAAACACATCTCTATCTACATTTAGCTTTGATAAACATCAACCCTGTCGCTTGTACCAATCAGCAAATGAACAATGAACAGTAGACCCTTATAAATTATAGCGTAACAATCCGTTTCGATGAAGATAATAATGTCTAAATGCCAACAAGATGGAAGATTAATATGGACGGATTCCAAACAAGGTTTCAATCGCTTTAGACAAATATTAGAAGGCCGGGCGGAATTGAGGCTGAGGTTCTGCCCTTCCAAGATTGGGTTAAGTTAACAAGGATATGCTAAGGAATTGTGTGTGTTGTGGGTTCATTCTGTAATGTGGCAGGGATTCATAATTAATATTCGAGATAAATGTATCGTGGAATTGATGTGATAGAGATAGTATTAGTTTATACTATCGGAATACTAATTAGTAACTACTAATTATCATAAATATTAATTATTAATAATTATTATTATTAATATTATTACTAATTATCAAACGAGTCGTTAATTCATGCAAACAGAGTGAATTTTCATTTTTTTTTTAATGGTACCCCTCTCTCGTGTGATCTTATCTACAGGGTTATTGCTAAAACATTAACAACCTCCATTATGAACAACTTTTATTAGGGTATCAAACCTGAAATCGCGAAAAAAAAAATCACCTGTTCCCTACATTTACGTTCGTATAACTCGTCAAAATAGTAGGTAACAGCTGTTTTTTTTCGGCCTGTATCTTTATGTCAGCCCAGGATAGCCTTTACTAGAAGAGGTCATCGTATTAGTGGTTCAAAATCTATATTATCAGCCAGTCGATTCTGCAAAAATCTCACCGTGAAAACTTAGGTGAAGTGAGTTTGTTTTTGCTAGGAATTGACACTATTGACAGCTCACTCCACGCTCACTTCACCTAAGTTTTCACGGTGAGATGGTTACAGAATCGCACTGCAGGATTGTATCAGAATCTAGCTGTTCGTGACATCAGCTGTCACCAGAAGACAGCCACCACGTAACCATAGATGCGCCGCTCTGCTAGAGAGTGACTATTACCAGCTAGTGTGTCTTACACGTACTTTTTAGCGGTTACTAACTTCGTAACAAAACTAAATAAGATAAGATAATGTTTATTTGCCAAACCTAGTGCTTTACATTTCCTTAAAGTCTACATTTACAAAAACTGGCGCTCCGGGAGTGCCGACAGAAGTGAAAACAAAACACAAACAGCATACTTTGCCATCACTCACTGACATATCGGATATACATTAAAACCGAGTACATCGCGAGGACAGCCGAACACATCCGAAGCGGGTATTTTTGAATCGTCGTATACCTAAACAAAACACGCGCGGTGTCGCTTACGGTAACAGTGGCGCTAGTTCAATGGTTTTTTCCCATCTCCAAAAATGCCCACCGCGCCTAAAGAAGTTTTCACTTCAAAAAAAATAAAAATAAGACGCAAACTCCACACGAGGTCGAGCCTGTCTCGTGTTCTAGACGATGCCATATCCTGTGCAGGCTTACAAAATAACAAACAAATACAATCAAATAAATGTCTATAGAATTATTTATGCATTCTGAAAATTCATTTATTATTATTCTCTTTATTCAACATGTAAGTATACCGAATCTAGTCTAAGTTACCTACCTACGTATAGGCAAAAACAATCCTGGACCGAAACCCTAATTTACTTCGAACATCAGTCAATACAGTTTTGGCGAAGTTTACAGACGTGATCCCGAAACCCGAATGTCTTGTTATTTCAGACTAAATAATATGTAAACACATAAAGGCGCTTAAATCTTATTAAAATGCTAGATTAAAGCACTAGAAAGCTAGGCCACGTTTATTTATAGTAAAAGATCAAACAAATCTAGTAGTAGGTACTATTTAATATCTATACCTACTTCTAAACTAATATTACAAAGCGGTAAAATTTGTTTGTGTCTGAGTTTGTAGGTAATCTCTGGAACTGCCAGTCGGATTTGAAAAATTATTGTTGTATTTGATAGCTCAATTCTTGAGGCAGGCTATAGGCATTAAAATCAGTAAGCTATGACCCTTAGGAGCCAAGCAAAATGGAAAAAAATCTGGACAAGTGCTAGTCGACTCGTACACGAAGGATTCCGTACCACAAGGCAAAAACGCCGAAAAAAACACGTTTGTTGTATAGGAGCCCCCCTTAAATATTTATTTTATTCGGTTTTTAGTATTTGTTGTTGTATCGGGGGTTGTTTGTTGTTATACAATCATCTGTGAAAATTTCAGCTTTCTAGCTATCACGGTTCATGAGATACAGCCTCTGTCACCAGGCTGTATCTCATAAACCATGACAGCTAGACATTTGAAATTTTTAACGGACAGTGTAGTCTTAGAAATATGGTCCCTTTGGGAATGGGACCCTAAAAAGTTAGAAATAACGCTAAACGAAATCGAAGTGATAGTGCAGGCAGGTGATGCGATGCGACGGGATGGGTCGGGTGAACAAAAAATTTCACTCGGACGAAATCGTGGGCAGAGGCTAGTAGTATTTTAAAGACGTCTTTGAGAATTCGTATGTAGGGGGTAATCTACGGAACTACTGATCCTATTCTGAAAATTCTTTTACTAGTGGGAAGCTACATTAACTTATTGCCGAGTGTCATGGGATATGATGAAATGAAATGATTTTGAAATGATTTTATTTTTTGTTAGTAGGTATGTACAAACACTTTTACACGTCAACCATGTTTTTTTTTTAAACTAGATGAAGTCGGCGTTTCCTATCTGACTACTCTGAGAAGAAAGGCCGAAACAAACTCAGAGGTCACAGTCTCTTTTAAAGTCCAGACATAATCTTGGTCAGGTTATATGAAGACCATGTAGATCGATGTCTGAGGTGGTCTTTTGAGGAAAGAACCACACAGATTGAGAGGACCTGTCCAGTCAGTGCACGCATTTGTCAAAAATCGTGCAGCTCAACTCAAGACTTAAGGAGCTCAACGATTCGACGAACAATACCAAAGAAAGGACATTTGGGTAGGCCACATAAATAACTCAAACTGCCAGACCATGAAAATATATTCTATAACAAGCAATTTCGCATGGACAAAAGCTATATACAAGGTCAAATTAAAATAACTAGTGAAACTCCGTGACGTGATGGGTATCGCGGCACGTTATGTTGTAAGGATGGGACTTTTTTGAAATTACAGGTATCGCAGGATAGTTTATTTTGGCACTGATATTGTTCATTATATCTTCAATTTTTGGGTATTTGAAGCCGCAACATTAGATAGATATCCGGTGACGGTGTCGAAACGGCCCCAAATATGGCAAGGTCGCCATGAAAGGATGGGACTTGGGAGACAAGTCAAACACCTGAGATCTGAGTAGATACTGAATATATTGAGATTAACTACACGGATTAAAAGGTATACATACACATCTATAGTTACTACATCTCAATGTACACATTCCTATAACAATAAATTTACCTCTTTATAATTTTTTTTTTTTTTTTAAACCTTGCCCCACACTAGGAATTTCTCCTGTATCGTGGGTGCGTTTACAAACATTTAAACTCACATACACAAACAGCCAGACCCGGAACAACTACTTGTAGGTCATACAAATATTTGTTCCGTGCGGGAATCGAACCCGCGACACGCAGCGCAGCAGTCAATCGCTTAACCACTGCGCCAACTGTGCCGTCAAATTAATCAAATTATTGATAATTTAGATGAATGAAGAGGTACTCCATTCATGTAAACTTCTTCAAGCGGATAAAGTAGCAGGATTAAGCTAGTTAAAACACAATTAGAGAAAAGTGGACACAGACACGAATATTTTGAACCATTTCTTCAAGCTAAGTTTCAGCTCATCTTTATTTCCTGTTAAGTTCCTTAAAAGGATACTGTATTATATCCTTACTGGAAGGCAAAGAGTGGTTATATAGTCTATTCTGGAAATAAACACTTATTTTATATTAGCTGCGTCCCGCGGTTTCATCCGCGTAAGTGTCGATCCTGTGGGAATATTGGGATAAAAACTATCCTATGTCCTCCCCCGGGATGCAATCTATCTCGGCCAAATTTTATCGAAATCCGTTCAGTGGTTTAGGCGTGAAAAGGTAACATACAGACGGACAGGCAGACAGAGTTACTTTCGAATTTATAATATTAGTATGGATCTCTACTTAGGTAGGTATTTTCTTGTTAAAATGAGACTTATTTATCTAAAGACAGATAGAATCTTCCTAAATATGTGCACCATAAATATTACAGGTAAAAATGTAGAAATTTTACAAGGCGTGACACAATGGGCGGTCTTATCGCTAAAGTTAAAACCTACGTACTTTTACTAATTTGATTCAACTTCAAGAGACAAAATAATCTGTTACCTACAAAAATATTCTAATACAATATTTTTTCTTTAAGATGGTTATGAAACTTACCTAGGTAAATCCCAAAACAACTGTTACCTATTTTGATAAAATTATTATTCATTGACTCATTTAAATAATTTCCTCTATATTTTTATGAACAAGATGACTGGGCTTAAATCCCTAATGTTATTTTTATTTTAACACAGGAAAGAAGAAAGGAAATAGGATATTGCTTATTTATTTTTTAGATACTGAGTTGATAAGTAATTTGTTGTTTTTTGTTTTTTTTTTTATTTGACATTTGTAGTAATTTGATTTGATTGTAGTAGACTGGTTGTAAGTCTGACAACCAGTCTTACCAAGGGGTATCGTACTACCCAGTAACTGGGTTGTGGAGGTCAGATAGGCAGTCGCTCCATGTAAAATACTGGTATTCAGCCGTATCCGGTTAGACTGGAAGCCGACCCCAACATAGTTGGGAAAAGGCTAGACAGATGATGATGATACTGAGACGTAATTCGCTGCCTGAATAACTGCCTTAAAAATTATCTTACCAAACGAAATCATAAATTATTTATTTATTGGAGAAGCTGAAGATCTACGAAATTGAATAAAGCATTATGACAAGACTAGACTTATCCCATTCAGTTTAATTTTAGCTTTCACGATCCCGATCACATAATTTAATGATTTTTTTTCATATTTTATGCTCGAGTTAGTTCCCAGTAGGAGTCATGAATATAAATCTGGGGATAAAAAAGAGGATTATGATCGCATTGAATGATAACCGACGATGCGAAAGAAATGAAGAATCGTGTCAAGATCAAAGCAGGAAAATTTTTCTGCAGGATTTTTTTTTGCATTAGTTACTTGATCAAATTATTGAATGGAATAGCCAGAAACAATCATTCCCAGTTTCCAAGTTTTATTCCTAGTTCAGTCAGAAACAATCATTTGTAACGGTAGGTAATTCTTGGAATTCAAGCCATTACCGTTATTACCCAAGTTGTTTCACAAGGCAGGTACGAAACATTCAAGGATTCCTTTATAATTATTTGTGTAATGTTTTCTAAAGTTCGTTCTACTAAAATTTGATTTGAAGAAACGCACTAAACCAGCTCGTTCATATTACTTAATACTTAATTCAGCTACAATTTCATTAATACAAATTGCACCCAGAAGATCAATATTGCAACACTGTAACCCACATTTTCGCACATAAAAATATACTCGTATATATATTCGATGCCAGTGCTGGCTTTGACCTATCTATAGAATCTGTCCAGGGGGCCTAAAAAGGCCACTGTGGCAGAATCATAAAAGGCAGCAATTCAGTCCTATTATTTCAGCTCATAACTCTAAAAAGCTCTATAAACGATTTATTAAGGTTTTACCGGTGCCACAGTGTTGTATAAAAGCGTTCGACAGTACATTATTGCTCTAAATGCTTAGAGAGCTAAAAATACCTATAAACAAAGAATGTAAACGTTTACTACGCCATTTTATACAACCGTTATAGTCAAGTACTATAGCAAGTATTAATATAACTAGTACATAATAATATTGCTCTATAAAATTGTTAACAGGTGCCTTTATTTATCTGATTAACGTAATAATGGTTCCAAACGAACTGCAATAGTAGTTTCGTTATAGCAGTGAAGAACACTCAACTACAGGGCGATATTGTGATATTGTGAATATTTAGATCGCTGCTATAGTACGTGTGCGTTAGTAGTCACAAAGACTTTACAATAGAGTGTTTTGTGATGTAGTCTAATTTCAGGGCACGCTAATAGGACGTAAGTGTATTATAATAGTTTTTAAATGCATATTATAATTTTATCGATAAGCATATCACACAGACACTATAATAGAGCAGAATTATTTAATAACAACTTTTTTGGTGCCTAGCAATGCGCTTGTTGGTATTATAAATGGGTATCTATCACTATAATGACGCAAAATTGGCACACACATGTAGATAAATGTTTCTATTAAATGACAGCTAAGTCCCAAAAAGGACTCTTGGCTTACTTTTATAACAATATTCAGACATTTTGATACGGAATTAATGCGACGTGCATTCTGCCCTAAAAACCAAAAAAATGGATTTAAAGAATTGGAAAAGATATAAACGCAGTGGAACTTATAGAAGAGAAGTTAATAGACGTTTTGAAAAAGCAACTTCGTCATCATCAAACAATCAAAGCAGTGATAGTAGCCAAAATCAAGTTGGAATCACAATTATGGGAAACGGTTCCGTACAAAATGTGTATTACAAAGATATTATTTCTGAAGAGAGTCCTTACTCCAGCAATATTTCTGAATCTTCAAGCAATGATTCATCATTCGAAAAAGACCAACAATTTCGTGACGGCGTGAAAAATTGGGCCATTAATTATAATATTTCGCATGAAGCGACAAAAGATTTAGTACGATTAATTAGCTATTATTCGATTGGGTATGGAAGCGTATTGAATGGTTGCGATAGGATAGGTATGCAGTACTAGCAGCATTACGTAGGGTGATTTTTCACCCAATTTAAACTTTTCATGCGATCGCCATGGCTTTTGTGTAAAAAATACATAAGCAAAAGAACTGAAACACGCCTAAGTGGTTCGAAAGGTAAAAGCAAGTCAAATATTAATAAAAATATAACAATGGATATTTTCCCGCTTGTATTTTTAGCACGGTATAAATTAAGCGAGTGTCTAGAAATGGCTCTCATAGATCAATTTCTGCCTCGCACCTGTCCAAACTTTTCCTTAACAGACTGTGCATGGGACACTCAGAAAGTTTTGCAAAAATAAAAAAAATGTTCTATAGGTAAATATTTTTTTATTAAATATTTTCAGAGTAGGTACTCTCCACTAGCCTCTATACAAAGTTTCGTGCGTCTGAACCAGTTTTCGAAACACTTTTTCCAGTCCGCCGCCGCAGACACATCGTTTACAGCCTGCTCGAACGCTGACAGCGCATCTTTGCTAGCAGCATGAAATCGTCTCGACTAAGAAATTTATCGATATCCATATTGGCGTCCATAAGTTACACTGAAAAAACACAATGTTGACTGCAATTTATATTTATATATGTATTGCTTCTAAAGTTCAGTGATGCTACTAGACACATACATAGGTACTTCAAAGATATATAAAAACTAGGTAGGTACGTAAGACTTGATACAACTACGTTTCTTCCCGAAGAAATAAAAACTGGTTACATGATAAATTCACACTATTCGTCAGTAAACAGTTTATAATTTAGGTTTTTTTCCATTACTTATGGTCTTCAGAAAAAAAACACTGTGTAAATATTATATAAGTATTCAGAAATGCTCACACAGAACCCCAATTTTAGGTTGAATCCACGATGACTGACAGTGAAAACATTATCACAGCAAGTACTCTCGTATAATGGCTCTTAGAATATCGAAATCACTTTATATGATAAATATTTAAGTAAAAACTCAACAATTCGAGGGGGGCACTTTAAATTCATGGCAAACCTATCCCTAGTTTATCAGTAAACCTGCAGTCGCACATCATTTTCACCGTAATAGACTAATATTATAATAACAAAATAAAATCTTACTCACCTCAGATTGCTTGTATCCTTTTGTAAAATTATTTAATTTTTTTTTTTGCACTCTGCACTGTCACGAATGTAAAATAATGAATGGTGAATGAAAAACGTGAGGTAAAGGAAACTAAACTCTTGTATAGTACGAAAAAGTACTATAAAAGGTCCCACAGTAGCCAGTACATCATTATTTTGAGACCTGCATCACTATTACATAGATTTTATTGGACTGTTTCGTTATTAGGAACACTGCATTAAAATTATTTTGTCACTGAACAGAGATGTAAATGCGCCACTTCCGAATAAAAGATACGTTCTTTGGGGTTTTATAGGACCAAGAACAGTTTTTTACAAAACGTTCTATGGTTTTTTATAGTACGAGTTTTTGCTGCTTGGGGGATACCATTATACATCATAATGGACAGTTAACTGTTAAGTTAATCGTATCAAATCCCATTGGTGAAGGATTTTCTGTTATTTTTTTTGTCTGTGCTAAAATACCAATCAATTCAATCCAAATCCAATCCCAATCTCTTTGATTATACCTACGTAGTGCAGCGAATAAAAGAAAAACATAGACTGTCTTCGCCATATTATGATTAATAATGTTATCCTTTTATGATTCTGCCAAAGTGGCCTTTTTAGGCCCCCTGCTCATCCCGCCATCTCTTTTACGGTCCACAGCTTCTCAGCGCAGCGTAGCAATTTTGGCTTACAGCTGCAATTGTATGTGACAGACTGTCAGATCCCACTGTAGCTCAGGCACCTGTCCCACCATGCATCGTCGCGAGAAACGAGTAGAGCTAGCAACTAAAAACTAGTTGGCGAGCAACGACGATGACAGCGACGAGTGAATACTCGCCGGTATGCGTATGTACAGACGCCGCCAGCACATCAAGCTACCCGAAACTGCCAAATTTCCTAATCAACTTTGAACCTTAGTTATTAGCGATAAAGTTGAAAATCTATTAAAGAAAGACAGATTGTAGTAGCTTGATGTGCTGGCGTCTGTACCAAGCGTGAGTCTCTCAGGGAGTTTTCTGATCGTAGCGAGTGCTCTCTTGGAGCTGAAAGGAAAAACGAGTACCTACTCGCTGCGGCGTGAACAGTCAGCCATCAGCTATTAATATATGTATCATAATCATAGAATAGAATACTCTTTATTATGTACACCATATAAATCATCATAAATAAAAAAAAAAAAACTAAAAAAAAAACATCAAAATCATCAATCATCATTTCATTAATCATCTGCCTAGCCTTTCCCCAACTATGTTGGGGTCGGCTTCCAGTCTAACCGGATGCAGCTAAATATTAGTATTTTATATGGAGCGACTGCCAATCTGATCTCCACAACCCAGTTACTGGGTAATGTGATACCCCTTGGTAAGACTGGTTGTCAGACTTTCGGGCTTCTGACTACCCGTAACGATTGTCAAAGATCCCCAACGGGACCAACGGCTTAACTATTAATATATGTCTACGGACCATTAAATTATTCTTATTCTTTTATTGTTTTTCTTACTTCTTTTACTTGCACAGGATCTACAATCTTTTATACATTTTTACGGCGACAAAATCTTTGATAGCTGGTCGAACCGTCGTCTTCGGAGGGACACGCGTGACATGTTCCAAATGTTCCAATCAACTTCTTTAATTTATTTTCTCCGCAGTGTCTGGCACAAGACACGTGTCGCTTGAGCGTGTAGCTCGTGTCCAAGCGGTAATGATTTTATAGAACAGCTACAAATTCTAGATACAAACAACACGTCAAATTCTTGGCAAGTCCTACATTTCAGTAGGTAACTAATGAAATAACTCGAAAGGGATTATCGATAAATTAATGAGTTCTTCAGACAGACATAAATCTATTTGAAGGATATTAATACACAGTTAATACTCTCTAAACAGACTAAGTCAGATTTAACGGTTGTTGTATTACGCAGTGTTAATGGAAAATTCGGAGTTAAGTTTCCGTTATGGCGGAATACGTTAAGATAATGGGTTTATTCCATGATAAATATTTATGATTCTATAATCGAATTAACTTAGTACACATTTTATCTAGACGCCAAATATGCTGAAAATTTTGCCTCCTCATAAGGCTGATTAGTAAATGTGCACCCTTATTGCGTACCTAATACTTTCAATCACAATCTGATTTGAAGTATATTGCTAATCCGTTGCTTCTTATATTCAAAAAGTTTGTCTGCTCTACAACGTAAATAACGCAATGAATGTTGTTCAACTGTCAAAATTAAAGCCGTTGCTACTTGCTACTGATAGTGTGTTACGCAATTACCCCGCTGCTGTCATATCAGTCACTCGCCGATTGGTTTTTTGGACATAAAGATGTCTACACACCAAACCCGCCGACCCAGATTGACAACAGTTTACTTACATAACCCTTTTGCTTTTAGAAAGAGGAAGTAAAGGAAAAGACCTTGATGCCCATTGTTAAGGGCTTCATATTCTTCTTAGCGTGTCGATGGCACACGTAAAAAATATATATCGTTTTTTTTATTTGTTTAGCCCAAAATTCAGCAACGCGGATACCGTTCACTGACGTAGCTATAAGGTCCTCACGGGTGCAGGTGACAGCGTATGCGATGCAAGATGGAAGGCAAGCCATTGACTGTGGAGAGACGCCGCATACACCGGAGGTCTGAGCTATCCATGAACCCCCGCTTGAGGAGGTTGTCCTTGCTGCGGCCTACTTGGATACGCAGTCTGTTTAAAATTTTACAAAAGTCATTAAATTAATATAATAAAAAGTGGTTGAAAATAGCTCTAGGTATACATAAACAAAATAATTAAAATCAAAATCAAAAGTCATTTATTCAAACTAGGCTGAGAATCACCACTTTTCGAACGTCAAAATTACAAAAGACAGTCCCCCAAAACGCCCGCCCTTCACCACTTGCTAGTGCTTTCGCTGGGGAGAAGTGGCGCAACAAACTCCCCAGCAGCACAGCTGTCTGTTCAGTTAGGAAATACAATACTAGATATGCAAAGTAATTAACATTACAGGACAATAAATTTAAATGCACATAGTTTCAGTGCACTTTGAACCAGATTAATTGCAAAACTTTAACATTATGCACCAAATCTGTAGTAAGTGATATGTTTATTGTGTAATTATGTAAAACAGTTGCGGCGTCCTCAGGAAATTATGTATTTATTTGTACGCAGAGCACGTTTTGCGAACAGAGTGGCTATTGCTAAAACTGTTCGATAATTTAGAGTAAAAAAGTCGAGTGATATGTTTTGGGTTAAAAATGTATATACTTCCTCTCACAGAGGCTTGTGTCCCAGCAGTGGGAACATTATAGGCTGATAATGCTTATCTTATAAAAGTATAATTATGTAGGTTATTAATTGCATTTTCTTTAATCCATTTTAAATTGAAACAATCTATACTCCATTTGTAATAGCATTAGAAAAAAGAGGCTCGCAGAAGCAGGGGTACGAAACCTTTTATTTTCAAGTTAAGTTCAAACGATTTTAATAAATAATGTATGTGCTTTTTTGTAAGTAACAATGTATGGCATACAATAAAGCATATTCCATCCATCTACTCGTCACAATGCTTGGATAGGTACATAAAATGAAACAATTTTTAGTAACAATCAGTTTATTAAAAACAACTTTATCACAATGGCACGTCCTTATTATGTTTTTAACAAACCAAATAAATACGACACAAAACGCTACTTGACTGATGGTGACAAGTCATAATTTTAACTATAATAATTTAGAATGCCAGAGGATTAACAAAAATACACTTTCGCAAGCTAAATACCAACTATAAAAACATTTTCCAGAGACATAGAAGTGTGAGATGAGATTTATTGCTATTAAAGAAGAGAAAAAGTTTTGCCACCTTAATGATATAATGGAGATGATAGATGTTCCATTCCCAATGATTCATCATCCTCTGATGATGATGATGAAGAAGTTTCACCAACGTTAATAATAAATCTTTCTACAACATTATCCAAAACCTTTCCTCTTCTTTAATTGTATGAGCAATGCAAGATTGCCATTTCTCTGCAGTTATGTTTATGAGTGCTTGCCGCTTCACTTCTTCTAATTTAAAACTTTTATTGTTTTGGGCTACATACCCCTTCATTTGAGCCCAAACTAATTCTATTGGGTTGAGCTCGCAGTGGTAAGGGGGGAGGCGCAATACTAATATATATTTTTTTAGCCATCTCATCTACAGCAAACTTTTGGTACAAATGTTTTATTTGTTTCACTTTTTCTAATAAAGTGGCCCTAAAGTCTTTTTCCTCAAAAGGAATATTTTTGTTTTTTAGCCACTCTTGAATATCTGCCTTTCGTGTGGCTGTAGTTGGCAGCTTCTCCACTTTTCTCGAATGATATGGCGCATTATCCATAACAATAACAGCACCATTCTCAATTTTTGACAATATTAATTTGAACCACTTTTCAAAATTGTGTGCATCCATTTCAGAATGGTACTCTCCATCACCCTTTTTGGCTTCAAATATTAATTCACCATCCATTAAAAACCCTTCTGTAGATCCTGTGAAATTAAATAAAAGCAAATCAATAATTGTGCACCGGTGGCATAGATTACTTGACTGCTGGAAATAGATCTCAACCTTTAAATAGCAACCGAAATTGACTGCATCATTACTGTCCTTGAACAGGTAAATCTACTACCATAAACCCATAATCTACCCATAAACATCTTTCTCCGAGGGGAGGCATTAAATTAAGACTTAATTTCAGTGACAACGGAGAGATTATTTTATTCATGATTTGTTATGTAACAATGGTAAAGTAATTAAAAAAAAAAATACATATAAATCAAGTTTTACCAATATGGCCAATGATAAGCCGCCTTCCTTTTCCAGTTAGCTTGCAGAATCTTGTCCAACGTTGGTAACTCATTATCAAAGAAAAAAGAATGATTTTTTCTTGGTATTCCACTTAACGTAATATCATCATAATCATCAGATTTTGAGTATTTCCGTTGGCGAGGAGGTGGCGATTGCAGGCGACCTTCTGTATTGTACTCATTGAGTACATTATAGACTGTTGCACGAGATATGCCTATAAATTAAGATTAGTAATGTATGTTATTACCTTACAATGCATGTTACTTTCAAATACATTTATTTTTTAAGGTAATCATTTTATGATCCTTACCCGCAATTTCTGCAGTTTTGTTAATTAACTGCGTTCTATAAACAGGAGTACCTTCGGGCCCCCGTAACATCTTCATAAATATTTATCACTATTCTTTTTTCTGTAGAACGAAGCGGCGTTTGCTTTATTCTATTTTTCTTAGGAGACAATATTTTAACATCGTAATCTACTTTGGGGCCTCGTTTTTTTCGCTGCTGACACTGATCAGCGCTACTAGCAGTTCCAGAGCGCACATGTTGCGCTTGCAAGCCACTCGGGCCTGCACCGAGATCGTCCGTGTCCATAGTTCAACAAAACGTACCGCTTTGTACGAACAACACAAAACGAACACTAATAACGATAACAAAACAATAACAACAGAAAAACAGTAACAAATAACAACTAAACCACGAAAATTCAGCAATAACAAGTATCCACAAGTGAGTGAATGATAATTTGACAACTGCAGATTATTTACGCAATTTGACGTATGGACGGATGATATCATAAACCGACAAAATAAAAAAACACGTGCTGCCACCACTTAGAAGGGAATATGTAACATTTTAGATTTGGTAGAGTTATAGTGACATGAAAAACGTTCCGGGTCCTGTCCTCCCCTGCTTCTTTTAGATTTTAAACCTTGACACGACAATATTTTATGTCAAAACTAAATAATATTAAATTAAAGCCTTGTAATTTCAGAAGGTAGATAGGTTAAATAAGTACAAATAAGTGTGACAGCTGTTACTTAAATTTATTATATTTAACTCCACATCAATCTTGACTGTAATAATGTTTGTTGTACTTTTATTACAAAGTGTGCCCCTAAAAGAGTCTTTTTTAACTTCTGTCTAATGCTATTGTAAATGGAGTATAGGTATCTACAAAAGTATCGGCTGTTTAGGTATATATTTATTTGGGCATAAAAAATAAATATTTGAATTTATTTACAGAGAAACTTTCATGAATAAATTATTTAGGTGGATATACAAAAATGTGTATTCTTTTGAGGCGATGATTGAATTTTTATGATCAAGTTTTATTTAATATTCTTCTAAAGAAAATAGAACCTTTTTCATACGCATTTTCCAACACGAAGTAGGTACAGTAAGGCATCAATTTTGCATAAGCATATTAAAAGTCTATGACTGACTGCTGACGCTCGCTTGGCATCTCAGTTTCAGACCGCTTTGGAGCCTGGTTCGCTACCCCAGTTCCTAACGACAGGAATTACCCACCTGCTCCATAAATCAGGTAAAGTCTATGTCCAGCAGTGGACTGCTATAGGCTGATGATGATGATGATATTAAAAGTCAAAATGCTGTGAGCACGTCAAGGTCGTAAGTCAAACTAAACGTCAAGCTATTGCTTTGCGACTTTGCCTATGAACTTTCGGTCGACACTGTACTTATACTTAGTCTTGGGTTGTTAAGATGTTAATGTTAAACAAGCAACTAAGCATAAACTTGAACTTTGAGGTATAATGACTGAGTCGATTTTACCACCAATCACGAAGGGTATCGTATTACACAGTGACGCGTCGACGGTCAATTAGGCAGTGGCTCCATGTCAAATATGGGTACGGCGGGTATCTGCATCCGGTTACACTGGAAGCTGAACTCAACAAAGTTAGAAAAAGGCTAGGAAGATGATGATACTCAGACGATTTATCAATACATATCACGATTTCAGCAATTTTTATATAGACTAACCACAAGACCGCATCATATTTTTTTAAACAAGATGAGGTCGGCGTTTCCTTTAAAATTAAAAATAGGACACCATAATGGGCCACTCAATACTGGTTTCAAAGGTCTTAATTATTCTCGAAATGCATTTACAAATGATTAAGTGTAAAATCGACAGCACCGTAATCATTACGGCCTCATTTGTATTCAGAAAATTGTCCATGACAGTAGGAAATGAAAGGTGAGAGGTCTGCCCGATCTATTACATAACAAAACAAGAGCAGTGGTAGCTCAGTGGTACCGGCACCGACTTGTAGGTCGTTGTAGAGTCGTGGGTTCGAACCCAGCCAGGCAACTTTGGTATGTGTAAATAATTTAATCATCTCTCGAAAACGGTGAAGAAAACCTGGTGAGGAAACCGCCATGTCTTAGAACCAAAAATTCGAAGACATGCCAAAACTACCAACCCTCTGGGCCCGCGTGGTCGATTACAGCCCACTCTTTCTCGAAGAGAGGAGGCCTGTGTCCCAGCAGTAGGAACATTATAGGCTGATTATATGTACAGTCAACCAAAGAGATAAGTATGCAGAATCGTCAGATATAGTTGAAGTTTAGTAAGAAACCGATGGATGTTGTCGACTGAAATTTAATTTAATAAATTAACAATTTCCATGAAGATTTCATAGAAATTGTTCTACCAAAATTGGAATTGTTCTAGTTGTGTCTCGCTGTCGCGTCGCGTCTGTCAGCAGGAGCCTTTAAACATGCACAAAACCAGCCTCCAATATCCATCTGCCTAACCTTCTCTCAACTATGTTAGGGTCGGCTTAAAGTCTTACAGGATGCAGCTGAATACCAGTATTTAACATGCAGCGCACACGCAGCGCACAATCCAGTTACTGGGTAAAACGATACTCCTTTGCCAAAATCGTTTTCTGATTATCCATAACGACGGTCAAAGATCTATGAATGACCCGGCCCGACGAGCCGGGTCCAACTACTTACCGTGCTGTGCGAGGCACGGAGGGGTCTCCCCATGTAATTAACGGTCACCCATCCATGGACTATGCCTACGAGACAGTAAATTATTAGTGAAATTGTATAAAATTTTAAGTACTAGCAGCGCCCCGCGATTTCACCCGCAGAAGTGTCGATCCCGGGGGAATATCGGGATAAAAGTATCATAAGTATTAATCCTGGTTATAAACTATCTGTGTGCCAAATTTCATCCAAATCCGTTCCGGGGTTTGTGCGTGAAGAAGTAACAAACATATAAAAACACTCACAAACTTTCGCCTTTATAATATTAGTGTGACTAGCTGCACCTCGCGGTTTCACCCGCATAAGTTTTGATCCTGTGGGAATATCGGGATAAAAAGTAGCCTATATGTTAATCCAGTATGTCAGCTACCTCCATACCAAATTTTATGAAAATTGGTCCAGCCGTTTGAGCGTGAAGTAACAAACATATGTATAAACACACACACACACCCCCACAAACTTTCGCCTTTATAATATGAGTGTGATTACTAGCAGCGCCCCCGGTTTCACCCGCATAAGTGTCGATCCCGTGGGAATATCGGGATAAAAAGTATACTATGTGGTAATCCGGGAAATGGTCTATCTATGTGCCAATTTTCATCCCAATCTGTTCAACGGTTTACGCGTGATTGAGTAACAAACATCCAAACATCTTCACAAACTTTCACATTTATATTATTATTATTAGTAGGATAAGTGTGATTGTTTAAATATTTACGAAGTTTGTACTTACACACGACGACATATCAAAATATTCTATTAGCCTTCCAGTTTTAGATGACCCACCAGTGTATAGACTTTTCGTGCAATGAGAAGTCAGCCTATACTGGAAATGTATTTTGTTTATTAGCTTGATGTTTCGGATATATTTTGGTAGATTTTATTTTCCTTTCCAACATGATGCTAATGGAATATTACAGTATCTTCTTCTCTTGGGACCTTCATATTTCCAGTAAAAAAATAACAAAGAAAATGTGTATGTTAACGAAGATAAATTGAATGGTAAGTGCCCCCCATACACTAATTTCATGATACTTATTTGTCTGTAACAAATAAAAGTCTTATTGATCCCTTGGTTTACCTTAGGGCCTGTGCACACCACGTTTTTTAAACGCGCCGTTGACGCGCGTTTTAGAATCGTGCGTCGACGGCGCGCTTTTATCCTACAGAGTAGTGCCTGTCAGTATCTGATTCGCGTGCGTATCGCGTCTGTATCGCTACAAACGCGCGTCAACGGCGCGTTTAAAAAACGTGGTGTGTACAGGCCCTTACACTTTTTGTGAACAAGTTCATTCCTGTTTGGATTGCTTTGATCTGATACGATTTTTTCCGTTGCCGTATTTATTTAGATTTTTATTGTTATTGTGATTTGGAAAGTTTTAAGTCTGATGCGGACTCTTCTGACGAACTTTTTTTTTTAGCCTGTACAGTATCACTGCTGGGCAAAGGCCTCCCGCAAGTTCTTCCAGGAACTCCTTCTCCTTCCTTTCTGAGGATTATCGTCGTCTATTATAGCCGACCACGATTAGAATAGGAAGTTTAAAATTTGTATATATAACTAGCAGCGCCCCGCGGTCACCGGAATAAGTGTTGATCCCGTGAGAATATCGGGATAAAACATATTCTATGTCCTTCCCCGGGATGCAATCTATCTCTCTGCCAAATTTTATCGAAATATGTTCAGTGATTTAGGCGTGAAAAGGTAACATACAGAGAGACAGAGTTATTTTCGAATTTATAATATTAGTATGGATAAATAGTTACACACCGATTTCTCTATTTCAGTCGTCAGTAATTTGACTTTCGAAAGACGAAGACAAAGCGTTGTATATACAGACGCTATACAACGATTATTAGTAAGGGGGTTAGTTTTGAACCCCTAAAAGTTTGTTTACATTCTTTGTCTCGTCTCTTTGGCCTTAAGGACAAATTCAAGGATAGGTAACTTAGTAAGTATTTAGGCAGAATTATTTCAGGAATCTATCCAAAATGTATCAACCGACTAGACGATAAATGGGTAGTTGAGTCCGCGAAATTTATATTTTCTTAAGTTTTTTGCAATTTGCAGGTCAGTGTCAGGTTGTATCTTGATGAAAATATAATTCGCGACAATAACAGGTACATATTTAGCTTAAAAGGAAAAAAAAACACTGGAATAAAATATACATTTCAACGCAAATTCTCACTTTGTTTTTTTCCCCGTTAATTTTGACACGTGTAACATTTATGCCATGCACGTTACTTTGATAATTCGGGCACGTCCCATTCTTTTCCAACCTTCAATAAGTTCACGTATTAAGTTCTCAAAGGAAAAATAAAAGCTTGTAAAAGGCACTCTCTCTTTTGAAAAATATAAATCACATTATGGATAAGATAAGATTTATTTCTCACCACAATATTAGGTACAAAATACATATTCTATGGCATCAGAGTCAGACAACATTTTAATATTGTGTTAGACTGGTGCCCAAACTAAACTCTAGGCCTGTATTTTAGAATACCAGAAGACCAATTCTCGTAATTTAAAACGTTCAAAATCTAGTCGCATTCTCATCTCGGCGACGAACAAATGTCAAAAAAATTTCAAAATGTAAGGAAATTAGAGAGATTTTGACAGATCAGAGAGAGACTGAGATCAGACTGTGAACGTTCTTAAAATTACGAGAACTAACCCTCAGGTCTCCGCCCTTTTTACCCGACTACGGCAAGCAATCAAAAAGGAGGGTTATGATTTTGACCAGTATGTATGTATGGTTCATCTGTTCTCTCATAGCTTATATACTACTTTTCATAATCAGACAAATGAAATATCGTTGGAAGCGTCTTGATCGTAACGCCCGGGT
>OX637545.1:16245283-16358555 GCA_951800025.1 Oligia strigilis | reverse complement strand
AAAAAGGAAAGGAAGGAATTGAATGAAAGGGCCGAAGCCTGCCGGGTCAGCGGGATTGTCCGAAACATAAAGGGCTAAGGAAGGAAAACGGGTGAGTTTTAGTCAGTAAGAGTCTGACACTCCCTTCCGCTCCACCCAGAGCGGGAGGGGTCATTTGATGATTTCCCATCAACAAAAAAAAAGTGGTAATAAAAATCGTGATTATGGTGACTACATTAGACTGGGGTAGCAGTTATTTACTATCAACACAGAATGTTGTGACGTTGTGACTAAATGATTTATTAACATAATATACTAATGTATTTTGTGAAAAGCGCGCGCCACGCTATTTTCCTAAGGTCACATTTTATAACTACCAGCGGATAAGCTGGTAATATTTTAGATTTACTTTGCAGACCAGCGATTTATAGAAGTAGCTTATTTTGATTTTAAGGTTGAAAGCCATTTGAAATAGCAAGACGTTGGACCTTCTCCAAATAGGTTTTATAGTTCCTACTGACTTGGACATCTTCAGTGTTTTTCCAATAATTCTTTGGCAGATTTTAAGTGGAATATTTGATATATTTCTGTCTAAAATATTAATAGACTAGAGGCCCCTTCGTCGCTTGTATGCCAAGTTGAAAGGCCAAGTTTAATAGAGTTATTGTTTTAGTGAACATCAATGTTACATTACTGAAATGTAAACCTAAGTCAAAGGCTCTTCTGCCTCTGTTCACTCGAATTTCACGATGCCACGATGCATTACTACTGATAATTATATTAAGGGGACTGCAGGACCTAAACGCGAAAAAACACAAGTTTTATAATGCCTAAAAGCATATGATCGACTAGACTACAGAAAACAAAATCATAAAAATATGTTTTATTCTTCAGGATTGCTAGGTAGATAGTGCGTTGAAAACATAATGTAACTAATTTGATACCATAAAAAAAAATCATGACGATACCTCTAAAAAATTTCTTTTAACAATAAGAACCATGCTAATATTACAAGCATACTGACGTTTTGTCAGATTATTCTACAAGCAACATACTAAAGCACTAGTGTTTTAATTTGTTAGTCTAAACAATAGATTTTTTGTAAATATATAATTGCTTCATATTTTGCAATAAATTACTTTTCTTTCTTATTCTTTTCTACGCAGTCCGACAGTGACCGCGCTTTAGGTCATGTAGTCCCCTTAAACACTGCACCCAGGTCTAAGTATAACAATGTTACAACCACAATGGACATCATAAAGGACAAGAAACAACCCGAAAGAATCCGCCATGATGGATTGCCTTCATTTGTTCCCTTTACACGCGATCCCATGTAAGAAAAATAAACCCTGTATTTATGGTATCTATGTCAGTGTAATAAATAAAGGCTTCGGGGTTACAAAGACACTAGCACTGAGGTGTAATTATTGCTGGAGATTACTGCGGGAGGATGAAGAATATATGGGTAGAGGAATGCCGTACAATGAAGACGGTACAGGCTACTTTTGGCAGACTATTTGTTAGCGTCAGCGGTAAAGCTGCTTTATTGCAATTAATTTACAATTTCTACCGCTTAGTGAATTGTTGTGTTCTTAGTGAATTTAAAGGATGCCAGATTTCACTGGTACCTATTAGCATGAGTCATTTAGCTTGGTTGCTAGGCAATGGGTTAAAATAAAACGTATCGTTATTTGACCTGAGTCACATTACACCACAGCACCTAGCTTCTGACGTTTTATAAGTGCCCATGTAGGTTTATGTGAAATAAAATATTTTTTTTTATAATGTTTTTTATTATGCTATCTTCTTAGCGTGTCGAAGGCAAAAATAACACGAAAAAATATATAGGTATAGTTTTTTAAATTAGTTTGTTCCAAAATTCAGCAACGCGAATACCGTTCTCCAACGCAGCTATTAGGTCCTCACGTGTGCAGGTGACAGCGTATGCGGTGCAAGATGGGAGGCGAGCCATTGTCTATGGAGAGACGCCTCATACACATTAATGAAAACCTAGATACATAATTCCAATCACCTAATTTCTATATTTGGTAGTCTAAACCCTTTTTATGTAGTTTATAGTACCAAAAAAGTAGTTACTCGATCTTTTTTAGCATAGTTTATTTTACTAACATAATAATAAATTAGTGACTAACAATTATTGTACTTACCTATGTCTAACTTTAAACATACCGTTCCGATACTCGTTCCAAGGAACGTTTATAAGTATGCAACCAGTGTTTCTCATTCCAAGTGAATAAATTGTATTCGGTTTTTGAGAAATAAATGTCTTAAACCATAAAAAGAAAGTTGACCGTGATTTCATTAATTAATACCACAATAAAAAAAATATTATTACTATAGAAGAATGGGTACAGTAAATCTCCTTAAAAACAATCAAATCTGGTCTTTGTAATGTGCACTTAGATGTCAAAGAAGTGCTTTGGCACTCGAACTAGGATTAGGTGCCCTGTATCACGAATGCCATCTCCTTCCTCCAGACCAACTAGGAGAACAATTCTCGTGGAATGCAAGGGATGCAATACCGATAGAGACATAATTAGGACAATTAAAACTTTTCGACATCGTCGTCCTTACAAATTAACCCCAAAACGCAACAGTTGCATGTTGTGTCAAAAATCTCACAGTTGGCGCCACAAAGAGATTCGGCGCAAAGACTCTGCCACTTGCCTCAAGAGGCTTTTTATTCTTCTTCGAGTACGCGCCAGCTTCATACCAGGCTTAAAATGACGCTTTTGAATAAAGAATCCACTTTCTTGACTGCTTTGATTCTCGGTAAAAAAGGTGAGACGTAATTTGAATGAATGGGCAGCTTTATCTGTCTGATATTACCTATCAAACCAATATACCTGGCTATTAAAATAACGGCCACGTCTTACGAGTTGTAAGTCGTAGGTTCAAACCCAGGCGGGCGCTTTACTTAGCTTAGAGCAGTAAAGCAATAATTAACAAATTATTTCATCACCACTGCACTCAAAACGGTGAAGGAAAACATCGTGAGGAAACCGGCATGTCTATAGCATGAATCAAACTATCGAAGACATGTGACATCTACCAACCCGCACTGGGCTCGCGTGGTGGATTATGGCCCACTCTCATAGAGAGGAGGCCTGTGTCCCAACAGTGGGAACATTGTAGGCTGATGATATTATGGTTTATGTTTTTACTCTGGTAAGTATTACGGTTTACAGGAACCGACTTTTTCCTAAATTCACATAAAAGTATTACGAAAAAGCTATTACCTACTTGTCTCAGACCAAGAAATAATGACTATTCTTGAAACTTAATATCTTCGGAATGGTTCACCAGTAAACACTTTAGGCCTAGCCTTGACCTAAATCTAAAGTGACGAGAAGTGATTTATAGAGTACAATATGGATGACGAAAGGGACGGGAGAGATGAAGCGGAAAATCTTGATAATGTAAAGAAAGATATATCTTTATAGATATACGTGTATATATCTACTTGGCTTTGGTACTTCCTTTACCTTGCTGTATGTACCTTAGTGAATAAGTGGACACAAAATTGTGAACTAATTTTTTTTTAATCTACGAGAAATAGGAAGGTATAGACGCCAGCACATCAAGTTACTACAATCTATCAAATTTCTTTAAGAGGCACACAGACCGTCATTCAGATATGTGAGGTAGGTCTTTATTTTTTAGGTTTTGTTTTGTAGGTTTTAATTAGATTAGTTTTTATTTGTTACTAGCTGCGCCCCGCGGTTTCACCTGCGTAAGTGTCGATCCCGTGGGAATATCGGGATAAAAAGCCTATATGTTAATCCAGGGTGTCAGCTACCTCCACACAAAATTTCATCAAAATTGGTCCAGCCGTTTGAGCGTGAAGAAGTAACAAACACACTCACACACACACACACACTCACAAACTTTCGCCTTTATAATATTAGTGTGATTTTTATTTAACGTGTTTTTATGTGTACCTACTATGGATCTATGGTCTGAAAATAAAGATTTATTATTAGGTTCAATCTTGATTGGGAAAATTTGACATTTTCGGGTAGCTTGATGTGCTGGCGTCTGCACGTTAAAATCTTGCTTGTGTAAGGTTGTTATGTTAGAGGACAGAAAATTGTAAAGCAAAGGTTTTAAAAATCTAGAAGAAAGAGGTACGTAAATCAAAATGTTGCTGAAAGAAAATCTAACGTTGTGTCTGAATTGAATTTTCACGTAAGATGGCCAGAACACAAATAGGACAAATCCATCAACACCGACACCTCATTTTGTTGAATTCATGTTGAATTGGATCAGTAGTTTTTAGGTAGGTACAGACTCAGCACATCAAGCTACTACAATCTGTCAAACTTTAAATCATAACCTTTACAAGTCGGACACAAGACCCTTCCAATGCTAAAAAGTTAGTATATTCTAGAAAAAGGAAAAAAAAAGAAAACAAAATTACATTTTCCAATTTCAAACTAAGAACTACACATAAATCTTCGCGCCAATACTGACGTCATTCGAAAGAGGTTTCGCACAATTTTATGCCAGGCATAAAACAAATTCGTTGTTCGGAATTGACGCGACATTTTAGTAGCCCGACAGTATTTCTTTGAGCCTTTGTGGTGACAATTCCTGAATGAAAGATTAATGAGAAGAGTGAGGGGAGAAAGACAAAAGATGCCTTCGAACTGTGTTGAGGCGTTTTAGACAGTCATCTGTTTTTTTGCGGTTGCGAATAGCCCTTTGAGGTGTGAGATTTGTTTACGCTTAATTTGGCTGGGGTTTTTTGGTCTTTTGTGACTAGTGATTAATGTTTGGCGTATGCCAATCGATTTTCAAGCCCATATTCAATCTAAACGAGGTCATCATCATCATTTCAGCCGAAAGACGTCCACTGCTGGACATAGGCGTCCCCCAAGCACCTCCACTTCGACCGATTCTGTGCTTCTCGCATCCAGCGGGTACCTGCGGGCTTAAGAGTTATCGTGGTGTAATTCATGTCAAAGTATTTAGTATCTATTAGGCGGGATCGTTACATAAATAGGGCTCTAAAATAGACACTATGAAACAAACTTTTAAGTTTATTTCTGTTCAATTGACCTGACTTAGGGCCCGTTCACCGTTCTGTATCGCGATTGATTTTCACGACCAAATCTGGTCCCTGTGAATTGACTATTAATTTTCATACAAATTAGCGCCCGTCGACGTGTTCTCGTTGTGCTGTGGTTGTGGTACGCGTGTGATTGAGCCCTTGGTCATTGTTTTGAAAGCTTTGTTAAATAGATGATGTTTGCTTATTGATAACTTCTGCCTGCGGCTTCATCCGCGTGACATTTATTGCTCTCTCCGTCGCATTGCATCAACTGCCCACGTTGTTACTTCGTTTTCGCTTAGCGACCTTTCTGACTTTTTTTTTTGCTCGACTCCTAGGGGTCATAGCATGATGTAAGCCTCCCTCAAGAATTGGGCTATCATAAGCAAAAATATTTTTTCAAATCCGACCGCTACATCAAGAGATTGTCGTGTTCAAAAAACAAACTCTTCAGCTTTATTATTAGTTTAGATAAGTATATGCCAGTTAAAACACAGCAAAATTGATTAAAAATACGTTTAAAGTAATTTAAGCTTCATTTCACTTTACAAAACTAATTTATATCGCAGCATTTCCTCAAAATAGAATAAAAATCCGCTCGCTCCGAAATACGCGGCAAAAACAAAACGCGGAGGGAAGCGCACCGGCTGCAACAAAATTACTTCCCAGCTCACAATTTATTTTGGACATCACTAAATGTTAAATGCAGTCTATTGCGAAATTAAATTTAAAACTACAGATACTGTGAAATAACGTACTTAAAATAATAATTAAGAAGAGCTCTGAGTTTTCTTTTAACTTGCAAATAATGAAGGTATTCATCTGTTTTTTGACTTGTTTGAGATCAAGATACAACTGATGTTTAATTTGAAATAATCTACACACATATTATATAAACTCACGCTTTCTTCCGATGAGGATAGGGTGGCCCTCTTCAGATTTTTTTTGGAGTCGAAGCGTATGAAGCCCACTTGCCGTAATCGATGTGGTACTGCACTGGCGGGACCAAATATGTCGCTGCGTCCTGCAACACCGTCGACGCAGCTGTACGTATCCCGTTTGCATCACTCCACGGTGGCTCAAGACATCGTGGAATACATCAGAAGCAAGACCAAGTGCCCGAAATAAATGGATTATTATTATTATTATAACTTATTTTTGTTTTTTTTCTCTTAGCCTAGGTACTGCACTAAACTATATTTTTCATAAACTTAAAACATTTTAGAAACACCAAAATAGATCAAACCTTATCATTTTCCTCAAAAATATGCTAGTGTCACCTAAAAATGTTACGTGTAAATCTGAAGGTGCCTAACATTGACCTACTTCAGGCGCCTATTCTTGAACTCTGAGCTCCAAAATTAATATAGAGCGATATAAACCACCAAATAGATAAGTACAGAATGTCAGATCTAAACAATGAGCGAAAACACACGCACACATAGAAACTTTCCAAGTACAGCGAGTGCAAGCGCTCGCACGCACAGACATGCTTCACGTACAGCGAGTGAAAGTGCATGCACCCATAGACACGCTTAACGTACAACGAGCGAAAACGCACGCATACATAGACACGCTTCATGTATAACGAGCAGAAACGCACTCACACATAGCCATAGACACGTTCCATGTACAGATAGTGAAAGTACACGCCCACAAAGACACGCTTCACGTACAATGAGCGAAACCGCACGCACTGAAATGCACTTTCCACGTACAGCGAGTGAAAGCGCATTTGCGTCGACTGACATTCGTTTGAGATCTCTTTGCGTACTCGTCTAAGTGTGCGTGCGTCTGTTTTCGCTCGTTAAATGGAGCTTACCTTCTTTATCTATCTACTTTGTGGATATATCGTGTTACAGGAGGATCGACGGGACGATCAGATTAATAGCATCGTCTGCCGTCGACGCGAGAGTGCTCGTAAATCACTGAATGCAAGTACTGATTAAAATACAAGGCGATGTCGGTAAAAGGGATATAGACGATGCCAACGTCAGGCTTGAGTGAACGAAGATGGGAATATTGAGAGTCGCTTGTTTATTTTGTAAGAAAGGGCTCTGCGGCTGTGAAGTATTATTTCGTGAGATGGATGGAACCTCTCGGACGATATGACAGATGAAGGAATGAGAGCTATGCCAGTAAAATTCTCGATATTCACAAACTACGTAGTTTATAATAATACTAGCTTCTGCTCGCGATTTCGTCCGTCCCACGTCACACACCCAATCAGAACAAACTTCGGTTTTGCGAGTCTTCCGAACAATGTCTGAGATAGACCACCGTGTGGTATCGTTACATTATATCAGCATGAAACAACAATAACTTTTCCTATAAGCGTGACAAAAATATTATGGATAAAAAATTTAACTAAAGCCTAAAAAAATAGCCCAAAATAATCATGTCAGCTTTAAAGCTTCATAGTCAAGTCCCGAAAGTCTGACAACCAGTCTTACCAAGAGGTATCGTATTACCCAGTATCTGGGTTGTGGAGGTCAGATAGACAGTCGCTCCATGTAAAATACTGGTATTCAGCTGCATCCGGTTAGAATGGAAGCCGACCCCAACATAGTTGGGAAAAGGCTAAGCAGATGATGATGTGTCAACAAAATCAAAATATTTTATTTCACATGGGCATTTATGAAATGTCAGAAGCTAGGTGCACGGTTCCGGCAAGAAACTCCATTTTAGGATGTTATTTAAAAAAAAAATGGCTTTTGCAATGTTTTCAAATTACAGTGTTAATAGGTATGGGAGGACAGTGTAGATCTGTAAAATCATATCGTTAGTCATAGTCGATCATTAACAAAACTAATTTTGACGAGAAAATTCTTCTGAAAACTCGCAAGCACCAAGCATTTCACGCAGTGTATACTCGTACACAGTACAGTCTACAATTTACTTTAATTCTAAAGATGTAAACAACAATGGCCGCTCGAAATTGTCCATGGTTTAGTGATGTTTTAAAATAATTTTAAACTTCACGTGGTATCGATATTACAATTATAATTTATACTAACTCATCGCCTCTTCTTATAAAGGATGTCAGCCTGAAAACTAATTAGTTGCTGTCTTCGAAATAATGAAAATCATGCGAACGCTATTAATTTGGTAAGAAAAACATGTTCTATTCTTTGGATAGGAGGTAGAAATAACTATACTTTGTTCGAGTATAACTCCGCTTTTAACAGACAACAAAGTAAGAAGACCTACAAGAAATATGTAGGTACCTAAAATAAAAAAGACTGTTAGGTACTTTAAACACTTAGCCAGTTCGAGAAATTATAGAAAAAATTACCCAAATCATAATCTCGTTTCGACTGGTAGAATTAAAAGCAAGATCGTCATAAGTATGTACAGATGCCAGCACATCAAGCTACCCGAAACTGTAAAATTTTCCCAAACAACTTTGAACCTTATGCTTTAGCGATAAAGTTGAAAATCTTTAAAAAAAATTGACAGATTGTAGTAGCTTGATGTGCTTGGCGTCTGTACTTACAGAAACCTTTTTATTTATAAAGTGCCACACTTCATAAAAGACCCTAATTTCCACGAACATCCTTGAGCCGAAATATCGCCTTCTTATATTAAACAAAAATGTTATACCCCGTCGCCGAATACCGAGATTGCTACTTTAATAAGCTCTTTTCCCTTATCGGCCATTTATACATAGTTATTTTACCCTGAGAATGTTATATATCAGTACATAAATATAAATACCTAAAATAATAATAATCTATATCTATCTATATAAAAGAAAGTCGTGTTAGTTACACTATTTATAACTCAAGATTTGACTGAAAATTGGTGGGGTTGCTTAGAACCAGGATACTACATAGATATAGGATACTTTTATCTTTTTTTTTTTAAAGGAGTAGTGTAGGAGTAGGTTAGAAGTAGTGTAGGAGTAGGGTAGGAGTAGTGTAGGAGTAGGTTAGAAGTAGTGTAGGACTAGGGTAGGAGTAGGGTAGGAATAGGTTAGGAGTAGGGTAGGGGTAGGACACCACGCGAACGAAGTAGCGCCGGCCAGTTAGAAATAATTTATATGGCAAAATAACGTTTGCCGGGTCAGCTAGTCTTATATAAATAAAACTAAGTCGGGTTAGTTACACCATTTATAACTCAAGAACGACTTGACCGGTTTTTATCTTGTTTGATTTGTTGGATTTGTCTCCGCCCCGAATACCTATTAAAACATGGCAAAACTCACGAAAAAAATACGGTCATTACGGTTTTGTGTAAATTGGCTGAAAATTATGATGATTGTTGAAGATGCACCGCGTAAACAAATAGAGTCATATAAAAACCATTTAGGTACTACGGAATTATTCCTGTAGGGTACTTTTAATCCCGGTAGTACTTACGTTCCTGTTTGATATTTTCCGATAACCACGTGGGTGAAGCCGCTGGCAAAAGTTAGTTTATTATAGTCCTTGCAATTCAAGAGCGCGCGTCATGTGACTGTCACGTCGAATGTCACTGAGGCGCGTTCGTAAAATGTAAAGACTATATCAAAAATATTTGTAACATGGATGAAAGAACAGGACCCTGATTGCGTAACACACTACCAATCACAATCTGGAGGGTTTGAAGGAATCCATTACTTCATAGATTTGAAAAAATCGTCTGCTCAACAACGTAAATAACGCAATGAACATTGAACATGGCTGAACTGTCAAAATGAAAGATATTTTCATTGAATTTGTGATACGCTATTACCCTGACGGTTACGTTCTAGCTAATGATCGAAAAGTTTCCTTTGAGTCGACAAAGGGACGGTGGATAAAGAGACTCATTAAACTACCGGTAATAAGCCGGAGATTTTTTATTTTATTTTTTCTACGACTGGGATCAACGGAAAGCCCCGTAAGCCTTATTTTTTTAACAGCTGTCTTCGGAATCGATCCTTCTCGGCTCGTCGTGTTTGAGTAGGTTTACTATAACTTTGCTTAGTATAACATTTTGCACGCGATCTTTTTCTTTATACTAGACTTATATCTTACTTTTACAAGATGGCGATTTAGTCACCTGTATCCGTCAAGGGGGTGATTTTTCACGTCATTCCTAACAACTTTCGCTATGAAACTCTCTACAAAAATTGTAAAAAAAAACTTTTCATGCATGCATTGAAATAGTCTGTCTACTGTTGTAAAGAAATTTTTCATAGCGAAAATTGTTTAAAAGGACAGCCTCCTTGACAGATGCAGGTAAATAAATCGCCATCCTATATCAATCCAAAATAATGCGTTACGTCATCAATATAAATTCCTCGTAAAACAACATAAAACGTACTTACATAACATTAAAAAAAAAACAATGTTCTTGAAGTAAATATAGGTAGGTAGTTACTTTCGAGTTTTGCTCAACGCGTAGTTTACAAAATGTACACTTGATCCGACGCGCGACGTTTGTGTGACTCCAAGGCAGCGGGTTAGACAAAATTAGAGGAAAAAAACCATATTAAGCTGCCAATCGATGTCAAGATGTTAGCAATACAAATCCACATTAGCCTATATTCTGTAGATATATACATATAGTAGTACTGCCTGCAGACTAAGGCGACAGTTGGTAACCAAATTATTCAGACATGAGGTACAAGTTGCGAGGCGAGGCAGCAGATAGGTGCAGAGTTAAATGGGGCATCAATTTGACACTTGGTCTGAACTTTGTATTAGCCGCGGTTAACATACGCAATGGGCCATTCAGAAAGTTTAGCGGGATAAATTGTCCGGTTTTGAAAATGTTCTAGGTGATGGCATTATAAGTAGATATTTTTTAATTAGTAGTTTTATTTATTTCATTATTAAAACTTTAGGCACAAGTAAGTAATAAAGGCGGACTTAATGCCTGAGGCATTTTCTACCAGTGAACCTTACGGTGATGTATATATGTATATGATATGATAGCCTCGGTGCCTCGGAAAGCGCGTTAAGCCGTTGGTCCCGGCTGTCGTTCGTGGATCTTTGACAGTCGTTACGGGTTGTCAAAAGCCCGAAAGTGTGACAACCAACAAGTCTTACCAGCGGATTCCTGCGACCTTCACCAGTTGATTGGTCTACCTTGTGGGAGGCCTTCCAACGCTACGCCCATCCTACATCCATCCAACGCTACCTAGGCGTTTGGACAGAAATGAGATTCGTTTAAAAGGATCCCATAAACTTTTTATTACCAGAGGAGAAAATAGTGTCTCACGATCCAACCACTAGAGATAACAACATCGTTCAAAAATATCGATAAACAAAAATAGACTAAAACTTCACAGGTTTCACATTTGAATAATGTACGAGTATCGTTTAACCGGTATAGGAATCGAGAACAGTTTTCAAACTCAATTCCTTTCTGCTGTATGCTAACTTGTTTCAGTATTTCGATTTACCATTTTTCTCGTTGAAAATAATGTCAGAATTATTCAAAGACAATCTTACTTGTTGTAGGTATCTATTTTATCTATATTCTATCTCTCTACATCAATACTAATAATAAAGCTGAAGAGTTTTGTTTGTTTGAAAGCACTAATCTGTGGAACTGTCAGTCGGATTTGAAAAATTATATTTGTATTTGATAGCCGAATTCATGAGGATATAGGCCATTTAACATTAGGCTATGACCCCTATGAACTGTATGGTTGTGTTGGATGGTGCTGATCCACGCGTCATGTTCGTGAACGGGCGCCGTCGATCAACAAGGATAATGTAGCCAGGATTTTGTAATATCTTGATTTAAAAGAGTGTCCATGGAGTTTCTTGCCCGTTCTTCTCTATAGAGATCTACGTTTTGGAATGGGCAACTAGCTTCAACTTTCTGACTAACTGACAGACTATTTAATTTTGACAATTCAAAAGTGCCTGTACAAGGTTTAATTGAAATAAATGCTTTGAGTTTTGAACCGAGCAAAAAAAAAAGTTAGAAAGAATGGTAAGCGGAAACGAAGCAATAGCGCGGACAGGCGTTGCGATGCGACGGGGTGGGTTGGGGGAACAAAAAATTCACGTAGACAACGTTGCGGTCAGTTTTATTAGAAAATAAGCAGCAACATCCTCTTCATTGCTCTTTCAGCACTATGAAATTCGCACGATTTTGCAATTGAAAATACTAATTTCGCACAGAATCTTTACTACGGATGAGACTCTGGGTTGAATCTATATTTATTTTAGATAGGTACTCCTTCTTTCAAAAATGTTTCCTTTATTCCTTCAAATAACGTAAATAAATTCCCACAATATGCATTATTAGATAAACGTGTCGCGGGAAAATTGCGAATTACGAATTGGTAATAATGTCTGCTCGGAGCAACGTCACCGAATTTTGTGATACTCCGACCTCTGCAGTGACATTATTATATAAGTTTAAGTTTGTTAATTGTGTGAGTCCCGTTTTGAATAATGAAGTGTAGGTGTTTGTTTATTTATTTATATTTTATGGACAAAGGCGGATGACTTGCCGGATATTTTTTTAGGATTCTGAATAATAAAATAACCTACGATATAAAAAGTAATTTAAAAAAATTAAACCGACTTCAAAAAGAAATTAACTCAAAATTATGAAATAACTTTAATTTCGGAAGTCGGTGTCTTGGGATCTGTATTTTAGTTTTATGCCACCGACTTCCGAAATTAAAGTTATTTCATAATTTTGAGTTAATTTCTTTTTGAAGTCGGTTTAATTTTTTTAAATTACTTTTTATTTCGTAATTTTTAGTTTTTGCACTAGTATTTGACCAAGGTTTTGAGATGTTTTCCCTTTGACACTACACCCGTAGCTCTTATCAATAAGCCAGGCCGTCACACTTACACGTATTAGTCCTTATCTTGAAAATTACTGAATCGATCTTGATGAAACTTGCACTGTTCCCTAAGTTGAAGAAAATGTAAGCCAATAAAAAAAAAATGGTCACGATCCGATTAATAGTTCCGGAGATATGCGTGGACAAACATACATACATACATACATACATACATGCATACATACATACATACATACATACATACGTCTATGAAATTTTGTATATTTGTTTGGAAGCCCTAATAGATCATCATATGTGAATATAATGCAATTCCAATAATATTACATACATACGTATCGAATTGATAACCTCCTTTTTTTGAAGTCGGTAAAAAAGGTTTTAAATTATGAAGGTGCTTGTAAAAGTTTATGGTACTCTAGACATTAACGTACAGCTATACTGGACGAATTAAAAATATTAGTTAACAGCTAAGAATTATCAAGAGAAACATTCCTATCTTCAACAATAACAATATAGCTTGATGATTAATGACTTTATGATCAACAACGACCATTTTCTTATTGTGCCTTCTACCTAATCCAATATCATAAATCGCTGTACACACGCCAATAAAATAGGGCAAGATCGCGAACATCTCACTTCAGTCAGTTCAATCAGCTCACAATTCACATGCAAATACATTCAATTCGTGGGAAAAGAAGGGTTCTGTGTTAAACTACCTTTTGTATCGTGATAAAATCCTGTTTCAGTATTGTACCACTCCTTTTCAATACTGATACAACATGCTTTTTTTGTTCCCTCGAGTGTTAGCTTGGCTAGGCTGCATAATCAGCCTATAACGTTCCCATTGCTGGGACACAGGCCTCCTCCCAGTAAGAGGGAGTGGGACGTTACCCACCACGCTGTCCCAGTGTGGGTAGGTAGATGTCACATGTGTTCAAATTTTTGGTTCTAGAACACGCTGGTTTTATCACGATATTTTCCTTTACCATTTTGAGAGCAGTGGTGATGAAATATACACAAAGTAAAAGGCCTGCCAGGGTTCGAAATCATGACCTACAACTTCTGAGTCAGGGCCGATACCACCACTGGGCCACCACTGCTCTCATTTTTTTTTACTAGTGGCTTTTGCGATTTCTTTGTGTTTGAGCTGTTGTCAGTCAAGTCATTTAGTTGGTGTAGTGAAATAAAAACCGAATGCTGTTAGTAGATATACGCTGAATTGATTTTCCTTACCAAAAAGCAGGGAGCATAAGTCTGTCTATCTATGTTTGGCACGTTTTTGTGACAACGATCAATTCAATTTTTCCAATTTCGTTTTAACAGGTTTATGTAAATCTTTATATTTAAATAAATATTCACTTCTTAAGCTTCGTCACTGCTCCTACCACGGGCAATGTTGGTAGATTTTTTTTATGATAATATCGAGTCTACTTTCCAATGTAAATGAACGAGTTCAATTTCACGATAAATGATTATTTTGGTTTTTGAAGGGAAAAAGTCGGCTCTCGATTTTACGCATCAACGAATCTTACTTTTGTAAGAAATTTTGGTTTGGTACAATTTGTCTATAGATACGCTTTGATATAAAAGCGAAAACCAACTTTTAACTTTATTACATTTTATGGCACAATTGTTAAGCAAAAAAGAATGAGATACTAACAGATATTCATTTATTTATTTTTCAGATCTTTTCGAATTGTGTACGTAAACACTAATGTTAGTACATCCATAATAATTGTTAGGTAGCGTATTCTTTATTAAAGCAATCTAGCTAACGCAGGCAAATACTGACTGAAATAGAAGTCAAGGCTCAATAAATCAGACAATAGTACCTACCCGAAAAAATATCTTATTGCACTTTATTTTATTTTCGGTAACTGTAGATATTTTTTTATTGTGAAGATTAGTGAGGCAACCATGTCCTAGAACCAAAAATTCGAAGACATGTGACATCTACCAACCCGCACTGGGCTCGCGTGGTGGATTAGCCCACTCTCACTGAGAGGTGGCCAGCAGTTGAAACATTATAGGCAAATTTTATTTGTGAAGATTAGTTATTGGGACAAGACAAGTCACATTTTAAGTTAATAATTTTTTTTGTCTGCAAATCTTCCACGCAATAAATCAATATCTGAGGTGTATGTATTTTACAACCCACGTATGTAAATAAAAAACCGGCCAAGTGCGAGTCGGACTCGCGCACCGAGGGTTCCGTACTTTTTAAGTAGTACCTATATAACTATAAATTTACGGTTTTCGGATTTTTCCTTTACTTGTGCGACATGAAATTGCTTCTTGTCAAATTTCATGATTCTAGGTCAACGGGAAGTATCCTGTAGGTTTTGATTTCCTAGCGAGTGTCCAAATATGCGGCATAAACGGAACATAAACGCCCGTTTCTTTTAATTGCCTTGACTTAGAAGTTTGATTTTTTTACTGCTTCAAGAGATTGCAGCATTAAGTATTTGATATTAATTTCAACTTGATAACTGCACGCGTTCCTGAGAAAAAGGGTCTTGACAGACGGACAGTCAGACGGCCAACGAAGTGATCTTACTCGTATAAGGGTTCCGGTTTTCCTTTTGAGGTACGGAAACCTAAAAATGTGCACAATGCTTACAACTTCCCTTAAAATAAAATACATTTTTCATGAGACCCGTTAAAGCATTCGTGGCACGTCACCTCATAATTTAATGTCAACAGTTTCCGTATTATCCTGACCCTCGACAGTCGACTACCTAAAGTGTTTAATTATATCCCTTGAACTCGTAACAAATATTATAACGTTCATTCCTTCTCTTCCTCGTGAAACTCCCTTAACTTACGAAAACCGTTTCCTAAAAAGCTACGCTTTTGTTTGGTCTGTAGATGGGTTACCATCTTTACATATAGGTAAAGACCACTTCATGCCTCGGCAAGCACGTTAATCCGATGGTCCCGGCTGTCATTCGTGGATCTTTGGCAGTCGTTACGGATCGACAGAAGCCCGAAACTCTGACAACCAGTCATACCAAGGGGTATCGTACCTATTACGCAGTAACTGGGTTGTGGAGGTCAGATAGGCAGTCGCTGCATGTAAAATACTGATATTCGGTTGCATGCGGTTTCACTTGAAGCCGACCCCAACTTAGTTGGGAAAAGGCTAGGCAGATGATGACTACCAGCGGTCATTGACTCCAAAAAAAAAAACCGTCAAATATTTTTTATTTTTATTTTATCGTGTTTAAATCTCTATAACTACCAATCACGTCTGCAAAGTTTTACTAGCTAATTTGATTTGACCCCGTATAGTAAACATTTCAACAAATACTAAGTTTCAGTTTAATATTCTGAGAAAAAACAAAAGAAGTACAACCTTACGTCACCATAAAAAACCTCTTAAGGTGACGTAATGTCAATAAGAATTACCAATATAAAACAAGACACACCTATGTAAGTCCAGTAAATGGACACAGTAACAGGCCAGCTTTATAAATCATGGCCACTTGACCCGACCCCAACTTACAACCTTATTTTAAACTTCGCCTACTGGTTGGACGTCCACTGCTGGACATAGCCCATAGGCCTCCTGGTTGGATTATGATAGAAGAAACAGAAAGATAGAGAACCAAAAGGCCATCGCTGCTGATTTTCTTTCATAAAAAGTGCTATCGCTGATGATTTTCTTTCATAAAAAGTGCATTGTTAATAAACTGTTTTAAAATCTTCTACAAAAAATTATCTTCAATATCTTTCTGTAAGATGAGAATAAGTATAATAAGAATACAATGTCTTTAATTATTGGGCTTTCCATTCCCAGTTGTCCTTATGCTAACAAATGGCAGATAATTCATAAATCTCTCTGAATTTATTATTAAACGTTTCCGTCAAACCCTCTTCCGTTAAATGTACATTTAAAGTAGAATAAGAAAGACGCTTGATTGATACTAAATGCGAATTCCACCAAAATAAAATCGTAGCATAATAACCTGTATTATAGGGGCACACAATTTTCGAAATTGTACTAAAATCTCTCCACTCTCCACCATTCATAAAAGTCCCGTAATTTATTTTTAACCGTTTCCGTCCACCCTCTCATAATGTTCTATGTACTACATTACAATTGTACTTAAAACGCTCTTCCGTAACCCTCCTGAAAATACTTAACCCTGTAAAGTAGCCTGTAATTCGGTACTGAGCCTGACTTTTACGAGTAATTATCACAAATGTTTTCCAAAGAGACTGCTACATCGAGTTGTTGGGCATCTAGGACATCAATTCCTCTTATATGAGCTTTTCGATATCTACTAGTCTTCATGGGTGTCATCGTAAAGTGAAAGCACAAATAACTGACAAAAATGCACAAAAAAAATCAACAATTGGTCGACGGAGACTATTCTGACCCATAGATGCATTTTAAAAACGACTTGGGCCTATTCAATAAAACAGTCAGGTGACAGGCGACAATCCGACAATGTAGGTACAAGTTTCCTTCATACATTTTCTGCTATATTATATAACGACACAAATCAACCTTTTATCGTGGAATGCAAATAAGGAATATTTAAAATACAAACAACAGTTGCTTAAAAATCAGCACCTAACGTGAAAATGTGACAATTGTGTAATTTTTTGACAAGTAGATTACAACGTCTATTAAATTAAATAGGGCCCTGACCAGATTAGCGATATACTGAATGAACTTACAGAAACACAGTAAAAAGTATATAATATATACAACATCTTTAGAGTACCAGATAATTACGTTATCAAAATCAACTCTGCATTATTCTTAAAACCGACTCATAATTTATTTTTAACCGTTTCCGACCAACCCCGTATACAGCTATTCTTAAAACGTCGTTTCGGGAATGCCCGCTTGAAATACGTAACCCTATAAAATAGCGCTGTAAAGACTCTCGAGTGACATTGCCTTTGTTCGCCCTCTCTGTGTGTATCTCAGCCGTTCATAATTTGATATTCGAAGTTAACTGACGTCTTTGTATATAAATGAGGTGGCTTTTAATTAAATGTATTATCTTATCTTATTGTTGTTTTCTTTGATACGTACGGGAGTGCGGTTGTTGTTATGGATGGTATTGCTGGAGTTATAACAATAAAATCAGCCTGTAACGTTCCCACATGCCGCCTCTCTGTAAGAGCGAATGGGCCGTAATCAACCACGCGGGCCCAGTGCGGGTTGGTGATTGATTTTTACATAAGAATAATATAAAAAGAAATAGGGTAAAAAAACAAAACTACATATTTGTTGGTTTTGAAAGTAGATTATTAAACCAATTAAAATCAAAAGTCATTTATTCAAACAAGGCAGCTGAGACTCAGCAGTTTTTGAACGTCAAACAATATAAAACGGTCCCCCAAAACACCCACCCTACACCTCCAAAGAAGAACTGGTGCCACAAACTACTCAGCAGCACAGCTGTCTGTTGTCTGTATTGTACTTACAGTTACTACAAGGTACTCCCAGCAGCACCAATAGCAAAAAAATGGTTGCCTGTAAAGTCGGTTTTACGGGCGAAGATTTTACGTGACAACGACCGATCATCCGATCATAGTTGAGTGGGAGAGAGACGCAAGGCATTCGGCGGGCCTCTCTCTCGTTCGGTGACTCATCGTAACGTTACCGAGCGTTACACTTTTTCATAAGTGACTCCCAGCCGCAACCTAATTTAAGACGTTGTCACGTCAAAAGAAGTTTAAATTGAGGTATCGAGATAAACGTGACGTCAGCTGCACATATTTTCTCAAGGCGTCGTCTCCTCCGATAGGTATTACGTCAGCACCACTTTATTTCACGTCGACTTGAAAACATACTGAGAAAGCCTCGTTTCAATTAGGTCTATAAGAACGGATATAGGTGACGTCATCTATTACCCTTGACAGGAACTCCTGATGATAAGATGTTCGATCAGGGGGTGTCTTTCACGACCTCTTATATGACACGGTTTTGCAGAAACTACAGATAAAAATCTTCAGGGGTTTTGTTTTTGTATTTCAGCATCATTTTTTTTTTGCAATTTTCGATGAATCGATGAAAATATGATTTCTACATCATTCATTCATCATCATTCATTTTTTTATTTTTTTTTTATGATTTGTACTCGTGAGACACAATTGAGTGTCAATTTTTGATCGTCGACCTACGTTATGTGTGTGTTATTGGGTTTTTCCATTGGAATTTTTTTAGTAACTGCGCGGAGTTTGGAAGTTGGCGGTTGGCGGCGGCCCTGCGCCTGATTTCTCTCCGGTCGTGTCGGATTGCCGTCCCATCGGACAATGAGAGTGAGGGAGGAGAGGGAGTGCACCTATGTATGTGCATACACTTGTGCACTATAATATCTCCCGCGCCGAAGTCTAGTCTCCACTGAGATTGGTCGCCATGGCCGAAATTCGGTTTGGAGGACTTTATGTTGGCCTTTGTACATAAAACACAAACATTTGAAAATCTTAGAGATAACTTGTATGAACGACCTTGTGAAGGCCGCAGGAACCCGTTAGATGCGAGAAGCACAGAACCGGTCGAAATGGAGGTGCTTGGGGTAGGCCTAAGTCCAGCAGTGGACGTCTTTCGGCTGAAATGATGATGATGATGAACTTGTATTCAGGTAGTTGTAAGCATATTGTGATATTGTGAGCATGTTGTTGAACTGTCAAAATGAAAGCCATTGTTACTGTTAGTATGTTACTGGGGAACGAAAGGCATCATTATTGTTTAGGTACAAACGCCAGCACATCAAGCTACCCGAAACTGTCAAATTTGCCCAATCAACTTTGAGCCTTATGCTTTAGCGAAAGAGTTGAAAATCTATTAAAGAAATTTGACAGATTGTAGTAGCTTGGTGTGCTGCCATCTGTACCTACCCAATATTCAACTCATCACACATAACTAAACTTCAACAAGCCTTTATAAACAGAATGAAGCTGCTAGCACTCACCTTTCACACCCAAGAGTTTACCTGCGTACTTCCATCCTGTTCTGCGCCAGTGCAGTTGAGTGCATTGCGGTAAATCCAAATGCATCTTCATCATCCGCGCTGGTCATAAATTTCAACCAAATGCTGCAGTAGTGCTTGAAGGCGAATCTTTAAATCATCCTCGTTGCTGTTAAAATTACGCTCGTAAACGAAAAATAGTTCACAATAAAGAGTACCTTCTGCTAGGTGAAAATTTCACCTAGCAGAAGGTACTCTTTATTGTGAAAACTATGAAAATGCAATTGTAACCCTTTATTTAATAAAGGGTTAAAATTGCATTTTCATATTTTTTTTTTACCTTTGTTAAAAAGAACCAGGTTCTTAATAATTAATTACAATTTTGCCTTTAAGACTAATAAGCAATTTTAATCTGATTTAATTTTTTACGTGATAATTGTTTTAAAACTTAGGACAGCGTTGATTGTACTTTTTCATAGTATTGCAGTTTCTTATTCGCGATGAAAGGACCAAAAACAATTTCGACTATATAGTTTTTTGGTTTCTAAAAGATGGGGTGGTACCATCACATTATACCTAACTTTTAAACCTTCTAAGCTTTGTGGGATTCTTAGTTATATTGTATTCTAGGCGATAGGTTTCTGACTAGTTTATTTTGAGAAGCAGTTTAAATTGTTACCGTGCCCTTTTTTGGTTCCCATTTAACATTATAAGTACCCTATTCAAGCTCTAGTCTTATATCAAACAATAATGTATTCAAAAACAACAAAGCCTTGCCTACACACTTCATACGAGAGTGTGCCAATTACTTCCCTGTTAAACCAACACATAGTTATTTAACGGCTATCACTACACACAGTTTAAAAGCCTACATGAGAGGTCCCTCTTGAGTAGAGGAGCTTGAAACAATATTATCTCAGCTCTTGCCAGTGCTAGATGACTTGGTAAATATTTGGTTTGAGTCAAGCGCCGCGTTAATGGAAAAATAAATGTAAAGTTAAATTTCAAAATATTTCTTAAAAATATTAAGGGTTATGTATGATAATAAAAAAAAACTATGAAGGGGCTTAAATGTCAAAGAGTTGTTTGAACAAATTTATTCAAATCGGGGCCGTTAATTAAATATTAACGGCCCCGATTGCAACTACCGTAATTATAGTTTCGGTATAATTGTTTGGTCAGATAAAGCATATTATTTTGAGGTTTCATTCCTTAAAAAATATAATACGCCGTTATCCTTTCAAATACTCACCAAACAGCGCTTGAAATGTTCATCAAATTAAACGCCATTGCTATTTTGGTCCATGCTCAGATAGTGGACACTGGAGATCCTATATCTATATATCCTAGAGATATCTTTATATCCTATATATCTCCTATATATCCTAGAGATATCTTTGGGCGATGGTATTTTAGATGATCAAACTTCAATAAACTATGTATGATAAAGGTCCAACTAAAACATTTGGCATATAATTTAGTACAAATGTAGTGTTTATTTTTCATTTATCTACTGGATAGTGCATAATACATAACCTAGGTGAAACAGGGTCTCAACATTCGGGAAACTATTAATCACAAGAGTAATATTAACCAAATCGTGTTTCGAAATCATTTACAAGTTCCATCACGTTCCATATAGGTGTCTACTTCAATGAAATACCGTTTGAGACTACGTAATTTATAACCCTGTATAAAGTTAGAGGCTGTAAACCGTCGAGTATTACCGATTTAATTGAAGATTGGTGAAGCGATAAAATGGGCTTCGGGGATATTATTTATAGTAAACGTCAATTGATTTATGTTTTTTATTTATAGTTTGCAAACAAGCTGGCGACACAAAATATGATGCAAATTGGGGTCGGCTTCCAGTCTAACCGGATGCAGCTGAATACCAGTATTTTACATGGAGCGACTTCCTGTCTGACCTCCACAACCCAGTTACTGGATAATACGATACCCCTTGGTAAGGACTGGTTGTCAGACTTTCGGGCTTCTGACTACCCGTAACGACTGTCAAAGATCCACGAATGACAGCCGGGACCAACGTTTCGAGGCATGGAGGGGTCTCGGTATGTAAAGATGGTCACCCATCCACCGACCAACCGCGGCAAGCCTAGCTTAACCTGATCGATCGTTATTATTTAGCCACGGACCCCTCGGAGGAAAACGTCGTGAAAACACCCTCCTAAGGAAAAGATCGTGAGGTTCTAAGTCATTTTTCACCTGCGTCTGTGTTTCCGAGCTCATACAACCCGAATCTCTTCAAAGTAAGAGTGAACAGGCTTCTTCTGGGTGAGCTCACTCCATCGTCGACTTTGTCTCTGTCAACTATGACCTAGACTAGAGTCAAGAGCAAACCCATTCCAAAAAAAAAAAAAAAAAAAAAAAAAAAAGAGGAGGCCTGTGTCCCAGCAGTGGGAATATATTGGCTGAATATGTTATGTTATATAGTTTTCAAAACAAATGCGTCGAATTCATTTATTTATTTTATTCATATTAATAAAATATTAATACTAACTAAATAATGATGTATTGAAACTGGTGGCATAGCAATATGAGGATCCTAGTCCTGTTTCTATATATATTCTCATTTTGGAGATGGATTGATAAAAGTAAGTAGAGGAATTCTAGACAAATTCAGCGACATAAAAAAAAAACTACCAAATACATGAAGACTTTTCTTGTACGAAAGAAAAGGTATCTTTTTGAATAACACAAGAAGAATCCGTACATTCTTTATCTTTTTGGATTGATGGCTCATATCACACTGACCGAAAGATCAATGTCGGATTCTCCAAAGATTTCAACTTTGTGTATCAAAGACCAACTACCAACATAGCTTGACACATCTTTTATATTTAAAACGCTTTTAAGACAAGCGTCATAAGGTTGATTATTGAATGTTTTGGGTTAAACTAAGGGGTCATTGTAATACCGTTTTTGGGGTTTCCGAAGTTACTGAGGGGATTCAAGGTCGACTTGCCTTTATCTCGTATAAGCTTCAATGGATCGAGTAATATTGTTTTTACGTCGGTATTACTTTTTTTCGGACATGTCAATGGTACTTATACATTATTTCTTTATTTAGGTTTAACTATTATTCAAGTACTAAACTAAAATTTATCTTCTATCTTTTTCTTGATGAAATAGAAATAAAAAGATGCACTGGACTTAAATTTAGTTTAGTTTGTGAACAAGGGCACCATTAAATTGTTTCAATGTGAAAACCTTACCGAAACCGATAAAATTATTATTTTTGTTGTTACTCTTTGTCTAAGTACCTACTTAAGTGGTTATTATTATCTAAATTATGTGGTCGATGATTTTGGTGCACGGTAAAACTCTAATGAGTTTATGTTGGCACCAACTTAAATGTATAAAATGTATGTGTACTACTGATTAAATAAATAAATAAAAAAATAAATGTGGGTATACTAAAGCTACATACGCCAGTAGATCAAGCTACCCGAAACTGTAAAATTTTCCCAATCAACTTTTAACCTTATGCTTCAGCGATAAAGTTAAAAATGTATTAAAGATATTTCACAGATTGTAGTAGCTTGATGAGCTGGCGTCTGTACACCTCTGCTTTATCCTTCTCGGACACGTCTAAAACTTACTACCACTTCAAAACATAACAAAATCTAAAGGACCATGCGTCATATTGGGCCCACTTTTTCAACATTGTTCAACAGTGATAAATTATATGTCATATGAAAGCTCTTAAAGTGTACTTTATTTCATTCTATGGCAGTAAAGTTCAAATCCAGCGCGAAAACGGTTTTTTATGCGTTTTTATAAAAATGCTCAACATTGTGCAACAGTGATGAAACCTGTCATATGACAGCTCTTGGCGTGTACTTTATTTCATTCTATGGCAGCTAAATTCAAATCCAGCGCGAAAATGTTTTTTTTTTTGCATTTTTAAAAAATGTTCAACATTGTTTACCAGTGATGAATTATATGTCATATAAAAGCTCTTAATGTGTACTTTATTTCATTCTATGGCAGCTAAGTTCAAATCCAGCGTGAAAACGGTTTTTTTATGCGTTTTTTTTAAAAAATGTTCAACCTTGTGCAACAGTGATGAAACCTATGTCTTATGAAAGCTCTTAAAGTGTACTTGATTTCATTCTATGGCAGCTAAGTTCAAATCCATCGCGAAAACGGTTTTTTTATGTTTTTTTTAAAAATGTTCAACATTGTGCAACAGTGATGAAGCCTATGTCATATGACAGCTCTTAAAGTGTACTTTATTTTATTCTATGGCAGCTAAGTTCAAATCCAGCGCGAAAACGGTTTTATATGCGTTTTTTAAATGCGTCTTTTTGGGCTCACTTTTTCAACATTGTTCAACAGTGACGAGTTATATGTCATATGAAAGCTCTTAAAGTGTACTTTATTTCATTCTATGGCAGCTAAGTTCAAATCCAGCGCGAAAACGGTTTTTTTATGCGTTTTTTAAAAATGTTCAACATTGTGCAACAGTGATAAAACCTATGTCATATGAAAGCTCTTAAAGTGTACTTTATTTCATTCTATGGCAGCTAAGTTCAAATCCAGCGCAAAAACGGTTTTATATGCGTTTTTTAAATGCGTAATTTTGGGTTCATTTTTTCAACATTGTTCAACAGTGACGAGTTATATGTCATATGAAAGCTCTTAAAGTGTACTTTATTTCATTCTATGGCAGCTAAGTTCAAATCCAGTGCGAAAACGGTATTTTTATGCGTTTTTTTAAAAATGTTCAACATTGTGCAACAGTGATGAAGCCTATGTCATATGACAGCTCTTAAAGTGTACTTTATTTTATTCTATGGCAGCTAAGTTCAAATCCAGCGCGAAAACTGTTTTATATGCGTTTTTTAAATGCGTCATTTTGGGCTCACTTTTTCAACATTGTTCAACAGTGACGAGTTATATGTCATATGAAAGCTCCTAAAGTGTACTTTATTTCATTATATGGCAGCTAAGTTCAAATCCAGCGCAAAAACGTTTTTTTTATGCGTTTTTTAAAATCTGTTTTGTTTTGATATTAAATTATAATTAGCTGTCAGTCAGTAGCTAGGATTATAAATAGCTCTTGTTCTAATAAAAATACACTAAAAATGTTGAAAATTTTTTAAAAAACGCTAAAATATCATTTTTGTCCTGAATTTCAACTTAGTTGCCATAGAATGAAATAAAGTACACTTTAAGAGCTTTCATATGACATATATATAATAAAACAGTAGAAAAACTGTGTCTGTACATTGAAAATATTAAAAAAAAAAAATTGGGGGGGGGTTAAGAAACAGTAATAGGGTACGAATCCGAAAAAAAAATTCTGTCTGTTTGTCTGTTTGTTTGTACACGCTAATCTTCGGAACTACTGGAAGGATTTGAATGATTTTTGTTTTGTTGTATAGGTATTATGTCTGGGCAACATACAGGCTATAATTTATCTTGGAAACTTGAACACCTGATGCAGAACCGCAACAGACCAGCTAAACTATAAGAGATACAAAAATGGTACCATAGCAAAAATTGTTCCACGTGATGAGCATTTTCTGCCGAGAGAATAAATTTGAAGATCTGGAACACCTGATGTGGAACTACAAGAGCCCAGCTACACCATAACATATATAGGAATGACGTCTTAGCAAAAGTTGTTCGGTCTGATGGGCATTTCCTGTTGACTTATAAAAAAACTGGCCAACACGAAGGGTTCCGTACCACAAGGCAAAAACGCCGAAAAAAACACGTTTGTTGTATGGGAGCCCCCCTTAAATATTTATTTTATTTTGTTTTTAGTATTTGTTGTTATAGCGGCAACAGAAATACATCATCTGTGAAAATTTCAACTGTCTAGCTACCGCGGTTCTTGAGATACAGCCTGGCGACAGACGGACGGCAAAAACGCCGAAAAAAACACGTTTTTTTGTATGGGAGCCCCCCTTAAATATTTATTTTATTTTGTTTTTAGTATTCGTTGTTATAGTGGCAACAGAAATACATCATCTGTGAAAATTTCAACTGTCTAGCTACCGCGGTTCTTGAGATACAGCCTGGTGACAGACAGACGGCAAAAACGCCGAAAAAAACACGTTTTTTTGTATGGGAGCCCCCCTTAAATATTTATTTTATTTTGTTTTTAGTATTTGTTATTATAGCGGCAACAGAAATACATCATCTGTGGAAATTTCAACTGTCTAGCTACCGCGGTTCTTGAGATACAGCCTGGCGACAGACAGACGGCAAAAACGCCGTAAAAAACACGTTACTTTGTATGGGAGCCCCCCTTAAATATTTATTTTATTTTGTTTTTAGTATTTGTTGTTATAGTGGCAACAGAAATACATCATCTGTGAAAATTTCAACTGTCTAGCTACCGCGGTTCTTGAGATACAACCTGGTGACAGACAGACGGACGGACGGACAGCGAAGTCTTAGTAATAGGGTTCCGTTTTTAACCTTTGGGTACGGAACCCTAAAAATCGAAGATCAGAAACATCTGATGTGGAAATTAAAGCTATCACTAATTTCACTGTATAAAATAACATATGCTGGGATTATAATAGTAGATTATGCACCGAGGGTCTAAAGTTGTGTCTTATGTCACGGGCGTCATATTGAATCTCGAGCGCAATGAAGGATTCGGGATTTAACTCACGAGCGAAGCGAGGGAGTTAATACAAGAATCCTGAATGCAGCGAGGGATTCAAGCTAGCCCAAGGCAAAGACACCTTTAGCCCAGAGGAGGATACTCTACTTTTTACACCTACTGTGAGGAAATAATAGCCATAGTACGAAAAACAAAATAGAACTGGTTCCGAAATGGACGTGACGCCTTTAGTACTTTTCCATTTTTGGAAATTGTCGTAGGCTTTTATATAAGTTTCCTTTGACTTTTCCGGCAGTAAATCATTGGAAATATTATTAGCTTCGGTTGTAATGAATTCAGGAGTACAATCACTTTCATCACTCGACATTTTATAATACTTTGTCTTCGATCAATAATACTGTTATTGATCGAAGTACTTTGTTGATAAATTTAAAGTTTAAATGCCAAAAGTTCGCGCCTTTATTGCGTCTACCAATAAGTAGCCAAGACACGATCAATTCGATTTTCAAAAAAAAAAGTCTCTTCTACGGTTTTGTCGTGTGTGTCTATTGATATCACTCTCATGGAAGTGGCGTTTGTGTAAACTAAGCTTTATACAGGGCTGGTAGAATGGTTTTGGTTGATTGGCTGTATGCATTTTGAATTTAGAACGTCATTGGAGACGCTCTTGAAAATAGAGTATTTTTGATAAAATGTGATAGGTTTTATTATTTATTTATTTATTCACAAAATCCACAGCAATGTTTGCGCAGTTTACTTAAAATAAATTAACTAATGTTACAGCCAATTACTATTACGGTATTACGGCGCGGTACGGTATTTGTTATTATTAATGCCAGTTTTAATGTTATTCCATTCCTTTTAAAAAAATGGTTCGTAGTTATCTAATTATTCTTACAATATTATGTCTTCGAAAACATGGCAACGATATGAAGAAGCAGTCGTTATGATTTTGTAGGAAATCGAGAATATCATCCACGCGTAGTAAGGGTATCGAGAATAGCTTTCCTCTTTCTGGCACCAAAGGGTGTTTGTTAGTACTATACTGCCAATTTAGCTGAGCATGTGAGATTCCAAATTCAAATCACATTATTGACCAGCGGGTCATAATGAAATCCAGTACAACATTATTGGCCGGCTGTGCCCCCGGCCACTAATGACTCACTTTAGGTTAAGGTTGCTTGACATATAATTTGACATTTTCGAGCAGGTGGTGTGAAAAATAACTTAAGCTGGGAGTACCTCCACGCGGTGAAGGCGGTAACACTTGGACTGATTTTCGATGACGATGGTATATCATTGAAAATTTGACTCTACTGGCCAAAACTCCCATTTATTTTTTTATTTTATCGAATAAATATGCCTTCGGGCTTATGTTATTTGAGTGTTTAATTTCCTTTTCCATTTATCTTCGTGACACGGTAGCCTACCCGGTAACGCAACGCAGAGGAGCAGTCACTTAGATTTTAATTGATCAGGTATCTTCTTCACAATAAAACTATAACCATGCCTAGAAAGAGGTCAAATCTTTCCCAATGTTCCAAAGGGGCTAAAAGATTGAGGATCATAAGATCCCAAGAATCTACCGGAGAGCGTCAGGAGAGACTTGATGCTGTTAGAGAACATCAGGCTGCAACTCGATCCGTGGAAACCTCTGCGGCGACTGACCGCTGATTGTGAACGACATGCATTGCCTCGAGAATCGGAAACGTTTACCGATACAGAATCACGCTTGAGTTTTCAGCGTATTCGCTCATCTACTAACAGGTCTTTTGAAACGAGTGATGAACGTGATGCGCGACTAACTACTTATAGAGATTATCTTACACTGTCCCGAACACGCACACAACAAAATTTTCATAATCAGAGAGAATTCTGATCGACTTCGACATCTCTGAACAGAATGTCGATATCATCTGAAGAATCGGATGTGTCTCAAGATATAGCCGTAGGGCATGGCGACCATCCTTGGGTTGATAAGGAACGGAGTGCATTTACGTATACTCCTTTGATTGACTACACCACATATTCCGCCATCGGAGGTGTGGTTCAAAATTGTACTTTTTGTGAAGCTGTTAAAATGGCAAAAAGAAACAAACGGTATGTGTTGCTCAGGTGGGAAAGTACATATTGAAATATTTCAAAATCCTCCAGAAATATTAAGATCACTGGTGACCATCCACAGTCAAAACATTTCTTGGACAACATCCGTTCGTACAATAATGACTTTCAAATGACATATTTTGGTGCGAAGCAGATTTCAGAAGACCCATTTATGCCAACATTCAAAGTGCAAGGCCAAGTTTACCAGCTTATTGGTTCATTATTGCCTGAAAATGACGTCTCGAATCGTCTCGCTCACCCCGGTGTTTTCCAGTCCCCGGGCTCTTAGAATTCGACATCAGACGTTTCAGATCTTCGATTTTGACAACTACGTTATCATGTCGTTGTCAGCGACAATGTATCGCTGGCATAAGCAACAGCATCCGCGTACGAAGTCGCGGGCAGAAGCTAGTATGACATATAATTCACCACTGTTGAACAATGTTGAACATTAAAAAAAAAACATTTTCGCGCTGGATTTGAACTTAGCTTATAATGAAATAAAGTACACTTTAAGAGCTTTCATATGACAGGTTTCATCACTGTTGCACAGTGTTGAACATTTTTAAAAAACGCATAAAAAAACCGTTTTCGCGCTGGATTTGAACTTAGCTGCCATAGAATGAAATAAAGTACACGCCAAGAGCTGTCATATGACATAGGTTTCATCACTGTTGCACAACTTTGAAAAGTGGGCCCAGTGTTCATTCAAAAGTGCCCATGGTCCTTTAACCAACACCAGTTCAATCAAAAACTATTACATTTTTAATCAAGAGTCAACCCTAACGTAATTGCATGTGCAGGTGGCTATAGTGATGGGGCGAATTGCGTCGCTTCGGCTTTCGGCTTCGATCGGGGCCGGGGCCTGAGCCAATGCGTAATTGGCTTGGCATTGTCAATGAACATGCAAACTGCCCTAGTGTGGAAATTGGGAATGTTTTCAGTCTGCACTTCATTTTGGTTTAAGTGGTTGATTGAATGGGGTTTCAAGTTTTATTTGGACTAATAAATAGGCTGAATGGTATATTTCTTTGATCAAGAACGGCTAGAAGTCTTAACTAATACTTAAATTATTACATTAGATTACATCACGCTTGTATTCTTCGTAGGGTTAGGCACAGTTTACAGGTTCCTATATCGTCGCTCGCATGACTAAAATTCCTATCTCATTTTTATCTAATTTGAGTTAGGACAACTACATTGTTCTATTTGTGATTCTTTACGTTTTGTTGCCTTATAACGGTTATATTTTGAGATCTAAATAACATGGAGACACGACGGTTAGTGAAACATATTAAAGAATCATGAATAGAGAAATGTAGTTGTCGTAACTCAAATCGGCTAAAAAATTAGAAAAATGAAATAGGACTTTTAGTCATGCGAGCGACGATATTACACCCACTTTTCGCCAGTGGTACTATAGGCCGACCGCTTAACTGAGACGTTGCCTGAGATAGCTGCGCGGTGCGGGATGGGTGATAGTTGTCACAAGTTGACAAATCACTGAGCTCTCGCATCACGTGACCACACCCCTCCCTCACCGCGCTGTTACCTCAGGCAACGTCCCAGTTATGCGTTCGGCCTGTAACAGTAAGGTCTCTTAGTCATCAACCAGACGTTTCTCATGTCGTTTCTTGCAATATGCTATACACATACACTAATGTTACCTCTACTTAGAGAAAAGCTCCATACAGGGTGGTAGGGACACCGACGCGCAACCTCTAACCATGGATTCAGTAGGTACAGTCAACAAAAGAGATAAGTATGCAGGATCGTCGGATATAGTTGAAGTTTAGTAAGAAACCGGTGGATGTTCTCGAATAAAATTTCATTTTATTATCTAATAGAAAACGAACAGCTCATTTATCAAATTAAATTTCAGTTGACAACATCCATCGGTTTCTTACTAAACTTCAACTATATCCGACGATCATGCATACTTATCTCTTTTGTTGACTGTACATGATTTGGAACCGCTTTTTTTTTTTTTTTTTTTGCGGATGTGAAATCATCAAATGACCCCTCCCGCTCTGGGTGGAGCGGAAGGGAGTGTCAGACTCTTACTGACTAAAACCCACCCGTGTTCCTTCCTTAGCCCTTTATGTTCCGGGCCAGCGGTAACCCTTTCGGACAATCCCGCTGACCCGGCAGGCTTCGGCCCTATGGGGCCCCTCCTCGATGCTGACATCTCTTTGAGGCGCGCGTGGAACACGTACGCGCCGTCCGGCACGGGCCTGGTCCTGATCGGACGGTGAGCTACCCATTACTCTCCGCCCGCAGGCCCGCGCCTACGGTGGCCGGGAGTCGTCGCGCGGCTCCCGACGCCCGGAGCGTCTCCCGCGGCGGCTGGGACGGGAGGCTCTCTCCCTGAGCCGTCCCGCCACCTCCTTCGCTAGCATGACTGCTTCGCAGAAGGAGGTGACTGCCTCCCACTCCCTCTCGCCCCGGACCATGGCTTGCACCAGGGCCGGGCGCGAGAGGTCGCCGCCGCTGCCGATTTGGAACCCCTCTGGTAACCGACGAAAAACGGCGTCTAGAACCATGTGTGTTACAGTTTGCACGTCAATGTCCTTCTGCCACCTTGTATACACATTTACACAACTCAACTTTAATTACCTACATACTTAGGTTCATAATAATTATTTTCACTCAAACTCAAACTCAAAGCATTTATTTCAATTAAACCATTTTACAGGCACTTTTGAATTGTCAAGAAGTAGGTCAGTCAGAAAAATGTGAAGCTAGTTGCCCATTCCAAAGCGTAGGTACCTATGGAGAAGAACGGACAAGAAACTCCATGGACACTCTTTTTAAATTATATTTTACAAAAATATTAGTTACATCATTACTTTTGAATTTATAATTAAATAATGTGAGAACGATGTAAAAATAAACAAGACGTATGCGTTAAAAGCGTCCAGAGTACAACAAATAGTACTAAAACAACAATCCAAAAATAAAAATAAAATAATTAAAAATAAGCCGAGGCAGCTAAGTGATGACCAGCCCCAACTGACGGCGCCCGTTCACGAACATGACGCATAGATCAGCACCATTCAGCTCAACCATTTTGAAGGGAGCTAAATGATCCAACATACACGCCACCGTCAGCGAGACATTTGTGTGAGCATGACATACTATCAGCCGCCAGGGCACATTCAAGTCAATGAAAGACATATTACCCGGTAAATGGTAAAATCCGGTATAGTACTTACATAGAACTCACATCTGTGCTATGCAATTATACAATTCACAGAACTGTTAGCCATGAGGTTTAGTTTCAGTATCGGCTTATTGACTAAAGAAGATATCTCAGATTCAAAGGACTTTGGTCAAGCTTAAATTGCCTCGCCTATAATAGATATGTGTTTACTTATACCACATTAAGCCAAACCCCAATGGCCTAAACACTCAAATCGTAGGGACCGCTGGCCAAAACCCTTCTGTTCAAACAAAACAAATCACAAATCTATTTCCAGACCGCAGCACATGTGAGTCCATACTTTTGTTCTGAGGCCACTGATATTGGCCTCACTAAACAAATATAAAGCACATGAATGTTGCAGGGAATTGGACTGAAACCGTTTTGGCAGCTGTCTAAATGGCTTAAAATAATAATACACGAACAGTTTTCATTTAATAAATGGATGAGTGGACACGTTATTGAAATAGTTGTGTGTTATTTGTAGAAGGGACTATCTGCTTATTTGCCTTTTAATTTCATTTTGGAAATATCCCACTTCACATTGAAAACAAAAACAAAGTTACTGAAATAGGTACAGTCAAGGAAATTAATTGGTTATCAAATCGACATTGATAACCAATTAATTTCCCTTACTCTACCTATTTCAGTAACTCAGACTTCGTCAATTTGCCGTGTTTTAGCCATTTCATACAACTGTGGTATACGGATTATCTACGTTGATAGTCAATATTAAAAACAATTAATTTCCCTGACTTTATAAACTAAGAACGATTTAAAACATTGCATGCATTGATGGTTACCAAAAAAGCTGGAATAAATTAAATCGACCAAATAAGTGTGTGTGTGTGTGTGTGTGTGGGTGGGGGTGTGTGTGTGTGTATTATTAGTAATATCCTTTATTTCATTAAATACATATAATATTGTATTTAAATAATATATAAAAATATAAAGAAGAAAAATATAAAAACATTTATAAATATAAAAAAATAGTAGTAAAATAGTAGCTACTATTTTTTATATTTTTAAATGTTTTTATATTTTTATCGGGGACAGAGTCCAAGCAATATAATTATGATTTATATATTTTTTTACCTAATATCAGCAAGTAATTCCCTGTTGTTCAGGACTCCATAACACTATATTAAAGATGAGGTAGGTAATTAACGAAACTTTTAATGAGTTAGAAAGCTATAGTAACGAAGCTCTTGAGGTGTCGTGTACATGAACAAAAACTAATTAACACTTGTTCTTTACTTGCCCAGTTATAATGTTTTATTTATTTAGCACACAAATTAACAAATATACAGAGGCGGACTTAATACCATAGGCATTTTCTACCAGTTAACCTTTGGGTGATGCAGAGACAAACAGTGGTAGGTACAACTGTGATAACTAAAATAAATATTTTTGAACATAAAGATACCTATGCAATAACCTATCAAAACTATAAATATTAAGTATATAAATACAGGCATAAAATAAGACAAACAATGAGAAAACATTACCGTTGTGATGATACTGGCCCGCCGACACGCGCAGGTACAAGTCGCCGACATGATTCTTTTGAAATAAAAGCCGCTGACATCAAGCCGCCGCGCCTGGCTGTGTAGGTTCATTTTCTTGTTTACCTTTGTAATAATGTGTGAAATGGTAAAATCATTCTATTTACTGTATAATCAGCCTACAATGTTCCCACTGTTCGGACACAGATATCCTCTCTGTGAGAGGAAGCGGGCCGTTATCCTACACGCAGGCCCAGTGCGGGTTGGTAGATGTCACGTCTTAGACTTTTTCCTCACGATGTTTTCTTTCACCGTTTGAGAGCAATGATGATGAAATTATTTACACAAAGTAAAGCGCCTATCTGGGTTCGAATCCACGACCTACAACTCGTAATTCGGGGCCGTAACCACTATCATTATAATATGTCGCTATTAGGAACGCTAGCGCCATCTGGTGGCGCTTGACAGAGTCTAGCCTGAGTTCGTGGAAGTCGACGACAGCTCGACAAAACGATCTCTTAGACATTGGACATCGTACGAACAACATGTACTCAGAAACTGTCCCGCGTTCCGTATCTGGTTGTATCGTGTACATATGCAGTGTGTGATTTGCTAGTGTGGTTAAATTGTTCGTGAAATTATAATCTGATTTGAACTGCAAACGATATTTCTATTGCGCAATAACCACTACCCACAGTACGCCCAAAGTAGTTAAAATATGACTGATAATAACGAAACACACTATACCATCTCCGTCATATCTATTTACTGGTACATACATGTCTAATACAAAAGGAAGTTCGAGAATAATAACCCTAGTGGACGTGTAGCAGCTGCTACGAGATCGTAGCTTGCGTAACAGTGAAATTGTCTAGTAAACTACAGTTGTAGCAATAGGACTATATTTTTTATTTTGAACTTGCTGTTGCCCGCGACTTCATTTGTGTTCATCGATGAATGTGAAGGACATTCATTCCAAGTCCTAGTTCCGGTTCCTATCTTTTAAATTTAATAACGATCGATTCAGTCGTTTAGGCGGAAAGATAACAAACAGACAGACATACTTTCATATTTATACTAATGATAACATTGTAGTATGGATATAAAACCCATATCATGGAAATTGGTATTAAATCAGGGTAAGTTGTCACTATCCCAAAACAGGACAGATATGTTTTTTCTCTAATATCTGAGCATTTTACCCTACGGAAAACCAAGTTTTTATGTGATACACAACTAAACTCATTCAAACCGACTTCGCAGACAAAAAGCGGGTATTGTACAAAATTAACAAAACACGTACATAATTTGTACCGATTAAGCAAAACTTTCAGACTTCAGCAACCAATAAAGTTTTAAACAAAGCTTCCGTATGTTATTCCAAGTTGCTATCTCCGAGTATTTAAAATGACCAACAATTGGTTAAAGTTAAATTTAAGTTAAATTACAGAGTAATCTTTGTTCGATATCTTGGAGTTTTGTCTTGCGCATGAATTGTGTATTCAGACGGCGTGTCTTGCTCCACTGTTATTGTTAATAACAAGATAACTGGGATTGAAAACATTATTGTATATGGTTGTTGTTTGCTATCTGATTTTGTTGTTGTATTTTAAATAGGTTGGAACATGTCATGTTGTAGATATTTTTTTACATTCTCAGGTCCATTTGCTGTACAATAGATTGAATAGAAAACTAAGTACCTAGGTATCTATAATTTAAATTACCTGTCCTGAATTACCTGATTACCTGTAAAAAAAAACTCAAATACTAATAACCATAACCATAATAACCATCGATTATGCACAGACAAAGGATTTACTTGTTGTCTCCAAATAAAACTGCTCACAGTGCTCACATACAATTTTACTTTTACTTAACTAAGATTTAGATTGTTAATTATCTGAAGCACAGGTTCAACCTAGTTCAGGCAAATAAACAACTGTGGTCAGCTTTTTGTTAAGGTATTTATTGTAAACTAGCTTCTGCCCGCGACTTCGTACGCGGATCCTGTTGCTTATGCCAGCGACAACGGGGTCGTCAAAATCGGAGATCTGAAACGTCTGATGTCGAATTCTAAGAGCCCAGGGACTGAAAAACAACGGGATGCGCGAGACGATTCGAGACGTCATTTTCAGGCAATAATGAACCAATAAGGTGGTAAACTTGGCCTTGCACTTTGAATGTTGGCATAAATGGGCCTTCTGAAATCTGTTCTGCACCAAAAGATGTCATTTGAAAGGCATTATTGTACGAACGTATGTTATCCAAGAAACGTTTTGACTGTGGATGGTCACCGATTAGCAGTGATCTTAATATTTCTGGAGGATTTTGTAATATTTTAATATTATGTACTTTCCCACCTGAGCAACACATACCGTTTGTTTCTTTTTGCCATTTAACAGCTTCACAAAAAGTACAATTTTGAACCATACCTCCGATGGCGGAATATGTGGCGTAGTCAATCATAGGAGTATACGTAAATGCACTCCGTTCCTTATCAACCCAAGGAAGGTCGCCATGCCCTACGGCTATATCTTGAGACACATCCTATTCTTCAGATGATATCGACATTCTGTTCAGAGAATGTCGAAGTCGATCAGAATTCAAACGTTCGTTGCGCTCTTCTTAATCTGTCTCTTCATGCCGTACTCCAGCAATTCTTTCTTTCTCACTTTCTAACTGATTATGAGTATTTTGTTGTGTGCGTGTTCGGGACAATGTATGATAATCTCAAGTTCATCACTTGTTTCAAAAGACCTAGATTAGATGTGCGAATACGCTGAGAACTAAAGCGTGATTCTGTATCGGTAAACGTTTCCGATTCGCGAGACAATGCATGTCGCTCACGATCAGCGGACAGTCGCGCATCACGTTCCGCACTTGTCTCTAGAGACGTAGAAGCAGATGCGTAGATATGCTGAGAACTCAAGCGCAATTCTCTATCCGTGAACGTCTCCGACTCGCGAGACAATGCATGACGTTCACGATCAGCGGTCAGTCGCGCATCATATTCTTCACTGGTCTCTAGAGACCTGGATGTAGATGCGTAAGTACGCTGAGAATGCAGGCGCGCTTCGCGATCCGAAGAGGTTTCCACGGAGCGAGTTGCAGCCTGATGTTCTCGAACAGCATCAAGTCTCTCCTGACGCTCTTCGGTAGATTCTTGGGATCTTATGATCCGCAATCTTTTAGCTCCTTTGGAACATTGGAAAAGATTTGACCTTTTTCTAGGCATGGTTATAGTTTTATTGTGAAGAAGATACCTGATCAATTAAAATCTAAGTGACTGCTCCCCTACCAAGGGTGCCCAGACACGGGGTCGTCTGGCGCCCATGTGCTGGTTTGGTCCCTGGGGTCGTCACGGCGTGCTATGTGTTCTGGTGCGCCGGTGATGGGGAGTACTCCCCAGAGGAGGGTCCGGTGACGGACAGCCGCGGCGGGTTCACGGATGAGTGCTAACGCGTGCCCATATTCCCGTTGTAAGCGGCAGAGGAGGACACCGTGGAGTTTTAGTGGGTTAGAGTCCCACATAACTGTACTATCTCCCCGTGGTAGTGCAGAACGCATGAGCATTTATTCACGTTAAAAAAAAAATGGGAGTTTTGGCCAGTAGAGTCAAATTTTCAATGATATACCATCGTCATCGAAAATCAGTCCTAAACTGTTACCGCCTTCACCGCGTGGAGGTGAAATTAGTAATAGTTTTGATTTCCACATCAGATGTTTCTGATCTTCGATTTTTAGGGTTCCGTACCCAAAGGGTAAAAACGGAACCCTATTACTAAGACTTAAAGAAAGAAAGAAAGAAAGAAAAAAGTTTATTTGGACACAGTTCGTGAAACACAAAATACAAAATTAACAAGATAAAAAATAAAAAACTATGTTACAACAACAATAGTGTGTGCCTCACGGCTGCGCCAAAAAGGTTCATTTCAGCATTAATGCCAGACAGATGCTGTCTGACGCTGGTTTTCGAATGAACCTTTAGGGAAAAGTGACGGGGAGTACACACAGTTTCAACATACCTAATACATACTTTTTATACTTATAAGTAAATAAATAAACTAGTAATCAAGAACATATCATTACAAACAAAAAGAAAAACTACAACAACAGTCTCATCAAAACCTGTGTTCGTCGCGATCCATCTAGATGAGACAAATATTGCTCCGTGCACGATGCACTCAAAGCGCAACAGGCCTCCGAGCGCGACGGACACCTACATGTTATTTAGTTATACGACAAGAAAAAATGGGCTGTTTGAATAAAAACATGAATAGTCGTAATAATAATATAAACTAAGCTAATAAAAAATGACTCTGAAATAGTTAATTTAAACCTATTCGAAGAAAGTGAAGTACCTACCTTTATCAATAGATGAAGTAGGTAGATGCAAATGGTAATAGAAGAAGGTAAGCGTTATTTACAAAAAGAACTGGAAAAACACAGAGCGTGCCACATGCGCATACCCCATTCTGTATATTCATAACACAACAGGAATTATGTTTTAAGATAAGTAGGTACTGTAGGCATTTCATATAAGTGACACATTTAGGGCGACCATATCTAACTTCTGTTGCGAATCTATCAGATACTGCCGTAAACGTGTTCTGAACGTGTGGACAGTGCCCAGTAACCGTAATGGTGGTGGGATATTATTCCACACTTTAGATGCAGCGTATCGGAAGGTGCCTCTGAAAGCTGCCGTCCTATGAGCTTGAGTTGAAAGTTGTTGCGCACATTGCCTGGGCGCGCAATCTCGTCTACTAGCCATCCAACTAAGCTTGTCGTACAAATACTTCGGTTCCCCAGACTTAACGACACCAAACAGCAGGCACGCTAGGTGTAACTTTCGTCTCGACTTCATCTTGAGAATAAAGTGTTTGTTAAGAAAGGGGGTGACATGACTTCTAGGGGGAACAGAGTAACAGAAGCGCGCACATGCATTTTGGACTCTTTGTATTAGTCGATCGGTACGAGCCAGCAAGCGTGGGCCGTAAACCGTATCAGCGTAGTTTAATTTAGACAGAACAAGGGTTTCGACTAGCTGCTCGCGAAGCTTTTCAGATAAGAACGGCCTCATCTTGTAAAGCAGTTTCAGACGATAAAAGCAGTTTCTTACAGAGTTAGCAACGTGTTTCTCAAATCTGAGGCTGCCGTCCATACATAACCCAAGGTTCCGCGCCTCCTCCACACGGTCAATAGGCTCACCCATTAGTTTTAAATTAAGGCTTAAAGGTATCTTCTTCAACTGCTGCCTGGTACCAAACAACATATACTTGGTTTTCAATGGGTTTAATGCCAGACAATTCTCATCAGACCAGACGGCGATTCTTTCTAGGTCGTCGTTTAGGTCTCTAATGGCCGATTCATAATCGTCTGGACTAAAAGATAAATACAGCTGTACGTCATCGGCGTAAATATGATACTTGCATTTCTGAAGGCACTTTATTAAGTCTGCACAGTAGAGAATAAAAAGAATCGGACCTAAAATTGATCCCTGAGGAACGCCTCTATCTATAGAAGTTAGGGCCGAAGTTAATGTAGTACCATCCGACAAACGCAATTCTACCATTTGTTTTCTGTTACTGAGGTAGCTGTGGAACCATTGAATGGCATTGTCGTCAAAACCGTAGTATTTTAACTTTGACAGTAATAGCGAGACGTTAATGCAATCAAACGCACGGGAAAAGTCGAGTAGCACCATCAGTGAACACATGCCCTTATCTTGGGCTGATAGAATATTGTCCGTAACATCCAGTAACGCCGTAGAAGTGCTGCGCTGTTTCCTAAAACCGGATTGTAGATCAGGTAACACCTCGTTCTCTTCTAAAAACCGAGTTAATTGACGGCACACTACCCTCTCCATTACTTTTGAAAGACAGGGGAGAATACTGATCGGCCGCAAGTCTTTAACTTCTACAGGGTTTGGACTCTTAGGTAGGGGTCTAACTGTGGCTATTTTCCAATGGTAAGGAAACTTTGATGACCATATGGAATAATTAATAATGTAGGTAATAGTTTCCAAAGTGTGGGGCAAAGTTAGAGAAAGCATACTTAAGGTTATATTATCGTAGCCTTCAGCATTTGACTTTAGGTCAGAAATAATGCGAGAGATATCATTTTGGTCCACCGGAGCAATTGTGAATATTGCTTCATTATATCTGTGTGTCTCATAGAATGATATAAGTGACGTGCTAGCTACAGGGTTGCCCGGGACATTTAAAAAAGTGTTATTTATGAGGTCTGGGTTTCTAAAATGTGGGGGAAGGTCTTGTCCTTGCTTTGACGGTGCAAACGTGGATTTAATGTTCTTCCATAGTAATTTTGGATTATTTATTTTATTATTTATATTGTGCTTAAAATATGCAATTTTTTCATGATACAAGGAACTTTCTACCAACGATTTTAACTGTTTATAGTAGTCCCTTTTTGTTCCCGATTTATTGTTCCTATATTTGGCTAATGCATTGTCCCGCAACCGCATCATGAGCTGGATAGTGTCCGTAATCCAGGGATACGATAACTCCCTAATACGACAAGTCTTAATTGGCGCGTGAACATCAAACAGTGATATTATGCAGTGATTAAAAGTATCAACCATATCATTCACGTCAGTGAATTCATAAACAAGACCTATGTTTAATTGTGACAAGTCCATATAAAAATTATCCCATAATATGTCTTTCATCGGCCTAAATTTGATTACATATGGTATAAATTGGTCCCGCTTTATGTGAAATTCACTGACTATAATTGAATGGCCTGTAATTGAACCAAACGATTCCACCGACGTGTATCTTGCCCTAAGGTCTGTGCACAGTAGGTCGATAAGAGTCTCACTCGTATCTGTGAAATGAGTAGGCAACGTGACCAGTTGGACGAGACTTATGCTATTTAAAAATTCTTGCACTTTTTTGGTTTTAGTCTCGTTTATATTGAGCATGTTCACATTGAAATCACCGAACAGTATATAATGATCACAGCTCCCCAACGTAGCAAAGGTGTTCGTGATGGCATCAAGGAAAAGATCTATGTCAAACCACGGCGGCCGGTAAGCTGTACCAATGGCAATTTTTTTCCCGCTTAGCGAGATTGTCAGCCACATCTGTTCGACGGAATCGAACCTGGGATCGGCCATGCCAGTACAGATACGCGCGCTCAGACCCCGCCGCAGATAAAACCCAACGCCCCCACCACGTCCCGCGCGAACAGTTGACGGCCGCGGAGTGTGACGCAGACGATAACCGGGTACAACCGGCGCGCGCCCCTCTTCCCCCGGCCGAAGCCAAGTTTCGTTTATAGCCATTATATCAAAATTATATCTGTCCATTGCACAAATCAAGTCATCATGGCCTGTACCCAGAGACCCTGCATTAAGGAAGCCAACCTTAAGATATTTCCCACTTTTAGGCATCATGACTATAATGTAAAATTACTACAGTTATTACTACAGTTACGAGTATCGCTTGTTTTGCTGACACCCTTAATGCATATTGAATCAAATTCTTAACAGATATCATAACCCTAGTTTTCCTAAATAATATTATTTTTCCGAATAAAATAAAAACCATTTATAGGTATTTGCGAATATTAGACAGTTAATGTAAATACGTATTATAATAATTATTATGATAATAATTAACAATATAACAAGGATTGAAAATATTGCTACATGTAGATTAATGTTGTTTAAAAATATAACAAAATGAGTATGTTACTTCGCTGTCCGTCCGTCCGTCCGTCTGTCTGTCACCAGGCTGTATCTCAAGAACCGCGGTAGCTAGACAGTTGAAATTTTCACAGATGATGTATTTCTGTTGCCGCTATAACAACAAATACTAAAAACAAAATAAAATAAATATTTAAGGGGGCTCCCATACAAAAAAACGTGTTTTTTTTCGGCGTTTTTGCCGTCTGTCTGTCGCCAGGCTGTATCTCAAGAACCGCGGTAGCTAGACAGTTGAAATTTTCACAGATGATGTATTTCTGTTGCCGCTATAACAACAATTACTAAAAACAAAATAAAATAAATATTTAAGGGGGGCTCCAGTACAAAAAAACGTGTTTTTTTCGGCGTTTTTGCTCCCATACAAAAAAACGTGTTTTTTTCGGCGTTTTTGCCGTCTGTCTGTCGCCAGGCTGTATCTCAAGAACCGCGGTAGCTAGACAGTTGAAATTTTCACAGATGGTGTATTTCTGTTACCGCTATAACAACATACTAAAAACAAAATAAAATAAATATTTAAGGGGGGCTCCCGTACAAAAAAACGTGTTTTTTTCGGCGTTTTTGCCGTCTGTCTGTCGCCAGGCTGTATCTTAAGAACCGCGGTAGCTAGACAGTTGAAAGTTTCACAGATGATGTATTTCTGTTGCCGCTATAACAACAAATACTAAAAACAAAATAAAATAAATATTTAAGGGGGGCTACCATACAACAAACGTGTTTTTTTCGGCGTTTTTGCCGTCTGTCTGTCGCCAGGCTGTATCTCAAGAACCGCGGTAGCTAGACAGTTGAAATTTTCACAGATGGTGTATTTCTGTTGCCGCTATAACAACAATTACTAAAAACAAAATAAAATAAATATTTAAGGGGGGCTCCCGTACAAAAAAACGTGTTTTTTTCGGCGTTTTTGCCGTCTTTCTGTCGCCAGGCTGTATCTCAAGAACCGCGGTAGCTACACAGTTGAAATTTTCACAGATGATGTATTTCTGTTTCCGCTATAACAACAAATACTAAAAACGAAATAAAACAAATATTTAAGGGGGCTCCCATACAAAAAAAACGTGGTTTTTTTCGGCGTTTTTGCCGTCTGTCTGTCGCCAGGCTGTATCTCAAGAACCGCGGTAGCTAGACAGTTGAAATTTTCACAGATGGTGTATTTCTATTGCCGCTATAACAACAAATACTAAAAACAAAATAAAATAAATATTTAAGGGGGGCTCCCGTACAAAAAAACGTGTTTTTTTTCGGCGTTTTTGCCGTCTGTCGCCAGGCTGTATCTCAAGAACCGCGGTAGCTAGACAGTTGAAATTTTCACAGATGATGTATTTCTGTTGCCGCTATAACAACAAATACTAAAAACAAAATAAAATAAATATTTAAGGGGGGCTCCCATACAACAAACGTGTTTTTTTCGGCGTTTTTGCCGGCTGTCTGTCACCAGGCTGTATCTCAAGAACCGCGGTAGCTAGACAGTTGAAATTTTCACAGATGATGTATTTCTGTTGCCGCTATAACAACAAATACTAAAAACAAAATAAAATAAATATTTAAGGGGGGCTACCATACAACAAACGTGTTTTTTTCGGCGTTTTTGCATTGTGGTACGGAACCCTTCGTGTTGGCCAGTTTTTTTATAAGTCAACAGGAAATGCCCATCAGACCGAACAACTTTTGCTAAGACGTCATTCCTATATATGTTATGGTGTAGCTGGGCTCTTGGAGTTCCACATCAGGTGTTCCAGATCTTCAAATTTATTCTCTCGGCAGAAAATGCTCATCACGTGGAACAATTTTTGCTATGGTACCATTTTTGTATCTCTTATAGTTTAGCTGGTCTGTTGCGGTTCTGCATCAGGTGTTCAAGTTTCCAAGATAAATTATAGCCCATTGTTGCCCAGACATAATACCTATACAACAAAACAAAAATCATTCAAATCCTTCCAGTAGTTCCGAAGATTAGCGTGTACAAACAAACAGACAAACAGACAGAATTTTTTTTTCGGATTCGTACCCTATTACTGTTTCTAAACCCCCCCCCCAATTTTTTTTTTTAATATTTTCAATGTACAGACACAGTTTTTCTACTGTTTTATTATATGTATAGATGAGTCCCATTTCTAAATAATCGATTTTTATTATTAGGTATGTATTATAGGGGTAACATTACGAAACGCACTGTTTAGAAAAATAGTGACAACTAAGTTTACTTTGACTTGTTCGAGTGCTAAGCATTTTATTAGAACTGCATTGGATAATACTAATATGAAATCCATTTTACTGCTTTGCTGCTTAAATAGTTAGGAAAAGGCTAAGCAGATGACGATGATAAATAACCGCTTAAAATAATATCATTACGCTTAAAAATAAATGCATTACAAAAATAGTTTGGCTGTTTCTTAGAAAATCAACCACCAAACTATAAACTTGTTTCTGTGCATTGATTTCCCTTGGTTTTTTGTCCTATTGAATGCTTCATCATCTGCCTAGCCTTTTCCCAATTTCGGGGTCGGATTCCGGTCTAACCAGATGCAGCTGAATACCAATATTTTACGTGGAGCGACTGCTAATCCGACCTCTACAACCCAGTTACTATACCCCTTGGTAAGACTGGTTGTCAGACTTTCGGGATTTTCACAACCCGTAATGACTACCAAAGATCCACGAATGACAGCCGGGACCAACAGCTTAGCGTGCTTTCCAAAGCACAGAGGGGTCTCAGTAAGTAAAGATGGTCAACTCATTCACGGACCGACCGGTGGCTGGTATTATTGAATGCTTCAATCCATACCATCTAAACTATATCAATACTAATATTATAAATGTGTAAGTGTGTCTGTCTGTCTGTTTGTCTGATAAAGATAGAACATAAAGATAGTTTGAGTCCCGAGAAGGGACATAGGATAGTTTTTTTTATCCCGATATTCCCACGGGATCGACATCTGTGCGGGTGAAACCGCGGGGCGCAGCTTGGAACTTATAAAATCAACAGCTTTCTTAGTACATTCCTACTAGTAGTACTTGCACTACTGTGCAAGTGCTGTGTGCAGTTGACTATGACTATTTACATTGAATAAAACAAAGATAAATTAAAATTCCAAGCTCACTGCACGAGTCCCCTGGGTAGAGCTAAATGAACGACGCCTCACAAGGCACAAAGGCTAAGAATACTTGAGTCAATTAAAACTGCAGCAAACAGAATACAAGCTCTTTTTAGCATTATTAGCATTATACACAACCACCAACAAACAACCGAGTGAAGTGCTATCACACTAATATTATAAAGGCGAAAGTTTGTGAGTGTGTGGGGGTGTGTTTATATGTTTGTAACTTCTTCACGCTCAAACGGCTGTACCAATTTTGATAAAATTTTGTAAGGAGGTAACTGACACCCTGGATTAACATATAGGCTACTTTTTATCCCGATATTGCCACGGGATCGACACTTACGCGGGTAAAACCGCGGGGCGCAGCTAGTTTTATAATAAAAATATGTATATTTAGGTATTTGTAAATGGCCTGCGTCGTCTGAAATAAATAAATAAAATAAATTATATGCCTAAATTTCCAAAAAAATAAGCTTATTCTTCTAAGCATCGATTTCCTCGTTGGTCTAGTGGTCATATCATATCTTAACATATTTACCTATTTGCATTCCACAATGTTTAAAAAGATGTTGTTAACAAAAGGCTTAGAGCTAAGGAATCATTGTAGACCCTGTTAGGGCACAGCAAAAGGTGTTGTTGGTCCAAGCGTTACTGCTGAGCATGAGGTCCTGGGTTCGATTCCCGGGTCGGGCAAAGTTTTATTGGGTTTTTCCACCTGGAATTTCTCAGTCGCAACTCAGAGTCTAGATTCTATGTTCTATGTTATGGGTTTGGTTTCCGCACTTAGTCCTTCAGTGGACCATTGTGCGTGTAGAGTCTGGATTTGTGCTTGGTTGATGGCAATAGGTTCGCCCTCTGTTACTGGCGAAATGAGGGTGAGCTTTATGCGTAATTTTATGTTAAATTATTCTTCTAAGGGCTGATTTTTCAATAGACCGATAATTTTTATTCGTAGAATAAAATTGACGTCCGACAGTTTTTGTATGATTGAACTGTCAAAAATACAAAATTATTTCTCAGATAAAGTTATCTGGCGTTGGGAAAATCAGCTCTAAGAAATCAATATCGAACTGTTCTAATAGCCTCTGCTTAAATTTTTATCGCAGTAACTACATTTCGTATTCCGCCGTAAACGTTTTGTCTACCCATATCAATTCTTTATCGAAAGATTCGCACTTCAACTGTTGACGTGGTGAATTATAGTGGTTATTTCCCATCTGGTATTTTTTTCAATTCACGACATGAACATTTTCAATCAAATCTATTGAAAATCTTGTATCGATATAAGTAATGATTTTTAAATCAGTAGACATAAATAATGTTTTCTTTTTCATTACATTTTGTTTAGTTTACAACCGTTATTGTACTGTGTTGTGTTTATTAATGTTATTATTTTCTTGTGCTTACATTTTTTTAAATTGTATTTTACCTAACCTACTTAATTATGTATGTATGTATTCTATTCTGTAATGTTGTGCATGTAAACTTAAATAAATAAAAATCTGTAATGAAAATCGTGATGCGAACCCAGTCCAAACCCGATATCGATGATGACTTATTAAACTGACAATGCCTAAATGACTCCAGTCCCTCAAGCTTGTATTATTATTATCTATTCTGTAAAAATCTCAACGTGAAAAACATATAGAGGGAGTGAGCTTGACGTGAGCTGTCAATTCACCAGCCGGTCGATTCTGTAAAAATCTCACCGTGAAAACTTAAATGATGTGAGTTTGTTTTTGCTAGGAAATGACACTATTGACAGCTCACTCCACGCTCACTAAGTTTTCACGGTGAAATGGCTACAGAATCGCACTGCTGCCGGTCGATTCTGTAAAAATCTCACCGTGAAAACTTAGGTGATGTGAGTTTGTTTTTGCTAGGAATTGACACTATTGACAGCCCACTCCACGCTCACTTCACCTAAGTTTTCACGGTGAGATGGTTACAGAATCGCAATGCTGATACTAGGAATTGATACTATTGACAGCTCACTTCACCTGTGTAAGTATTTAAGGTGAGATTGTCACGTGCATCTACGCGAGACACAATAGCTTTTTAATCGTTTTGCAATTACGTCATTCAACCGGTTAAGCCACCAAACTGGTGCCAAATTAATTCTAAAAAGCACCTACTAATTTAAAGTTGAGGCTATTAAAATTCTCCTGTCATTAAGTCCCATAAAAGTAGACCCAACAAAGCCTCTTAAGAAAGTGTGTCAAGTACGAATTTTTTTTTTCCTACATAATAATATTATTCTGGCCACATTCCAGGAACTGTATTATGCAGACGATTTGTTAATGGCGGGAAATATGGTAAGATGGCTGCCAAAAGAGAGGAGTGCTTTGTTCACGTTTTTATTGCGACTTCATAGAATCCAATGACCCTTACTAAGGACGCACAAGCGGCATTGTTTTTTGTATTTATGTAATTTTTTTGGGCAGCATTAACATGTGTATCTACAAATAATGCTGCTAACTTGCCAACTCTACTAGCGAAAATCAAATTCATAGTTATCTATATACTTAAAAAAAAGAAAGTCGTGTTAGTTACACTATTTATCAAGAACCAATGTGGCTAAAAATTGGTGGGGAGGTAGCTTAGAACCAGGAGACGGACATAGGATACTTTTTATCCGGTTTTTTCTTTCTTATAGGAGTAGGGTAGGAGTAGTGTAGGAGTAGGGTAGGAGTAGAGTAGGAGTAGGGTAGGAGTAGGGTAGGAGTAGGGTAGGAGTACGGTAGGAGTAGGGTAGGAGTAGGGGAGGAGTACGGTAGGAGTAGGGTAAGTTTAGGATAGAAGTAGGGTAGGAGTAGGGTAGGAGTAGGGTAGGAGTAGGGTAGGAGTAGGGTAGGGGTAGGGTAGAGTAAGGGGTAGGACACCACGCGAACGAAGTAGCGCCGGGCAGCTAGAAATAAATTATTTCTAGCTGTGGCAAATAATCGTTTGCCGGGTCAGCTAGTTATTTATATGATGATGTCGTGTCGACATCACGCGATAATTTACAAATAAATAAGTCAGAAACAGCAATTTACAAAACATAAGCATAATCAGCCTATAAAGTTCCCACTGCTGGGACACAGGCCTCCTCTGTGTGAGAGGGGCGGCAATTTACAATAATGTTATTGATTTTTGACTTTAAAGTAATATACAAAATAATCTTATATATTGTGTCAAATTAGATTAACTAGCAAAACTCAGCAGACTTTATGTGAATCGATAACTAAGCACGATAAAATTAAATAAAAGAAAACAGATTTTCACAACTCATACACACTACCAGCGGTTTATTTAAAAAGAACTATCAAATCTTTTTTTTTTTTTATCGTGTTTAGATATCGATTACTACCTATCAAGTCTGCAAAGTTTTACTAGCTAATTAAAATTTGATTTGACCCTGTATAGTAAACATTTATAATTGTCTACTCAACAAACACTAAGCTTCAATCAATGATTTCAAAAGATGTCTATGGCTTCAATTCAATATTTTTAGAAGCACAATCTTTACAATCTTACGTCACAATAAAAACCTCCTAAGGTGACGTAATGTCAATGAGAATTACCAATATAAAAACAAGACACACATAAGTAAGTCCAGTAAATGGAGACAGTAACAGGCCAGCTTTACAAAACATGGCCACTTAGCTCATCGCTAGTAACTATTACCGCTACAAATTGCCTCGAGTGACTCGAACGTGCCTTGAATATAACAGCCATCTAAAAATATAAATGTATTTCTTCGAATAACTGTCCAGTAACTTATAGTACTGACGGTCAATTCTCGTCATCTTAAGAACGTTCACAGTTTGATTGATTTCAGTCTCAATTTGTCAAACCTACCTCTAATTTCCCTACATTTTTGACAAGTTTTTGACATTGATTGTCGCTCAGATGAGATTGCGACATGAATTTGACCGTTTTTGTACGAAAATTGGCTTTCAATTCTTGCTATATACTTGAACTAGCAGCGCCCCACGGTTTCATCCGCATAAGTTGCGATGCCCTGGGAATATCGGGATAAAAACTATGCTATATCCTTTCCCGGGACTCAAACTATGTCTATACCAAATTTAATATAAATCAGTTCAGCGGTTTAAGCGTGAAGAGATAATAGACAGACAGACAGACACACTTTCGCATTTTTTTTTTTTAACTAGACGATGTAGGTAGGTACTTAATCTATGGTAACATAATCCGCGTCGATAGGGACCACCATCCTGTATGTCTGGAGTTCTGGACCTAATAAAACAATAACGTTCAATTTAAGGCACTTTTTTGAGACATTATGAGATCAACAGTTTTTTTTTTAACGTTGCCGACACTAGGAATTTCTTCTGTATTGTGGGTGCGTTTACAAACATTTAAACTCACATACACAAACAACCAGACCCGGAACAACTACTTGTAGGTCATACAAATATTTGTTTCGTGCGGGAATCGAACCCGCGACATGCAGCGCAGCAGTCAATCGCTTAACCACTGCGCCAACCGTGCCGTCAATTAAAATATTATTATTCATAATTATATGCTATGTGGATCTACAACCGTAAATAAAGTGCGATGACCCCATGCGAGTGACTAAAGGTTATCACAGTAGGCATATCGACTGTCGACATCATCTTCACTTATATCGGCACACTCACTTAAAAGAATGGCTGTCAATGTTGCCTTGCAGTTGTGTGTAAAGTATAGCCAGACAGCTAGACAGAATTGGGGTGGAAAACCTCAGGTGCACCTGTCGTACAGTCAACAAAAGAGATAAGTATGCAGGATCGTCGGATATAGTTGAAGTTTAGTAAGAAACCGATGGATGTTTTCGAATAAAATTTTATTTTAATAATAGAAAACAAACAGCTCATTTATGAAATTAAATTTCAGTCGACAACTTCCATCGGTTTCTTACTAAACTTCAATTATATCCGACGGTCCTGTATACTTATCTCTTTTGTTGACTGTACATTTCACGTACGTACTCGTGGAGGCTATTTTAATCGACATCGATAAACTGTAGGTTTAGGAACCGCACCTCTATCTCACTAGTTTAGAATTGAGAGAGTAACAGTGGTCAGCGGGATTGTCCGAAAGAGTTACCGCTGCGCGCTGGCCCGGAACATAAAGGGCTAAGGAAGGAACACGGGTGGGTTTTAGTCAGTAAGAGTCTGACACTCCCTTCCGCTCCACCCAGAGCGGGAGGGGTCATTTGAAAATTTGCCAAACGCAAAAAAAAAAAGTAACGGTTGTGTTTAAGTAGATTTAGTTAGAAACGAAAAACACGCGTTTTTAATAGGAAATATTTATCTGATCCTGTAAAAACTTATTGATCTTGTAAAGATGGACAGTTTTTTTAATGAGACGTTCATTAAAAAAACTGTCCATAAATACTTTTTGCGCTTCTAATGATGCACACTTTTTTTTAAAATAAATGAGCCTCTTTTTACTTTCTGACCTTTTCTCACAGTTTGTTGCAGTAACTAAGTTAAGGTAAACAAAAAAAAAAGGGTTAGGTTAGGTTAGACCTGTGACCAACCACACGCGAGCCGAATTGGTCGCAGTAACTAAGCTTGGGCACCCTGAACGAATGGGTTAGGTTATCTAGGTTAGCGCATGCGGTACATTTAGGACAGTATTTTTAGGAAATGAAATGAAATGATGAAATGAAATGATTTTATTTTTTGTAAGTAGGTTTGTACAAGCACTTTTACACGTCAATCAGGTTTTTTAAAACTAGATGAAGTCGGCGTTTCCTATCTGACTACTCTGAGAAGAAAGGCCGAAACAAACTCAGAGGTCACAGTCTCTTTTAAAGTCCAGACATAATCTTGGTCAGGTTATATGAAGACCATGTCGATCGATATCTGAGGTGGTCTTTTGAGGAAAGAACCACACAGATTGAGAGGACCTGTCCAGTCAGTGCACGCATTTGTCAAAAATCGTGCAGCTCAACTCAAGACTTAAGGAGCTCAACGATTCGACGAACAATACCAAAGAAAGGAGACATTTGGGTAGGCCACATAAATAACTCAAACTGCCAGACCATGACAAAAAAAACTAACAGAACAGAGAGAATAATAAAATATATATATACGTAAAATGACCCACATCGTCTTCACATTCACAATGAAAAAATAATATAATACTTTACAAAGTAAGCAAATGTCATTGGTAGGACCCCGAAATAGTTATTATTTGACGTTCACAAAAAGAAGAGCAATCATTATGTTAGTGTTTTATAGTATTTTTAATAGCGCAACATTGAAATTGAAACAAAAGTATTTAAAAAGTAAGTAAATTATTTCTCAAACCAGCTCTGTCTCACAATTAGGCATTCAAGACAATATCTTCGTACACGACAACGATTTAACTTATTAATAACCGAATAAATTACGTTGAGATGAACTCGACTTCCTCAAGCATTTTATTTTTCACTAGCTTCTGCCCACGAATTCGTCCGCGTGACATTTCTTGTTCCCCAGACCCACCCGTCGCATCGCATCGCCTACCCGCGCTCTTACTTCGTTTTCGCTTAACGTTCTTTCTAACTTTGTGTCTTTTTGCTCAGCTCCTAAGGGTGATAGCGTGATGTTAAACAGCATAGAGCCTTTTTTAAGAATTGGGCTATCAAATGCAAAAATATTTTTTCAAATCCGACCGGCAGTTCCAGAGATTAGCGTTGAAACAAACAAACAAACTCTTCAGTTTTATTATTAGTTCAGATATTCATTCTCCCTTGTATCTTCGAAGCTCGTTTTGTTTTTATACCTGGAAGAGGAACCAATCTGTTGCTTTTTTCCAACTGGAATAGTTTTCAGCAAAAAATCCTGTAAACTTGCTTTTACCTGTTTAGTTTTAACTGGCAATAGCTCGATTTTTTTAATTGCTATTTTAATGGTGGGAAATTTATTTACAGGTGAAGTCCTCTGTTAGGACTCCCGGCCCTGCGGGCGGAGAGTAATGGGTAGCTCACCGTCCGATCAGGACCAGGCCCGTGCCGGACGGCGCGTACGTGTTCCACGCGCGCCTCAAAGAGATGTCAGCAGCAGAGAATAATGGGGGCCCCTTAGGGCCGAAGCCTGGGTCAGCGGGACTGTCCGAAAGGGTTACCGCTGGCTCGGAACATAAAGGGCTAAGGAAGGAACATGGATGGGTTTTAGTCAGTAAGAGTCTGACACTCCCTTCCGTGAGTGTCATTCATTCTATTAACATGTCCAAACCATCGAAGCATGCAGCATACAACCTTTCCCCTGCTGGGACACAAGGCTCCTCTCGAACCACCTAAGCATACTGTTTTCAATTTCTGTCACTACATCTTCTTTCTCATACTATTTGAACCAAATTTAGGTTGCTAAGGATTATTACTTCAAGTCGCCTCGCGAAGAATTTTTAATGACGTTGTCGCTTTTTTTTTATTATTCGTCGTGCCTCAGCTTTTAGCTAAGTGAACATAAATTCTCATTATTTAGAGAAGTCTTTCCTTCATATTTAACGAGCGTAGTTATTTTTATTATAAATTCTCTTATCTTAGAATTTATGTTTAAGTTAAGGGTAAAGGGCCTAAGTTAATGATTTATCATTTTGTTCCGAGGAGACGCAAGGGTTAGTAAGGAATGATAGATTTAATAGCTAGGACAGCTAAGCTAAAACAACGGTGAAGGACATTAACAATATTTATTAGGAAAGTGACTAAAATTCTTATGTTATGCTGATGGGTTATTTTAGAAATATCTATTTAATATTGTAAAATTACTGTAACCGTTTCCAAGTAACATCACATGGTTGGGAAGTGACGTAAGTGACTACGTCTCTACGCATTGTTCTTGAAGCAGATTAGTTCTTCGCTAATGGTGATTGGTCAATAAAATTAATTAATACTAAGATGTTAAGGGAGAACTTTTAGAATGTAAGATTATAAAATGCGGAAAGATAAAGCTTCCATTCTTCTTAATTAACTTCACAGGTGCACTTTTATAAGTTCCAACTTTTGTACCTGTATCTTTAGGAAAATCCTATTTTTTAAAATTTAATCTCGAATATAAAATCAGTAAATCACTTTCAATAAATCCGAGTGTCGCGTTTTATTTCGAAATTATTTTATTACAAATAAGACAGCTCTAAGTAACTGTCAAACATTCACTACAACATACATTTATTACATACCTCAGTACTATACCTGTTTGGTAATTATAAGATAATGGCATAACATTATAAGATAAACGCCTAAAATGAATTGAGAAGGCAGAAAACAGAGGGGCAATTCTCGTAATTTTAAGAACGTTCACAGTCTGATCTCAGTCTCAATCTGTCAAAAATACCTCTCATTTTCCTACATCTTTGACAAGTTTTTGACATTGATAGCGAGATGAGATTGCGACTGGATTTTAAACTTTTTTAATTACGGGTCTTCTGTAGGCGTCAGATTTGGCTGACAAGCCAAGTGTTAAGGAAAAGATGTAAAAAAAAGTAATTTAAAAAAATTAAACCGACTTCAAAAAGAAATGAACTCAAAATTATGAAATAACTTTAATTTCGGAAGTCGGTGTCTTGGGATCTGTATTTTAGTTTTAGTTTTTTGCCACCGACTTCCGAAATTAAAGTTATTTCATAATTTTGAGTTCATTTCTTTTTGAAGTCGGTTTAATTTTTTTAAATTACTTTTTATTTGGTAATTTTTAGTTGTTGCACTAGAATTTGACCAAGGTTTTGAGATGTTTTCGCTTTGACACTACACCCGTAGCTCGTATCAATAAGCCAGGCCGTCACACTTTCACGTCTTAGTCCATATCTTGAAAATTACTGAATCGATTTTGATGAAACTTGCACTGTTCCCTAAGTTGAAGTAAATGTAAGCCAATAAAAAAAGAATGGTCACGATCCGATTAATAGTTACGGAGATATGCGTGGACAAACATACATACATACGTCTATAAAATTTTGTATATTTGTTTGGAAGCCCTAATAGATTGTCATATGTGAATATAATGCAATTCCAATAATATTACATACATACGTATCGAATTGAAAACCTCCTTTTTTTGAAGTCGGTAAAAAACGTGAAGCGATTCCGAAATAATTATTATATCTGAAAGATATTGTTTTATTAATGTACTTCTCCTACAGTACCTATTACAGCAGTTAAAAACCCGACATTCGCTTGTGGCACCATTGCAGCACTGCTAGCTTTAATAAATGATTATCCCGACAGAATTTTGACAAGGCTACATTTCAGACTTCACTGTACAGCTATTTCTTAAAAGTTTCTTAAAAATAGCCTGCACGGACCCGCTGATATATGAAACGAATTGGGGCCAGCTGCAGAAACATATTGCGTTTAAATATTCCAACAATGTACTAGTGGTTGGACTCGCAAGTAATACTAAAATACTGGTGGACTGAATAGTGGTACTTGCTAGAGAAATGCTTTATTTAAATAATTTTGTAACACGCTTTTTAAATACCTAGAGAATTTTTTAAGTCTCAAGACGTCTTATACTGGACTTAGGTCTCCTCAAATAGTAACACGTAATCTGTAAAAAGTGCAACTGGCTGTTATTATTAAAAACATAGCGTTTATAAGAGGTGTACCAGAGACGTGTGGTTGAAGTTTTGTATGGGACACTTGATAATTTTTTTAAGCGATTACGATGTTAGTCCCATGGACAAAGTTGTTCATTTTGATGGTATGTACCACACCTTAGCTTGATGTGCTTGGCGTCTGTACAGTCACGAGCATAAGTATGTATACACTTGGCTTTACTCAAAGCCAACTTTCTCCTTTATTTTTTAATGAAATTTTATGTTATTACGAACACAGTATTTTCGAACCCAGAGGTTTATGTAAACTATCGTATTTCAAAGTTGCATTCGTCATTTCACGAATAAATCGCAATTGAATGTTGCCAAGTATTGACATATTAGTGCTCGTGACTGTACATGAAATGTGAAAATTCAAAACACAACAAACTCACTACGCTAGAATACCAAAATAAGGAACTATATTAAAAAATACCATTCGCCCACTCACTGCCACCAAAATATTTCAATATAGCACTACAGTTCAAGTAAGTCTATTCTACGTACCTTCCATAGTAAACCGCCAATGTAATTGAAACACGTATTAGCCTTAAAAATGTAGCATTACTGAGCAGTTTAGTTACCCGCCAGTGAAGCACACAACGGTGCTTCGTTTAGACAGTCCGATGCTTCAGTTCACTAGCTTCAACTTTCTGACTGACCGACTCTATAACAGTTCAAAAGCGTAAATAGTTTATTTGGAATAAATTCTTTGAGTTTTGAGTTAAGTTTTTGGGGTGGTCATAGTTGTGCCATAAGAGAAGAAAAAAGGATTACTTATGCATCAAAACTTTAATGAAGAGTAGTATTAGAATTTCAAAAAACTGGTCAAGTGTAAGTCGGACTCACACACAAAGGGATCCGTACCACAAGGCAAAAAACGCCGAAAAACACGTTTCTTTATGGAGACCCCCTTTTATTTTTATTAACTTTCTTTATTAGTAGTACCGCGGTTTCACCCGCATAAATGTCGATCCCGTGGGAATACCGGGATAAAAACCTATGTCCTTTCCCAGGACTCAAACTATCTCTAGACCAAATTTCATCTAAATCGGTTCAGCGGTTTAAGCGTGAAGAGGTAACAGACAGACAGACACACTTTTGCATTTATAATATTAGTATGGGTTTGTTGTTAAGCGGCAATAGAAATACAGACTCTGTGAAAATTTCAACTGTCTACCTATTACGGTTCATAAGATGCAGCCCGCTGACAGACAGATGGACGGACAGTGGAGTCTTAGTAATAGGGTTCCGTTGGCACCCTTTGGGTACGGAACTCTAAAAAGATGCTTGTTAGCTACTACCCACAAAATAGATAGTAAAGTATATATACTTAGGTATAATGAGAAAAAAACAGTGAATTTGAACACGTATTTACCTAAAGAATGCAGCATTAAGGTATCAAATTGGAAAGGGATCGGCACCGTATCGCCTTTCGTCTCGCCGTCAAACAGGCGTCCACCTAACGTAAGCACGTAATCAAAGCGGATCAGAAGCTCCGATACATCGACTCGGCTACGGCTAGGGGACGCCGCGCTTACGGCTCGCCGACCGCTGGTTGATGGTGCAGCAGGCAGGCCGGAGCGGTGAGAGGGACAAGGGTGGACGTAGAGACGTAAGCGCGGGGACGACGAGCCGTAAGCGCGGGGACGAAGAGCCGTAACGCACCGCACCGCGGTTCGTGAGCTTGTCCCGAGGCGAGGCGATTACGTTACGATTCCGATTAGTGTGCGTTGCAGTAGTGAGATGCATACAAAGAATACTGACCGGCTCGAGTTGATACGGTGCCGATCCCTTTCCGGTTTACGTGTGCTATGACCTTTATTGAGCCGTTTAGTTAGCAGGCAGTGAAACACACGGTGGTTGCTAGTTTGGACGCTTCGATGCATCAGTCTGCCGCAGCCGGGTATAGGAGCGATAAAGCTTTATACGGGAACCATTATTTTTAGATATTGACTGAGAAATATACTGGGAATGTTTCGTTTTGAAGTTCAGTTTTATACGAGAGAAATTGTGCATACCTAAAATTTGATGACTCATATACAAATAACATCGCTAAACGGCACGGTTTGAAATTGTTTCTTCATCTTCATCTTTCAAGTGGTTTGAGGATAAAATCATACTCATTATCTTAAAATGTTAAACAAAAATCGTACGTAAGGTTAGGTTCCGTTAAGGTTTTAAGGCTCATACCTAAATGCATATAAAACATACCCCTATAAATCGTTGCTTCCAGTAACAACGCTGTTAAACTGGAAATTCATTCCTACTTACTTTAAACATACACATAAACTTAAACAAGATCCTCCGTCAAAGATGCTACGACTTGTAGTATCTCAAGACATCAATCGTAGCAGTGAACCGTCTACGTCGTAGCAGTGTCTACGCCGTAGCAACGTCTACGCCGTAGAGAGCGCAGACTCGCTGGCTATCATTCGTCTTTACTTCAAGCCGGGGATGGTCAACCTTTTCTTACTGCGGGTCCAACATACTCGTATTTACAAAATATTGAATTGATCGCATACCTATATAGACATTTTTGTTAAGAGGTTTCACAGAAATATTGGTATTTTGTCCGGTCCATTTCCGTACTTATGTTAGTGAGGCCAAAATCTCTGCGGCTCGAAGGTTGAGTACCACTGTTACACACCAACGTTTCACTCCGCTAGAATATTTTGTTTTCAATTCCTTTAGACGAGGATGTATCGTGTGGTTTTACTAAAATATACATTTTACGTTTTAACTTTATCTCAATAACTGGTTTGGAGTATTTACTTTAGTGTTTCCTCGTCGGATCGAGATCTTTTCATTTTGAAGTGGAATTTGGAAATAAACATGAAGTGTGGCAGACTAAATGTTTATTTTTCATTTTTATTTCCTGAATGTTGTCTCCTATAGACTTGTGGCTGGGTGCAGAAAAGTTTACATATTTTTCATGTCATAATTTTTCATCTTTATTCAACACTAGCTGCGCCCCGCGGTTTCATCCACGTATTTCTATATTCTTTCTATATTCGAGGAATTAATTTGACGTTTGACAGTTTTTGTATGAAATAACTGTCAACATTTCAAATTCATTCCTCGAATAAAGCTGATTTCAAAATCAAATTCATCATTGCAAAATTTCAAATTCATTCCTCGAATAAAGGTGATTGAAAAATCAGCCCTTAATAAAATATAACAAATAATATGAGAAAATACTTACATACATAATTCTAAAATAAATATCACTAAAATGCTATCTTAGCATAATTTAGGTTAATCATTTCAATATTTCTTTTATTAGGGGATCGAATAAGAAACTTTTTACTTCTTCGATATAACACTGAGTGTTTTTGTACAAACATGATAACACTCGACTCTAAGAGAAAAGTTTTTCACAAATTGGCAACGCGACTCCGTGTCTGCGCTTTCACTTAATGTATTGAAGGCTTAAAGTTGGGACATTTTCAAGTACTTCCCCTGTGTACTAAGTTATTCAATAATCTTGTTTTTCAATGCTGGTATAGAAATGAGGTTGAAATGATATTTTGTGTGTGCTATTATAGAAGTTTGCGGTTTTTTTCACATCTTAGCGAAAGTACTAAATGTAAACAGATGTAAATTAGCATATACTAGCTGCGCCCCCTTTTTTTTTTTTTTTTTTTTTTGCGGATGGGAAATCATCAAATGACCCCTCCCGCTCTGGGTGGAGCGGAAGGGAGTGTCAGACTCTTACTGACTAAAACCCACCCGTGTTCCTTCCTTAGCCCTTTATGTTCCGGGCCAGCGGTAACCCTTTCGGACAATCCCGCTGACCCGGCAGGCTTCGGCCCTATGGGGCCCCTCCTCGATGCTGACATCTCTTTGAGGCGCGCGTGGAACACGTACCTACGCGCCGTCCGGCACGGGCCTGGTCCTGATCGGACGGTGAGCTACCCATTACTCTCCGCCCGCAGGCCCGCGCCTACGGTGGCCGGGAGTCGTCGCGCGGCTCCCGACGCCCGGAGCGTCTCCCGCGGCGGCTGGGACGGGAGGCTCTCTCCCTGAGCCGTCCCGCCACCTCCTTCGCTAGCATGACTGCTTCGCAGAAGGAGGTGACTGCCTCCCACTCCCTCTCGCCCCGGACCATGGCTTGCACCAGGGCCGGGCGCGAGAGGTCGCCGCCGCTGCCGATCGCCTCTACGAGGACACGGCGGTGCTCCGCCCAAGCGGGGCAGACCTCCACCGTGTGCTCCACCGTGTCCTCTGGGCGATCCTGGCAATGGTGACACCCGGGCGTTTCCTCCCGCCTGATGATGTGCAGGAACCTCCCGAAACTTCCGTGTCCGGTGAGGACCTGCGTCAGGCGGTAGGTGAGGGCGCCGTGGCGCCTCTCTAGCCACTCCTCAAAGAGGGGTCTTATCGCCGCTATCGCGGCGTGCCCTGCGCTGGGTTGCGACAGTCGTTCCTTCCATGTCGCCATGAGATCGCGCCGGAGCTCAGTCCGCTCCGCAGCGATTTGCCGCGGAAGCGGAACTTCCCCCCGGCTTAGTGCCTCCGCGCGCCACTTATACACGCGCGCGAGGACTATCGCCTCCAGATCCCATGGCGAGCTGCGCCCCTTGGCTTAGCTCGCATAAGTCTCGATCTCGAGGTAATATCGAGCAGCCGTTTTAGCGTGAAAGCGTAACAAAAAAACATAAAAAAATCAAATCTGTTCTCTAATTTTATTATTAGTTTAGATTTCAATACAAGTCTCCTATGTGTGTGTGTGGTCTACCTGTGTGCCAAAGGACATGTTATGAAATGGGTTTAATTTTTTTTTTAACGGCTCTCATGTTTGGTTTTTCTGATAGGGAAAACTTATTCAGGATGGCATTACAAAAACAAAAAAAAAAATTAAAGCATCATTATTGAATAAATAAATATTTTAAATCCAGATATTTTCGGTGTCGTAATATTATTTTTGCACAACGAATTAAAGAAAAAACGGTTAAATATCATTTTCTAAAGCAAATTATACACCTTATTGTTATTTAAAATATTCTAAAACAATATTAGATAGCTTAAAATAAAACCAACGACATAACTCCATGATTTGTATGTATTGCATTGATTACTTTGTCTCCTAATGGAATCTATGAAAACAATACCTGTGCCAGTGAGGTTGTCACACTTGTCAGTTGTCGGTACTCAGTTGAAAATTGAATTGAATTTGACACTTGATTGACGTTCACATTTCACTATGACATCCAACCGAAAAGTGTTGCCAAAATCAATAATTACTGTGGGTTGTAATTTATTTTTTAAATAATGTATATTAAAAAAAATATAATTAAGGATATTCTTTTATTTTTTTTAAACGCAGGGTTCGTCTAAAAAAATATAAAGTCTCCTTAATTTATGTACTTTCATAAAAATATAATCTCTTCCCTGTTCACAGCAGCTTCGAATAAAAGCCCAGCCTCCTTACAAAAACCAAATATGTCCTTTTATTTAAATCCATTTTTTCGTTAAAGTTCTCACAAACATCCAAAATTTCACATAACAAGTAATACTCAAACTCAACTCAAACTCAAAGCATGTACTTTAATTAAAACATTTACAGGCACTTTTGAATCAAGGAGTGGGTCAGTCAGAAAATATGAAGCTTGTTATATGTAGCTATATTAATAGGAAGTAGGATTTTAGTAGATTTTATGGAGGTATGAAGGCAATGTATTGATTTACTCGTCACTTCTGGTCCTATCTGCGGACGCTTCACGTGGTCCTATCTGAATACTAACACTGCAATGTTGGTGGAAAATCATTGGTGCCTACTGCGATACGGGCTTTTTGTGGGCATGTGTGGATTAAGGCTCCTAGGCGCGTCGCGTGTCGCGCCTGTTTGTAGGAGCCTTTATACAATAAAAGTTGTCTTTTGTGGGTCTGTTTAATTCTTATTGGAACAATGTTTATATTCCTACATGCGAATGTGATCAAGCGCTTCATACGAGTATGAATATGATTAGCTTAGCGATGAACACATTGCTAGTACTTACCTATTTAAAGGTTTTAAGTTCAAAAAACTATCCTGACATTATTGATATTTGCTATCCTGAAATTATCTAATATTAACATTATCACTGACAGTGTGCTTTTTTTATAAGATTGTTTTGTACATGTCCACATCTATAAAAAATATGGAAGTACATGCACGTTACTAATAACGTTATCGTGGATGGAATTAAAAGCGTTTTCATATATTCCATACATTTTACATCTCTGTGTTATCGTGATAATGTTAGAAATTATAAAAACGCACAATAGCAGCCCCGCCAATTAGAACGGAATAAAAACTACATTACTGACATTTATTTCCCGATAATAAGGACACGATTCTTTGCAGCCAAGTCTTACTAAAATTAGGTTACGCACAAGAAAAACTGGGACGGTCGAAGCAACTGATACGTAGACAACAAAAAAGTTTTATATATAGTAGCTGATAGTTAGCGGATTTGATTAATTAGTGGACTGTAAAGATGAAATGATAGAAACACGTATATATATGCAATATTATAAATTTATTAAAAATATTAAGACAAACGGAACCTGACAACCGCTCAGACCTGACATGAAACGAACATAAAAACAAAATACTATACCTATTTAAAAAACACGACATATCTACAAAAAAGGTTGCACCACAGCCAGTCGCCAACAGTAGCGTTTATATTACTTTAGTTTAATAGCAATATTTGAGATAATAATGTATGGGGTAACAATTGGTCATACATTTGTATACCACTGCCACAGTTTGTGGAAACATAAGTAATGGTAGCAGCAAAATGTGTGCAGAATTTCGCATTGGACTGTGGTAAACGTTTCAGTTGATGTGGTGACGTAAATTTTTATGTTTCATATTCGAATAATTTAAACATACATTTCAAATACAAATCGACAGACATTTCCAGGTACCCACAATATTTTTATCTCTATCAATACCATACCGAAAAGTGTACCGAGAAATAAACTGCTGACACTCGTGGTATTCAGTTCACAACACCTACACTTAAAAATGTCAAAAGTCATAGTAGGTATTCGTACATTTTCACGAATGCTACTATTTATAACACGTGCACAAAAGCGGGCCCCCGAATTTATCTGTCGTCGGGCGCTGAGCAGTTGGCAGAGTGCCCAGTTTGCGACCCGCGGGTTGACGACCTCTGCCAATAAATATTTTTTGTTTACGCCACCCAATTACACGAGCGGCCTGTGTATTGACCGCTGTTGGTTACTGTGCCATTGTTTTGGGCTTAGGGTCAGTTCACACCGAGACGCGACGCGACGCGCAGTTTTCAAGATAGAAATACAATTACAGACCTTATCTACTACACTAAAAGGTACACAATTCAGTGTCTACCTACTACGTCGAGCTACGCAGCGCGGCGCCGCCGCCGCGCGGCGTAGCTCACTGAATTGTGTACCTTTTAATTCTTAAATTGTGTACCTTAAGTGTAATCGCCTGATTATGTACTGCGGTGCTATTCTGTAAAAACTCACCGTGAAAACTTAGGTGAAGTGAGCTGTCAATAGTGCCAATTCCTAGCAAAAACAAACGCACTTCTCACCTAAGTTTTCACGGTGAGATTTTTACAAAATCGACCGGCTGTTCTGGTTTTATTTATGTAACACTAGCATTTGCCCGTGACTTCGTCCGCGTGAAATTTCACCCTGCCCCCATCCACACTCGTAGGGGTGGTACTTCGAAAAACCCTTTCTTAGTGGATACCTACTCCTCACAAATAACACACCCTCCAAATTTCATGTCTCTAGGACCAGCGGTTTAGGCTGTGCGTTGATGTATCAGTCAGTCAGGACTTGAATTTTATATAGATAGATAGATGGGAGTGAACAAATTGTTTTAGATATTTTCTTCCTGGAAATGTAATGGATGAAACTGTGAAGTGATATTTACTGGCGTAGCATAATATAGCCTATAATGTTCCCACTGCTAGGACACAGGCCTCCTGTCTGTGAGAGGGAATGGGCTTTAATCGACCACGCGGGTCCAATGCGGGTCGGTAAATGTCACATCTCATCGAATTTTTGGTTCTGGCCGGTTTCCTCGCGATATTTTCCTTCAAATATACACAATGTAAAGCGCCTGTTCGGGTTCGAACCTACGACCTACAACTCATTAGTCACCACAACTCATTAGTTACCACTGGGTTACAAGATTAATAAGATATGGAAATTCAGGAATCGATTCGATTATACCTACTAGGTACCGAATAACTGAATTTTAATTTAAAAACACAAGTTAGGTACACTCCGGATATCTATGGTACACTCTAATTGGTTGCGTGTAAAAATCCATTTAAAAAATTGTGAAAGAAAATATTGATACCATATTTTCCGTTGAATATCCTCATCCTAGATACATTCGTGGATATTTTAACGTCATACATCCAACTTTGTCTGTAGTTGATATTGGGAAAGCTATAAATTACGAGTAGGCACGGTGGGGCTGCATTCACTGAACTATTGAGCGATACACATCCACTTCCGAAGTTTTCTGGTCGAATTCGACAACTGACAGTGACTGACACTGTTTCGAGAATTTATATGTACAGTCAACAAAGGAGTTAAGTATACAGGAGCGTCGGATATAGTTGAAGTTTACTAAGAAACCGATGGATGTTCTGGACTGAAATTAATTTAATAAATGAGCTGTTTGTTTTCTATTAATAAACTAAAATTTTATTCGAGAATATCCATCGGTTTCTTAGTAAACTTCAACAATATCCGACGCTCCTGTATACTTAACTCCTTTGTTGACTGTACTTACTATAACACTGTAGTACTGCTTAATGTGAGGAATAGCTCAATTTTGTAACTGGACTTTTGTTTTAAAACCGTTTATACACATTAGATGAACACAAGGTTGGGCACCCTTTTCTCATTTGGTGGGCTCAGTTTAGCGAACGTTTAGCAAGGTGCCGAAAAAGGGTACCTGTACGCCCTTTTTACCGACTTCAAAAAAAAGGAGGTTATCAATTCGACACGTATGTATGTAATATTATTGGAATTCCATTCTATTCACATTATTCACATATGTCAATCTATTAGGACTTCCAAACAAATATACAAAATTTTATAGACGTATGTATGTATGTATGTTTGTCCACGCATTTCTCCGCAACTATTAATCGTATCGTGATCATTTTTTGCATTGGCTTACATTTACTTCAACTTAGGGAACAGTGCAAGTTTCATCAAAATCGGTTCAGTAATTTTCAAGATATGGACTAATACGTGTAAGTGTGACGGCCTGGCTTATTGATACGAGCTACGGGTGTAGTGTCAAAGGGAACATCTCAAAACCTTGGTCAAATTCTAGTGCAAAAACTAAAAATTACGAAATAAAAAAGTAATTTAAATAAAATACAGATCCAAAACACACCGACTTCCGAAATTAAAGTTAGTTCATAATTTTGAGTTATTTTGAAGTCGGTTTAATTTTTTTAAATTACTTTTTTATTACAAGCTTTCATTTAAGTTACCTCGTTAGTTAGTATGTATGGGTCAAATCTTGCAACTGAATTTTATAACAGTTATCTCCAATGACATGTTAATGTTATTATTTTATTTTTATGCTGAGCTGAGGCCCTTATAATTATATATTATATGATATTATATTATATGATATTTGTTTTCTATTTTAATAGTTTTAAGGTGTATTTATTTTGCTGTAATGCCAATAAACGCATTTTTATTTCTTTCTGTCTTTCTTTCAATAGATTACTGAAATACACGTTTGGTTTGGATGACAATGCTCGATTAGCTAAGTGACATCATTCTAAATCCATTATGGCGAACTCCCAAAGATGGCGGACCAATTCATTCCAGTACAACTGAAATAATGAGGAAGCTCTTTTTAAAAAAAAGTTTATTTTTCCCTGAACTGGGTCTTTTTATGTTTTTTTTGCGTCATATTTACCGCAATAAAGTAAATGTATTTTCTATCTTTTCTTTTCACAACCCAATATTAGTCACCAAAATAACTTTATATTCGGTGGTTTCATACAATATTGCGATTTGCTCTCTAGTCAACGCAAAAAAATTCCAATCGAAAGCAAAGGTCAAACGTAGATTCCACGAGCTTCAATTATTTATCATTTAAATAATACTGTTTTGTTGGCAACTTTGGGCCGGTCTGTTTCCAGCCAAATGTGGACACCAGTGCAAGCTGCCCTTCGTTTTATTAAGTACCAGCTTCCACCCGCGGCTTCACCCGCTAAGTATGTTTATTAAAAAGGAACTCTATGTCCTTCCCCAGGGTCAAAGTATCCCCATACCAAATTTCATTAAAATCGATTCAGCCGTTTCGGAGATTAGCCAGAACGAACAGACAGACAAAAAATATAAAATAAATTATTTTATTATAATTATTTGTATAGTATATTATATGTACAGATGAGCGTAACTAGTGGTCTGTTGTCAGCACGTCCACACAATAAAACAAAACAATAATATTATAATCAAGCAGGCTTATGATAAACGATTCAATTAGTGTCGAAAGATACTGCTTGAATCGACGTCCATCATAAATATGTAGTGGACGAAAATGGCCGAAATTGTGTTCGGTTGGCAGCCGGCCAATAATATCACTCCATTGCTGCTTAAGTTTTTAATAAAATATTGTAGAAACGAAGTCTTCCGCTGAAGTCAACTTAAAGCTTGTGGTTCCCAGCAGCGAAGTGTCGGATTTTCTTTCCACAGGTATCGTAAATCAAAGTATCTGTGGGCTAGGTTATTGTAACTTTAAGATCTCACTGTATAATCGTGCCATTACTAAGCTTGTTCTTCGTCTCATGTCAGAATTAGCGATACTAAAATAATTTGAGTAATAATTCTGTTAGGACAAAAACACTTGTAATTGAGCAGTGTTTTTTGAAAAGCCGTATTTCCTTTTGCAATAATTTTCACAAACCGCAAAAATTTGTCCTTCAAAGACAGTGTAGTAAAGAAAACTCTTATAAGGTCTGACGATTTGTTTAATATGAATTAAATATACTATGGGACAACCTGGTACAAATTTGTACCGCTTGTGGTACTCGTACACATGTGTCAAATCGAACATTTTAAACAACTGTTTCAAGTTAAGTAAAACATTTATTTCATCAAAGGTTAAAAAGATAAACGCTTCCAAAGTTACCACAAATTTATACAGCTCTTTATTAACTCGAAACTTCCACAATAAACATTATTAAGAATTCCTTGTATATTAAAATCTTTACTTGAGCATTTAAATTAAACACTCCTTTACAAATTAGAACACAAATTACTAATTAGTAAGATGTCGAGTGGAATTGGAATATTAGTAAGTTGAATTGGAATATTAGAAATTAGATTCAGAATCGAATGAAATCAATGAAGAAGTCTTTTCGGGCGGAAAATTTCTAATTTGTGTTCGGGATTTGGATCGGAAGGTAGCAGACACTTCGTTTAATACTTTCTGATATTTGCGCTAAGAATTGGTGGAATTGGGTTTTAACTTTGCGTGTCTGGTTGAATATTTGGGCTCGTGGCTAAGTAATAATAGCCGCGCGGGTCGATCCATCAGGTTAAGCTACGCTTGCCGGGATTGGTCTGTGGATGGGTGACCATCTTTACATACCGAGACTCCTCCATGCCTCGGAAAGCACGTTGATCCCAGCTGTCATTAGTGGGTTTTTGACAGTCGTTACGGGGAGTCCGGGGGGGTCGTCGGAAACCCACAAGTCTGACAACTAGCGACTAGCTAGTAACAAGGGGTACTGTGGAGGTCATGTAAAATACAGGTGATCAGCTGCGTCCGGTTGAATATTTAAAAATTGTCCAATAAATCTGTGTCACTATTTAATCTTACCCCTAGAAAATGTACTAATTTATGAACATTTTTAAGAACACCTCTCGTGACTTACTATTGTTACTTTATTGCTCTCGACTTTAAGAGGAGGGGGTTAAGAATTTTATAGAACCTTTTTTTTGTTTAAAAAAAAACAAACGGCGACAACGCGAAGCAGCTCTAGTAGAACAAGTGCTATGAAACTTCTTGGAAATAGTTCTACCAGAATCGCTACGCCCCGCGTCGCGTCGCGCCATTCTGCGGGAGCCTTAATCTTCACGTGACCTACCACATGTCCAGAAGTACTTATGCTTCTAGATCAGCCTATTTAAAAATCCTTCTTTATCTTCTTTTGCAATAAATCTGTTAAACTAATACCAGTAAGTCGAGCATTATTCATGCCGGAATTATAAATTCGTATTCACCAGACCGTAAATTACAGAATTTATGTAATGTAAATTAATATTATTATAGTGAAAGACTCAAGGTCTGCGGCTGGTAGAAGACTCGCGTTGGTTGCTCGCACTAATTATTTTACAAAGTTTAGAGCGCGTTTAAATTGGTCGAGTAAGCATTCGAGTACGAACAGAAGAGCTCTACAAAATTTTCTGTCTAACTTAAGCCTAGTTGAAATTTCGTAAATTACAGTTAGCTACGTAAGTACCTACTGTCTTCACTAGCGCAATGCCATAAAACTAAATGAAGAGTATTAAACTCGGATTCTAAATAATGACAACTTTTGTAGAGAACCGTTTGGATGTCACAATATTGTGGAATGATTGGGCAGCAAGCGTTATCGAATGCTAGTCTCTGCGTGCTATTTAGCGCAAATAAACATATTTTATATCTATCTTTACTTTTTTAGCTAGTCGAGATTTTGACAGACGTTCGAAATCACGGCGCTATTTATTAACGCCCCCAAACGAGCGCAAACTATGTCCCTCTTCCCGCCGTCTGTGCCCCTAATAACGCAGCCATAGATATTGTATATTACGTGTATGGTTTCTTCAATAAAGACAACAAACTTTTGTAGATTGATTTACTTTAAAGAAAATTACATAGGACACAAAAATATTTCGACCGCTCGTGCGGTTGGCAAGTTACGGAATAGTTTTTTCTATAGCTTTTTACACACACCGCCACGAAACCGCGCCTGACCGAAAGCTGCAGGCAATACATTTACGCGACACACGCCTAAACAGATACCTATGACCTCTGCGCTGTCACCGAAGAATTGGCGAAGTGAAAATTGTATACACTGTCGTGCCATCGACGCGACGGAGAAGAACGAATTACTCTACCAATGTGAACGGTCCTTACTACGTCTGCTGGATAGTTTCGCATATTTGGCTACGGAAGTTCGCATTATAGACATTCTTTAAATTATCCATATACGGTGGAGTTTTAATTAATATAGTCGGGCAATTCATTGAGATGGCTGAAAGCGTTAGAACAAAGCTGCATTGTTTTAATTGAAATGTGTTTTTGTACCAAACTTTAGTTTAAAAACAAATTATTTTTCTGTCGTATTGTTCCACATTTTCTCTTATTAAGAAATCCCATACCGTATGCTGTACTAATTTTATTGATGTTATAATATATGTTAAAATTTCTTACATTCATTTATTAAAAGAGGGGCCCGTGGCTAAATAATAACAACTGCACAGGTCGATCGATCAGGTTAAGCTACGCTTGCCGCGGTTGGTCTCTGGATGGGTGACCATCTTTACATGCCGTGACCCCTCCGTGCCGCGGAAAGCACGTTAAGCCGTTGGTTCCGGCTGTCATTCGTGGATCTTTGACAGTCGTTACAGGTAGTCAGAAGCCCGAAAGTCTGACAACCAGTCTTACCAAAGGGTATCGTATTACCCAGTAACTGGGTTGTGGAGGTCAGAGAGGCAGTCGCTCCATGTAAAATACTGGTATTCAGCTGCATCCGGTTAGACTGGAAGGCGACCCCATCATAGTTGGGAAAATGGCAGATGATGATGATAATATTTATTAAAAAAAAACGTCCTCCAATTTTTGTACTGCCTCGTTGGTCTAATGGTCGCAAGCGCTTCATCTGAGTATGAGGTCCTGGGTTCGACACCCGGATTGGACAAAGTGTTATTGGGTTTTGCTAACAGGATTATCTCTGTAGTAGCCCGAAGGATTTGTGTCCAGTTGATGGCAATAGGCTGGCCCCCTATTACATGGGACTAACTGGCGAAATGTGGGTGTACTATAGGTACATCTCTGCCTTACCCTTCGGGGAATACAGGCGAGGTGTTATGTTATTTGTTTACTCTTATGGAAAACGTAGAGGAAATCCAAGCCCTCACGTATTTGGTGGGTCTATGCAAACACGAATATCGTTGATAAAATCGTGACAAAAATATGAATGTTTATATTTTAGTATCATGTACCTATTATTATAGTCAACGTCTTGACTATAATAATAGGTACTGATAAACATCGTATGTTAGATCCTTTGATCCGCGGCGTTCCTTGACGCTCTTTTAGGATTTCTTTTCTCCCACTTTAATCATCTTTTCTGGTCAAATATTATTTTATGTTGGCATTTTGTTTTTTCGTCATCTATCAATTCTAATATTATAAATTCGAAAGTAACTCTGTCTGTCTGTCTGTTTGTTACCTTTTCACGCCTAAACCACTGAACGGATTTCGATAAAATTTGGCATGTATCCCGGGGAAGGACATATGATAGTTTTTATCGACATACCTCTCGGGCGAAGCTGCGGGCGGAAGCTAGTATAATATAAAATTCAAAGTCTTGACTGACTTGCATTTGTCAGATTTTCAACGTTATCGCTAAAGCCTATGGTTCAAATTTGGGAAAATTTTACAGTTTCCAGTAGCTTGATGTGCTGGCCCAGTCTGTACCTATAAAAAGTCAGAACTCTAAAAATATTTAATTTGTTACTGACGTACAGGCTGTGGATTAGACCACGGCCTTTGTTTTACTAATCAGATTTCCACGCATTTAATAACTTTGCAAGCTAATTTATAGTAGATAATAATATACGGGACAGGATAATTATACCCTTAAGCTTATCATTCTGCCAACGTTAGCTTATGATTAATTATACCGATACCCAAAGTTAATGTTTTGCCCGATAGACAAACGAACAAATAAGGAAATATAAGCTATTGTTTAGTTGGATATCAAACTGTTGTTTTGGTTTTGGCTTCTGAGATAACGAGCAAATAATTTTATCATAAACATCTAAAGGGATGGGTTGCTATTCATATTTAGATTTATAGCGGAAGATATAAATATAAAATAGATAGATATATCAAACTAACTGAGATTTGGTCCTTCGAGCCGGATCATAAGATCGAAGTGGTTTGTTTTTCTCTCTTGAAGGAAAATGAACTCAAACTCAAAGCATTTATTTGAAATAAACCAATTACAGGCACTTTTGAATTGTCAAGGGGCCGGTCAGTCACAAAGATGAAGCTAGTTGCCCATTCCAAAGCGTAGTAGGTTCCTATTGAAAAGAACGGCAAGAAACTTATCAATCAAAATATTGGTTACATCACTCATGTTGGAATTATACATGTGAGAACGATGCCGATGTAGAAACATTTCCACGTTTAAAGATGATGAAAATGTCGTATATTTATCTTCCTATAAATATTCGTTTTGTAGGGGCTTTTTAGACAAAGTGTATAAATATCCAGTAAGTAACCTGCTGCGTGTCAAAACAATTCATTATTAGAAATAGTAATGGGAAAGCCCACGTAAAACCGTTGGTCCCGGCTGTCATTCTTGGATCTTTGACAGTCGTTACGGATCATCAGAAGCCCGAAAGTCAGACAACCAGTCTCACCAAGGGGTATCGTGTTACCCAGTAACTGGGTTGTAGATGTCAGATATGCAGTCGCTCCATGTAAAATACTGATATTCAGCTGCATCCGGAAAGTAAGCAACTTTAAAAAATATATATAGCGCAAATTCCAATAAAGTAGGTAATTGCCACTCGTAATATAAATCGTGTGAATGGCTTTGTTCTGTATTAACGATAATGGCTTAACCTTAAGTGAATGTTTCTATCGTTAACAGGTTACTTAATATTAAATGGCGGTACGTGTGTTTTGGTTACACGCGATAAACTGACTTGTTATACATTCTTTTAATACTGAAAATAAAACAATCGTTTTTTAAATATTTTTCTTGAATCTACCTATACTTAATATTATAATTTGTATGTTTGTTTGTATGTAGGTGGTAATCTCCGGAACTACCAGTCAGATTTAAAATAATCTTTTTGCACTTGATAGCCCAATTTTTCAGGACACACGTCACGCTAGGATCCTAATGAGCCGAGCAAAAAAAAAGTCAGAAAGAACGCTAAGCGAAAACGAAGTGTTAGCGCGGGCAGGCGATGCGATGCGACGCCGACGTGGTGGTTCAAATTTCAGACGAAGTTGCGGGCAGAATCAATTTTTATATATTTTAAAAGAACGTCTCTCCGCACAGCAGATGTGCAATGAATACTTTACGAAAAGACTTTTTTTTTTAAAAAAAAACCTCGATAATTATGACGATGATGTTGTTACCTATAAGAATTGCTGCTTTAATTAATTAGGTTATCCTTACGCTGTTTTCTAAGACAGCTCCGTTATTGTAACTATTGTATACAGAAACAACGATAATAAATTAAAAATATTTACCCGTTGAAAAGCAATCTCTTACCGACCTTTCTTTACTAAAGCCCAAGACTCGAGATAATATAATAAAATCTCTCTTGGCTCATTGTTTTTCTAGGAAACTTGCCTTAAGGGGCCGGGCGTTATACAAACGTAATACGAAAATAATTTGTCAATCAAACATATTCTTAAGGTAGTGTGTATTTATTCCAGAATATATAGGTTCCCAAATATATATTTTGAAAGGACTCCGATATAATAATAGACGACATAAGAGGAATTTCTATAGAAACTTATTTTTCTCATAACTTGTCTTTAAAAAATAAAACAGTGTCCATTCAAAATATATATTTGGGAACCTAGATATTCTGTAATCCAGTCGGAATAAATACACACTACATTATGAATGTACAAACTACATTATGTATAAACTACATTATGTTTGATTTATTTAAATACCCTCAAAAAGAAGAAAATACTTTTAAATATATTTTTTACGTCATTTACCTATAAGATTAAAAGTCATAATATAAGTAAAACATCGTTGAGTTGTATTTAGAAAATTCTCGATAAAAGTTAGAGATGAAAGCAATTACTTTTCCAGGGATTTCTTGTGCCAGCGATCCGTGAGTAAAAATAGTAGAACAAAAGAAATAGAAGGCTGAAACCATGGATATAAGAACTAGAAGATACAAGTACGTTATCTTGTACGGACGTTATCCATAACTGTGCTAATTATATTGCTTGCTTACGATTACTTCAAATGTGCATTGTATTGAAACTGGCGTCTGCAACATGTGTCGTGGAGTTAACACACCGACACATAAAATGTCCAAATATTTCTTTATTCTAACTGCTTTAGGAAATACTAGCTGCGCCCTGCGGTTTCATCCGTGTAAATGTCGATCCCGTGGGAATATCGGGATAAAAAGTATTCTATATGTTAATGCAGGGTGTCAGCAGGCTACCTCCATACAAAATTGTATCAAAATTGCTCCAACCGTTTGAGCGTGAAGAAGTAACAAACATATAAACACATACACTCACAAACTTTCGCCTTTATAATATTAGTGTGATTATTTTGCGTTAGCAGCGCTAACATAAATATATCCTAAATCTATAAGTACTTATATAGTAAGTACACTAGAAACTTGCACAGTAAAAATGCATATCGAAACAAGATAGAACGAGCCAAAGGAATTTGTAATATTCCAAGTCATACAATCAAAAACGCACAGCTTGCCCTATCTACATTCTCTGTATTCCGTGGTCTTGACGACGTTGAATGAGAAAAAACCCGGCGGTGTAATAATCGCCTTGTTAGCCATGATTGTTGTAAGGAACCGTCGGAGCATTTAAATCGGGGAATTGCTGGCCTCTGGTAAAAGAATATCTACCCAACTTAGTAGGGTGAAAGCTGAATTTTTATGAGACCGGTTTTTCTTAGTAGTTTGTTTTCTAAGTGAAAATAAAACTGTAGAAACACTTTTATTTTCACTTAGAAAACAATGAAAAGAAAATCTGGATTTGAATAGTGTAGTTCAGTATTGCATCTAAAACTTTGGTTTCCTAGAAAAGCGGTTCCGTCTGTCATGAAAATCTGCCATTTTTAGGGTTTCGTACTCAAAGGCTAAAACGGCACCCTATTACTAAGACTCCGCTGTCCGTCTGTTCGTCTGTCACCAGGCTGTATCTAATGAACCGTGATAGCTAGACAGTTGAAATTTTCACAGATGATGTATTTCTGTTGTCGCTATAACAACATATACTAAAAACAGAATAAAATAAATATTTAAGGGGGCTCACATACAACAAACGTGTTTTTTCTGCGTTTTTGCCTTGTGTACGGAACCCTTCGTGTGCGAGTCCGACTCGCACTTGACCAGTTTTGTACTAGTAATTGACGTTAAGAAAAAAAGGATTCTCGGTTACTCTGGTCACATTGCCCGTCGGGAACTAGATAATCTAGAAAAGTTGGTGGTGATGGGCAAGGTAGATGGTAAAAGATCTCGCAAACCTATCGGCTCGTCAGACCATGTAATCGCCCTCACTGGACTCTGTTACGACCGCCCTGAGAAAAACTGAGAACCGAAAGAAGTGGAAGAACATCGTGCATAAAGCCACGAAGGCCTTTCAGGGACACGAGTTTCAGTAATGAAGTACGCAACCAAAACGAAGAAGACGTTAAGAAATCATAAACACTCACTAAGGACAGACGTTATTGTATGACCGTTCACCGCTAGGAAACCAAACCTTATCGAAGTGTTGTGAAAGACGTTCCTCATCCTCATAGCAACATCAAAAAATCTTGATTATTTCGTTATGAAGAAGGTGTTCTTATGAATCAACTATAATTTTTTTGTACTAGACCATACTTGGAAACCTTCTGGTTGCGGAGATATTGAAAGTCAAAATTATAAATTTTAGTCACTCTTTTTACGAAAACAAGTTTTTAATATTGTAACACAACTTTAAATAGCCCCACAATTCCTGTACCGTTGCATGCTTCCAATATGTTGCGTGTATTACATTGCGCAGTACCACAAACAGCAAATTTTTTCACCAAAAATAATAGTCGTTTCCCAGTAATTATTGATGGGTCTTATGTGATGGGACTTTTCACAGCCTGAATACCAGCCTATTACTGTCCTACTGCAGGATAAAGACCTCTTCTCATACATAGAAGGCACGAGCATTGTTCAACACGCTTGCTCAAGATGGGTTGGCGATTTCAGACTTATATTTATCGACAGTTATTGATACGTCAGGCTACTTAAAGTAAATTAAAAATAGTTACTTTTTTTCCTTTTAGATTTTTCATAATGTTAATCATTATGAAAAATCTAAATGAGGCCTTTGCCCAGCAGTGGGACAGAACAGGCTAACATAAAAAATTAAAAACTCATTACGTGTTAAGAACCTATACCACTTCATCACTTCTCCATAACGACCAATTCTACTTAACCCCTTTCACAAGTAAATGCATTCATCAAATAGGTAGTCTCATTTGTAGTACAAAGCTCGCTTAGTGAGCAGATGTTCCGGAGACAGTGCAGTCTTCATGCATTCATCATTAGTTGACTACGTGACTGCAAAGAGATTGCCCTGCATTACCTCATTTGCTGTTTACAAAGGAATTTAAATATACAACCTTTTGTGATGAAGTAAACATAGCGTTGTGTTGGAGTTTTTTTTTTAGTCAAAGGTAATGAGCAATGGTTGCCTCCTCTGGCTTAACTGCCTGTCTGTCTTTGATGTAGGTAGCTTTTTTAATGTAAGGGTAACTTAATATTGAATCCAAAGATATTTAAATATATTTGCGATGGAACACAGACACATAAGACACATTTCTCGCAGAATTGCCGATGGGGCCAAAAGGTTCTGGAGTGGCGACCACGTCGGCCGTAGCGTTGGAAGGCCTTCTACAAGGTAGACCGATGATCTTGGCAAGGCCGCAGAGCTGCCGAAGTGGCAGTGCTCGAGGCAAGCCTGTGTCCAGCAGTTGACGTCTTTCGGCTGACATGATGGTGAGACGGGACAAAGCAAACAACATCAAAATCTACCCTTTATTTTTGAATGAAATTTTATATTAGTAGGAACATAGTATCGAACCCATAGGTATATGTAAAGTGTCGTATTTCAACGTTGCATTCGTTATTTCGCGAAAAAATCGCAATTTAATGTTGCCAAGTGTTGACATATTGGTGCTCGTGACTGTACATGTCACACCTCGCTCAGTTTAGTTCTAATAGGTAATACGCGCGTTTGCATAAAACAGTTTAGTTCTATATATTTTATTTAGTTCGAAAAGAAAATTATTTACGAAGTGAGTAAATATGAATTGCACATTGTGATGCTTGGTACTCAAAGATTGGTGTCGATAGAAGTGTATCGTGTCAAATTTGGCTGTTATGTAATTTTGCTATAGGTAGGTACTATGCTAGAAGGCGTCACTGAAATCACAGTTTTTCTATAACATTTCTTCTGATAGCCTTCTGGTTGAAACCAAAGAAATTAAAGTTACACTTTGTAGGTAGTGTTTTTTTTTTTTGTAAAAATGTTTTTTATTGTGCGTTCTGTTGGTGCAGAATAAGTTATTTTTCTTCATTTTGTTTTTTTCTTGTTACTTTACTGACATAGTCCGTTATGGCGGGAATCCGACACGACCGGGGATAAATCAGGCGCAGGACCAACGACCAACCAGATAATTGAACAAAATACGTGATAAAATTCAGGCTATACTTATAACATAACACATATTTTTGTTCGCGATAGTGAAACAAATTAAAAGGTGGTTTTTAATGATTAATAGTATAATCAAAACACACAATAGGTTTTTTGATATATTTTCTTACCTATATTTTGAGTTATGATAAATGCTACTAGATTTTCTTTTTTCCTAGTAAAATAAACAATGATCAAAGCTAACTACCCAACATCAAATTAATGAAGAAAGCAAATGTCCGTAGAAAGTATTCAACAAGAAATTGTTAGTATAATAAAGACGGTTACCACAAAGCCTTGGTGTTAACTTTATTACAGACGGGGGATTGTTCAGCGAATACAAACATAGCCGTTGCCTTCACCAGACGTTAACAAGTCGTTGACGGTAATTTCTCCCTGGAAGTACGTTGGGCAGGGATCGTAAACCTACATGGTATGTGTGCTGTAATTGGCTGTGGTTTTATTTAGATTTCCAAGGTTTCTTTTACTGTTAATTCGATGTAACGAAATATCGCAGTAACGACGTCGATTTAACAAGGCGTCGCAGTATAGAGATGTCGTTGAAAGGTTTTCGAAAAAACAAAATTCGATGATACGGCTTTCGCACTCAAGTAGGTAGGTATCCCGTGTGGAAAAGTATGCTCGGACATTACATTTCGATAAGTATTGACTTTTAAATGAGGACGGTACGTCACAATAACTTGGTTATTCCGAAATGGAAACCGACGAAATGTACAGACGCCAGCACATCAAGCTACCCGAAACTGACAAATTTTCCCAATCAACTTTGAACCATAGGCTTTAGCGATAAAGTTGAAAATCTATTAAATAAATTTGACAGATTGTAGTAGCTTGATGTGCTGGGGTTTGTACATTTTGAATGTACATTTCCAATTGAGTGATTCCAAAATCACATCTTAGAAGCGAATTGATTAAAACTGGAGAATTCTATGGCGGAGTCATTAGGCCAACCAAAGCGAGAGAGAGTGAGTGTGTGTTTCATACTTTTAAGTAAGTTTATTCCGTACCTAGTCAGGTTTTAAGTTGTAAGTATTTTGGTTTATTTTTTGAGTAAAATTTAAGTACCATTTACAAGCTAACACTAAAATAAATAGGTATATTATGTAGGTACAAGTTTATAAAAAAAAAATATGGAAGAACTCGGGCATCAAAAAATTCGTCCGCATCACTGTCAATGGGCAAAGTGCCCAAAGTGCCTGGCAAGATTGCCACGTTGGATGGCAATGCTGATTCTTTGGCCTAAAAATAAGCCAGCGCTCTGGTCCCGTGAAGAGTCGACCAACCGCTTGACGACTTTGGGTCCGCATAAAAAAATCTTCAAAATTAATAAACAAGCCAATGTTTACCATCCCTCTCTAGGCAATAGTTGTGGAGTACCTGCGTAAAGTTTAGTTGTTAAGCGGCACTGTGGAGTGAGGGACAGGACGCTTTCATATAAACTTGACCGTACGAGTGGGACTGATATACGACTATGTAGAGTTTTAGTAGGTAGGTAATGCTCCGAGGGGTACCTTTCAGAAGAAATATAGCGTTATAAACACTTGGCGCAAAATGACAGCTCAAATTATTTGATCAAAAACATCAGTAGGTACAGAAAGGAGACTAACACAACAAATCACTAAATGCATTTGACGCTAAACGAATTTAAAATAATGTTCCATTTCTGTCCATTGTGTGATAGAGACAGAATGATGACAGAGACAGAATGATGATTTAAATATGTTTAGCGTTTAGTCTATCTACTCTAATACTAAAGGGCTAATACTAAAAGCTGAAGAGTTTGTTTGAACGCGCTAATCTCTGGAACTACCAGTTAGATTAAAAAAAGCAAAAGGAGAAGGCTCGCAGAAGGAGGTGACGGCTTCCCATGCACTCTCGCTCCGTACCATAGCCTGGACTAGGGCCGGACGCGAGAGATCGCCGCCGTCCTATCCTGCCCTCTGTGTCCCAAAACATGCAGTCAAAGTGACCTCTGCGCTGCCACCGACAACGCCGTGGAAGTGGCAAAGTTTTGGGAAAACAAGATTTAAAATACAGTCGTGCCAGCGACACGAAGAAGGAAAAGACAATCATCACTATGTAAAGCAAATATGAATATTCAAATCACTACTTTCATTCTTTGACAGTTGAATGAAATATTTTTAGTGTTTATAACTGGCAACTTGTAAATGGCTTGGTCTAAGAACACTGGAGCAGTAAGTTTTCCGAATAAAATAAAATTTTAAGTGGGTTTATTACCACAAGTTACCTTGTGCATAGAGTAATTAAACATGTAAACATATGTAAGGGACGGAACTCCCATAGAAAAAGTTGAAAAACGTCGCTTGTATGAAACGTGTACTAAAAACTGAATACCAACAAAACAAAAATTACACAGACTGCAGACATGACGTAAAGCTGCCAACATAATAACAAGATAGGGATGTACTAAATATGATAGAGTCGTTTAGATGTTAAAGCGAGACAGCGATAGCGCTTCTTACGTTATAGTACGCGTTTCATATTTTCTTTTTTTATTAGACAGTTGCGTCAGACTGACCTTGTCTTGGTAACAGCTTTTTGTTACTCCTTTAATTAATCAATTCTTCCTCAAGAGATATGATTTGCAGCATCCAAGCTTGATATAGGTTCTAATAAAGGTCAAAATTTCCAGAACGAAAACATTGGTACCAAAAACATACCGTGTTTTCTTTTAAAGTAGCTTCTCCCTAGACATAATTAATTCTTTCGAGCGGTTTCTGCAGCGCTGGTGTCACGGTGGAACTCATACATCTATTCGTAAATATCTCGATATTTCAAGTTTCCATATTGTGAACAGAACGATGCTATAGAAAAATCAAATAGCACGAAAACAAATGGATCAGTATTAATTTAGAAACACAAATACACAAGCCTACATTTGAATTTGGAATTCCTAACCAAAGAGATCAGAGTGGCCAGTTCGATAAAACGCCAATTTCATATTTTATTATGAGGACCTAATCGAAAATCGCCTTTTTAATAAAATCTTTATTCAATGCTTGTAAAAGGAATGGACTTAAATTCTCCAACGGGTGGAGTTTGAACTCACGTCCTTGCTTTTCGTTTTGCTATTCCCACTTGGCAGACGAAACATGGAAACCATTTTCGGAATATCGGTTCACTAATGTAATAGTATTGTAAAATATCAAAGAGGTCAGCGTTGTACTCTACATTCGAAACTAAAGAACATTTTCACTTAAGTTTCAGAAGTGGTTTCGTAACTGAGAGCTCAATGTACTGGTGACCAACATAAATTCGGCTACAAAACTTAAACTTGTAAAGAAACTTCAACATACTGAATTACGTATTCGTTTACTTTGTAAAGTTTACATCAATCAGATAGTTCTACAAAAATCAGAGGCGCACGACCACCATAAGTTTTTCTGAGAGAACAAGAAGAATGACAGATGACACATAGATGTCATATTACATCGAGCACGTTTACGAAGTCCGCGAAGCAAGTACATTGGACTGCTTTTACAGAGAACATTATTAACAGAAACTTAAGAGAGGTTTGATGTAATTTTTTTTATTTATCTCTCTCTTTGCCTAGCCTTATCCCATTTCATTTGAGGTCAGCCCTCCTCGTCATTCTTAGTCAGATGTTTCGGGTCTGGGTCGTCATTCGCTTTTTTTTTTTTTTTTTGCGGGTGGGAAATCATCAAATGACCCCTCCCGCTCTGGGTGGAGCGGAAGGGAGTGTCAGACTCTTACTGACTAAAACCCACCCGTGTTCCTTCCTTAGCCCTTTATGTTCCGGGTCAGCGGTAACCCTTTCGGACACGAAACTCTAAACCTATCATTAGGTATACAGTGTTTTATGGGTACCTAAGTAATGCAATAGATTCACCTCTTATAACATGGGACTAATAACACGACATGGTCAGTGGGTCGTCTTAGGGGCGGATTTCACATAACTCACCAGATGTGGGTTGACAAACACCTCCATCTACCCCTACATAACTGACAGAAACTACCCTCTACAAATCTAAAATTTTCCCAAGCCAATGTACGGTCACCAAAGCAGATAAGTAACCAGGGCCGTCAGATATAGTTGAAGTGTAGTAAGAAATCGATGGATGTTTTCGAATAAAATTAATTTTAATTAATAGAAAACAAATAGTGAATTTAACTATCTAAATTTCATTCGAAAACATTCATCGGTTTCTTACTAAACTTAGACTATATCTGACGACCTCACGACCCTAGTTACTTATCTCTTTTGGTGACTGTACCTACCTACCTACCACATTTATGACCAGCGTACTTTAAGAGGGTAGGTATAAACCCAAAGGTGTGTAGCCCGAAACTTCTGACCTCAAACGAGGAACATTGGGTTTAGAGAAATCTATTCTGCCGCGCTAACGATAAGAGCAGTAAGTATGTTTTGCATAGTTTTGAGTAATTGGCGCGCAAAGTTTTTGTTACAATTTTGTTATTCCGGACTTCTGTTTTTAAGTTATATTAATTGTGATGGTTGAAACGTGTAGCCTAAAGAAAGCGCTTTTATATTTTTCACTCAATAAAATTGTATATATATTTGAATAGTTTTAAATAACGAAAATCCTTTTATATCTAGTGTTAGTTGAAGAAACTGATACATCAATTGCTTAGAATAATAGCAGTAAGTAGTAAGTTACTGCTGTTATTATAAGTAGCTCATACTAGATTTAGGTTATGGCTTAGGAATAAAAACAGTGTAGTAAAAGTAGTGTTAGATAAAAAACGTTTCTGTTTATTAATGTTTCTTTTATTATTATTATATTACGCCTCTTTCCCTAGCACACCATTTGAGTCCCAAGATAGTAGGCAAAACAGCTCTTAAATTAAAATAATCCTTGCATTATATCTGCGGCATTCCCAAGTAACATTTTAGGTTTTACAAAGGTTTTGAAAAGGTTCTAGAACCTCGTATGGACTTCTGCTCGTAAGTCTTAATAGACTTAATAACGTTCTGTTAACCTTATATTAACCTCATGAGTGCAAAAAGGGCCCACGTTTTAGAACCTTTCTGAGAGCTACAGCAAAACCTATAGCTCAAATCCAGAACCTTTCAAACTACTTACACAGAACCCAAATATAATCTTCACAACCTTAATTTAACGTTATTATAACCTTGTAAGGCAGCTTTTAAGTTCTAAATTAGTCATGGATGTAACTTAATGACAACTTAAAACCTTTTTGATGGACATTAATAAATGGCTTTCCAGGATTCTCAGGTTTTAACATGTCGTGGATTTAAATATCTACTTATTTAGATATAATGGCACCATTCCCTGGCATTATACCAAGTTTCAAAATTGGTAGATGTAAGTAAGTGTTATATTCATAAAAAGTAATAAGTAGCTTGCTGAAGTCAGGAAAAATCAAAAAAATTGTGCGACTGGCACTTTATCGTGACACTTTAGGATAATTATAATAGTGCTGTATACGAGTCGGGCCTTCCGAAAGTAAAAAAATTGGAAGATATTTTAATGAAATAAAATTTATAAAATTAGGTGGTTGGGAGTAAGTCGCATTAGAAATAAAACTTATATTCATATAAAAAACATATATTTTAAATCGCATAGCACACGTTACTTAATTTTGCCTTAATGACTTAAAATATTGCTTTTTGTTTAGATTTTTTTTTTATTTCAGTGAAGAAATATGGCTGGCGTTAGGAAATTACTAGAAAGCATTACAATTAACCTTTTCAGAACTGTAACAGCTAAAAGCTCTAAATGTTTACCAAAATAAGAGCTAAAGGTATTCTCGCGGAGCTACTTAAAACGACAAGGCTGTTTTCGCAGTTTTAAGGTTAGCTCCAGGAGTCGTTCAACTGTTACAACTTAATATTTGAGACCTCTTACGACAATCTAGGTAGGTGGTTAGGTATTAAAATAAAAGTAAACAACACACTAAGTCATACACTGTATATTAAAAAAGGTTTAAATTCGAAATATAAGAAATAAATTAGGTAGGTTAATTTATGTATAATTAATCTATTTATTGCCAGCCAGCTTAAATTTCGGTAGAAAGAGTTATGGGCGTGGGGAGTGGAGATAAGATTTGCGAGTCGCCAAAACAACCTCTGCGCACAATTAGTTGCTTTTATGTTTCGGTTGTAGGAACTAAAACATAAAGCAACTAATTGTGCAGCAAAAAAAAAAACGGAGTGGAAGTTTCAGCACTCTTGTCGAACCGTGAGAGTGCTGAAACTTCCACTCCGTTTTTTTGATAACACCCTGTGTCGGTTCAAGATGACCGACACAGGGTGTTATGCAAGGCAACGTAATGCTTTGCAGTCGTGGACACCACTAACATTTTTTGAGGATACCTCTAAAGCTTTAAAATATTCTTATAGGACTTTAAGCATGCCTTCAGCTCATAAAAATAGCTTATTGGTTTGGGTTTTCACCACGCAGTCCTAATTTGTTCACCTAGACAACTCTAATACAGCCTAAAACTTTAAAGTAGGTTTTAGAAATTACTTAAAAGCGATTTCAACATTCCATAACCTTATGGATACATCAAAGTTAAAAATTAAATCTTTAGATCTCACTTTAGAATAATAGCTAGCCTTTCCAGAACTTAATCAGGAGTCTACGACAATTATAAGATCCTAGGAATATAGCTCTTCACAAAACACAAGTCAAAATAGCGTTAATTTAAATTCTTGTCAGCGGCTCAAAAATAATAAACAATTAGTTTTAGGACTTATTAATCATTCTCAAGTACTTAATATGACCAGATAGCAAAGCATTAGATAACCTTTTTATGACCCTTATTATCTAAAGGCATTTTTTACAACCTAGGCCCGAATGAAATGTTACTTGGGTTGGTATGTCGAATTAAAAAGCTGATACTTTAAGTAATTTGAACTCTCAAATTTAATTATATTTTTCTTAATTTAGTCACAGTTTAAGTTATTACTGCTTACAGTGTAAGTAATCAAGACCGAATGTGAAGTAGACCTTGCTTAATATAACCACAGAATGATGAGTTACTGCAGATATTCTAAGTATTTAAAGAAGAATAAAAAACATACATTACATAAGATATCCACAGTATGTTTAGTTACTGCGGATATTCTAATCAATTTAGGCCTAATTAAAAACAAACTCTACTTATTATATCCACAGTATATTTAGTTACTGCTGTTCTCCTAAGTGATCAAGGCAAAATAAAAAACATGCTTTACTTCCTATATCGACAGTATACACAGTTACTGCACATAACTTAAGTAAAAGTAAAACCCAAAGGATAGAGCTTTACTTGCTAACCCGGGGTAACTATACTTACTGTTGTTATGTTAAGGAAGATTTTTCATTTATTGGACTTACTGCCTTTATCCTTAACGAAATTTACTGGTTCCCGATAAGCTATTAAAACGGGTGTCAGCACATCTGGTAGAGCTCATTGCGCTGATTCGGGATCAATATTTAACTCATTTTGTCAAAAATATCACTTACTGCTGATATCGCTAGCGCGGCAGTATTGCGCAACCTTCTCCTAGTGCCTATTAATTTACCCCGGCTTAACCCCCGCCGGCGCGGTTAGATGCTTGGAATTCCTTATTGCGGACTAACTTGAAAGAAACTGGCCGTGAACAATGTTTACTACATTATATTATATGTGCTTAGGATTCGACTTTGGATATGATATAGGTGTAAAGGGAAACTAATCAGTAACTTGCTTAGCATTTATACGGAGTTCCTTAGGATAACTTGAAAACTAAGTTAGAAATTTTAGACTTTTATCATTTCTAGTATTACGAACAAAGACATTAAAGTTATTAACCTAGACGGGACATAGCGAACAAAACCGTGATCCCATACTTGTTACATACCGGTAACGAGTCTCTCAGTCTAGTATGGTACGCCTGCGCGTGAAGTCGCATTGACGCATTCGTGTCCAACAAAAGAAAAATATTTTGTATGGAAATATGGCCGGGTTGCGCATTACGATACTGCAAATCTCGTTATGGTAGAACAACTGGACCTACCTTCAGTTTATTTTCGTAGGTATTATCTATATTTACTCAGTAATTAGAATAAAATAATTTTCGTAGATAGATCTAGAAAATTTGCTTATTTTGTATTAAACGCCATCTATTGTTGAGTAGCTTTACTATAGTTGGGTAAAATGTCAGCTTAAGTGTTACCACTTTTTAACGAAATTTAAATAGTGGTGTGACAAAATATTCGATTCATTCAAGTAACATTCAGTTCAAAATCGATCCATGTTAAATTGATTTTTTAAAACAGGGTAATAATTATTAGTAGAATTAAAAACTAATTAAAAGTCGGAGTATACTGCCTTACAGAGATGTGATATTATATATCGATTTTGTTTTCGATAATATTCATTTAAATGTATGAATCTAAAGGTTATCTTAGGGAAACCACCTTTTAGACATAGAGTATATTTGTATTATAGGCACAAAGTTAGTTTAGGACACTTTAATTTTTTGTTTTAAAAATTTGGAACGAAGACCCTTAATAATTATTCTTTCGCGTTACAATGGCGGCACGAGGGAGGCACGTGCCTCCCCCATTTATTAACCTACCGCGCAAGCGCGCGGTAGGATAATAAATACGCGTCTACGCAGTATGCGTGTGGGCAGCGGACTAGGCACCACAGAACACTATTACTCCTAGCGGAGCTGGGCACTGGTGCGAGGGGCGCGCGTTCCACGTGCCTTCATCGCAACGGCCTGGCGAGGGAAAGAGAGAGCTTATTCTCTATACCGTTCCGGAACGCGACCGCGTATTTTATTTTAAAATGTAAATAACTACTTAAAAACACACTGAAACCGATACCTTGTCATAGACGGAGACACGGACAATGAATAGTAGCGAATAAAATTGTAGAATATTTTTTCTGAGACAATTTTTGCCTAATTTGTTTAGTTTTCGATATTTATCTAACTGATTCGATTTATATTAGGTTCTTCAGGCACCACTGATCCGATTTTCAATCCACCGATTGAAAATCGTATCTGGCAACACTAGCCACACTGGCCATCTACCGAGCGATAGCTGAATCTAATTGAATAAATTGCCGCTCTAATTTGGCTATACTACGCCAGATGGCGTCACTGAGACATGGGATCACAGTTTTTCTAAGACATTTCTTTGCATGGCCCCTCTAGGTAATCTTAAATCTCTTTGATTACGAAAGTGTCAGGGTAGCCCGCGAAATTCAAATTTTCATACGTTTTTTTTAATTTGCAGGTCAGTGTCAGGTTGTAGGTATATAAATATTTATTTACATAATCAGCCTATAATGTTCTCACTGCTGAGACGCAGGCCTCCTCTCAGTGAAAGGGAGTGGGCCGTATCCACCACGTGGGCCCAGTGCGGGTTGGTAGAAATTTAAATATTTATTTACATAATTATAATCCTATAAAAATTATCAATACAACTCTCTTAGTTCATGTTCCCCTTTGAATGTCTATTTCATGAAGTCATTACATTTGAGGTCAACTGTAACTTAAGGGGTTATCTGCGGCGGCGATCTCTCGCGTCCGGCCCTAGTCCGAGCCATGGTACGGAGCGGGAGTGCATGGGAGGCTATCGCCTCCTTCTGCGAAGCAGTGATGCTCGCGAAGGAGGAGGCGGAGCGCGTGAGGGAGAGGCAATCCTTGCGCCCTCACGCCCCCAGCCGCCGCAGGAGACGCCCCGGGCGTCGGGAGTCGATAGCCGATTCCCGGCCACCGTAGGCGCGGGCTTGCGGGCGGCGAGCAATGGGCAGCTCGCCGTCCGGTAAGGACCAGGCCCGGGTCGACGGCGCGTTGTGTTCCACGCGCGCCTCAAGGAGATGTCAGCACCAACTGACGGGGTCCGCTAGGGCCGATGCCCGCCAGGGTCGCGGGTTGTTCGAAAGAGATACCGTGGCCCCTGGCACAGGCAAGTGAAGGAACACGGGTGGGTTTTAGTCAGTAAGAGTCTGACACTCCCTTCCGCTCCGCCCCCAGCGGGAGGGGTCATTTGATGATTTCCCACCCAAAAAAAAAAAAAAAAGGGGGTTATATTGCTGATTCTAGTGATTATAATTCTGCCATGTAGTCATATTTATTACAGCTGCGAATCTTATTTTAATTAACACACAACCTGACACTGACCTGCAAATTGCAAAAAACATAATAAAAACGTATATTCCGTGTGCTATTAGCGCACCCCCTTAAAGTGAAAGTGATATTGGTCTGAGTCTTATTGGTTCAGTCGCAAGATCAAGCTACCCGAAACTGTCGAATTTTCCCAATCAACTTTTAACCTTATGTTTTAGGGACAAAGTTGAAAATCTATTAAAGATTTTTTTTCTGCTGTACATGTCATTCATGGCTAAACTCCCGAACAAATTTTGATGATAGGCGCAGAATTAGATAATTAGGTAGGTATTTGAAAAAAAGTAAAGATTACTTTTAATTCCCGAGCATTCATAAAGTTTTCACGTTACTGGGGGCCACAGGCACAACTAATTTCGTTTTTAACTATTTTTAATATGGGCATCACAGTTTGGCAAAAGCAATTCAAGAATACTAAATGACCTAGCTAGATTAGATTGTCTCTGCTAAAGAATATTATTTACATATTTTTTAAGTGCTTCCATTTGCGGAGCCAAATTTTTCAAAAATATCCCCAAAAGTTCCATTATAACCTCTAAAAGTGTTGTTTTAGGCTACTTTTAATTTACATTTAGGGCTGCTTTCAGTTTCAGACACCTGCTTCAAACATTGAAAAAATAACTAAAGTTTTTTTAACAGTTTTTTTTTGCAGAAAGTTTGGGATAATATTTCAGACTGTATACATCGTCGCTACAGCCAATTACTCACTAAGTTTTTATCGTGAAGGTTCATGTCAAAATATAATTTATCGCGCGTCGAAGATCGATGGTCGAGCAACATCGATTATAAATGTCGGATATTAATAATATAGCCCGAACAACCGTAATCGCTATCAGAAAACTAATATTAAAGGTGAGTCTTCGGAAATATTCGTTTAGGATCGTATTGGGGTATAGGGGCACAAATGAATAATTAGATTCTTGTTCTTGATACAGCATTTAGTTCTAGTAATGAAAATCTCGAACGTCTGAGCTGACATTGCATATTACCTACTTGTAAGGATCACTAATCTAATTGTTATTTCGTTTTTGTTACCGTGGAGTTTCTTGCCGGTTCTTCTCCATAGGAAACGACCAATTGGAACCGTGCACCTAGCTTCTGATGTTTCATAAGTGCCCATGTAGGCTTACTTATGTGAAATAAAATATTTTGATTTTTTTTTATTTTTTTTTTTGTTATTTTGTCAGTAGGTAAGAATACAGATAAAGGTGCAGGATGACCTTGACTAGAACTGATCATTGTATTAGTTGTTCAGCAGCTTCAATATCATCAGGATTTTGCCGGAATAAAATAGTTCATGTTTGCCGTGAAACGACAGTGGTTCCCCTGACATCATCTCAGTCATCAGAAGACATAATTTTGTATAAAAATAACCGAATGTAACAAAAATTTTAAAAGAAACGGAAAAAATACTTAAGGTTTTTTTTGTACTTTAAATTAAATTTTAAAATTAGATTGATTACGCGTCGAGTTTAACTACAGTTGCAACTGAAATTTCACTACGATCGCGTAGCACTATTCACGGACGAAATATAAAAAACCTGTAGTATTCTGCAATTAAAGAGTACCCAAAATAACTATTATACGACAATAATATTAGTAAAAAATCAATGAAAGAAAATAATATCTGATTAAATCCTGGATCACTTCGGCAACTTGTATTCCATATCTGGTCGGTATTTTTGAAACTGCTCCCACTGCTTAATCTTCACTCCACAACTTATTTAAAAAATCCGGGTACAGAATAGTACGTAGGGGATAGGTAGGGGTAGGATAGGACCGAAAACTCGGCTTGTTAGTCTTATATCTTCAGGCGTATCCTGGTAAGATCAAAAATAACGCACATTAAGAATGCTGTAACAAGCTGAACAACTTTACCAAAAAATAATGAGTAGAAATACACATACCTGGTAAGATCAAAAAGAGTTATATAGGTACTGAAGACTTCTCTCAAATCCAATTTAAATGATTAATATCATATTTTTCATCATATTTTACGATTATAAGCAGAGAAAAAAAAATAACTTCAGCCGTCAGCAGTCATCAAAAAACAAGTCCTAAATTTCAAGAGAAAATTCCTTTGACAGAAGCAGTTCAATATTCAAAAGTTTGATTTTTTAAATCAGAAAAATGACCAAAAAAGGTTGCCTAAAATCTTAAAGAAGGATGGAATGTTGAAAACATAATATGCAGTAATTACTAATACTGCAGTATGTACAAAGCACACCTTACCAATTAAACAAGAGATGTAAGATAATATGATTATGAGCTCAACTGTCATTAATGACACACAATTACTTTTTCTATTGTTACAGAACTTAATAAGCTTGCCTAACAGACTAGGGACCTACACGGGAGGGGATCATACAGTATTCAGACGTGGAGCCGTTTATTTAATTCATCTTAGCCTTTATAATGTATGATATTGATCTATAGTAAAGCGTGGTCATTATGTTCCCGTTAATAGTGATTTGGCATGCCTTGCAATGGCTTCTCTTGGGACCATTTGGTGGTCTTTGGGTACGCTGATTTTTGATGATATGTTATGGCTATCTCTATCATAATAATATGTCACAAAAAGCGATGACATAATTATAAATTAGTCACTGATACCTACAAATGTGCTCGCAAGCATTTACCCACGGATATCGAATTACGTCTAGAAAATCGTTATACATTGCAATTCTCTGGTGATTTTTCAAATAAAATAAACTTAATACAGATATAGAAATGCAATAACTTACAGTATGAAACGTTAACGTGAACGTTACAGTTTATTTGTAATATTTCTTCAATATTTCACAGTGACATTACTGAAGGATATTGCATTCTTCGTTCGCGAGATTTGAATATGAAATAGCTGTTTAATAAAAGATAAATGTCTCATTCCATTTCAGCCTTCACTATATTAATTTTGATCTCAAGAAATAAACACCGTAGGTATCTTATTAGATAGTAGATATAAAAAAGAATAAGAGAGAGATAGAGTTATATCTTTCTTCTCTCTCATGTAACGAAAGTTGCCTACACGTGACGCGTCCTTGAAAATTAACTCTTAAATCTCGTCTTATTCTTCTCTCGTCTCTAGTCTTCTGAATTCCTACAATTAATTTATGGACCGTTATTGGTTAAAATTAAGATTTGTTCCTTTACCAATAATGAAGCAAATACCTCATAGCTTTGCATAGTAGACCCTTCCATATGTGAGTAGGTATCACAGGTATCTAAGAGTAGCTTCCAAATCTACATAATTATTTATACGTAAAGTTTGGCAATAAAAATACTACCATTGGTAAGCAACAAGATTCATTTTTGTTTATAGGAACCGAGCATAAGCGTGATCTCAATGATATTAATTATATGGCACTAGACAAATTCAGACAATTGTTGTAATTTCATTGTTGCTATCTCTTTCTGTGTCACACGTTCCGTATTTATCTACCGCAGTTGGAGTTGCAAGTCTTTGTAATAACAACGCAACAATACAGAACGTCGCTCAGTATATGAACATAGCATATCTTTCCTTTATAATATCATTACTTGTACCATTAAATTCAGTTGTCAACCGCATGAACTTTAAAACGTAGTAACCTACCACTTCACTTTATTTTTACTATACAGGGTACGGTCTAGAATATTGTCATCAAATAGCTTGTACAGTTCGCCTGGGTTCACAAATTCTACCAAGTTTTACAACTAAAGCACCTAAGTGTTCTGGAGTTCATAAAAAACTTCGGCGAAGTTTCCAAGCAGGTGCAATATTTAACGCAATTTCAAATTAATTATCTGCGGAAAGTTTTTAATGTGGGTAGTTATAACATTTACTAGGAGTCTTGTAGTTTTCAGGTGTTATGAGGTAGACGAAGTTTTACTGAACTTGATTTATTTATAACTACCTTCTGCCTGCGACTTCGCCCGCGTTAACGTCGGGAATTATCCCACGGGAACGTACTACAGGGATTAAATGTGCCAAATTATATCCAAATCCGTTCAGCCATTTTGAGTTCCGTGCGGTATATCGAATTACCCTTGAACGATATAACTGTCTACAGAAAGCATGGTTCACCGACGAACGGTGAAAGGACATGTCGACTCCATCTAGATTTTTTTTTAATATGATGTGTAGGGCCAACATGGCCAAAGATCGCAAACGACGTCCCTGTTAGGAAGGAAAAAGGGGAGGCCTTTGCCTAGCAGTGGGACACAATACCTATAGGCTAACAAAAAAAACAGTGGCACTCCGGGAGTGCCGACAGAAGTGAAAACGAAATACAAACAGCATACTTTGCCATCACTCACTGACATATCGGATATACATTAAAACCGAGTACATCCGAGGACAGCCGAACACATCCGAAGCGGGTATTTTTTTAATCGTCTTATAAACAAAATACGCGCCGTGTCGCTTACGGTAACAGTGGCGCGAGTTCAATGGTTTTTTCCCATCTCAAAAAATGCCCAACTTGCCTAAATAAGTTTTCACTTCAAAAACATACAACTATTTGTATGTGATTCCGATATCCTATTTATAGAATTAACAATTTCATTCCATTTGAGTAAGATTGTCGTATGCAAAAACTTAGTTTCGTTGATCCCTTTTCCACCAGAGCCAAGTCAAGCAGAACTATGGACATCAAATGATCCATATTGTTTTATATCATACATGTATCTGACAGCCTTACACAGGGATGAAAAAACATAATTTCAGGAAAGATTCTTTCTCCGATAACCTACAGCGGGTTCTTAAGAGAGGATTAAGTACTACCTACTAGCAGGAGTCTTGTACGATAAATTACGTAGATCCCATGGGAAATCTATTATTGGAATTGATCCAACGCGGGACACCCTTTTGAAACCCCGGTTATCTCATTGACCTTACAGCCAGGGTCAATGCTTACCATGGTAGGTTATACCTTTGTAATCACTTTGTTAATTAAAAGAATATCTGTAATCACCTTAAATAAGTATATTTTGATGACCATAATGTTCCCACTGCTGGGACACTGGCCTCCTCTCAGCGAGGGGGAGTAGGCCGTATTCCACCACGCGGGCCAAGTGCGATTTGGTAGATGTCACATGTCTTCGAATTTTTGTATCTAGGACATGTCGGTTTCCTAATGATGTTTTCGTTCACCGTTTTGAAAGCATGATGACGAAATAATTTACACAAAGTAAAGCGCATGACTCGATTCGAAGTTTCGAACCTTCGACGTAAGCCGCAGCCGTTTCAGCGGGTTGTTCGAAAGGGTTACCGCTGGCCCGGAACATAAAGGGCTAAGGAAGGAACACGGGTGGGTTTTAGTCAGTAAGAGTCTAACACTCCCTTCCGCTCCACCCAGAGCGGGAGGGGTAATTTGACGATTTCCAATACGCAAAAAAAAAAGCCACGGCCGTTACCACCTGGGCCACCACTGCTCTTGATGTACTCGTATTCACGCTTACTTACAAAAAAAAATTATTGACACCATCTACTGTGCCTATTGTTAGGCCCAACTTACACACCCTTACCTTTCGCTTCAAGCCAGCACACACTTCAAAGGGAATGCCATTATTTACTGTTGTATGTACACAATTTACATAAGAGATGCTTCACACACGTAATCTCCTTACGACCCAATCGTACGGCTAGGCGAATAGGTATCGTCTTTGTAGTACAGTATTATCACAGGATAGATAGGTGCAGAAGGTTAGATCCTTCAGCCCGATTAAAACTTGATGGCAGCTCTGAAGTGCGGTACTCGCTGCGCAGTACCTCACCCCTCACCCCCGCTGACACGTGAATTTGTTACTGCGCAGCGACTCGCCTCACGTTTCGAGCCGCCATAAAGTTTGAATCGGGCTGTAGAACGAGCGAAAACGCGAGCACACAAAAAACAAGCTTCACGTAAAGCGAGTGCAAGCGCACTAGTTTGACGTAGTTTGAAATCACCGTATGGTCGCATCTATGGCCTGTTCCAAGAGCATCTCATGAAAGTGTAAACAAATCCTGTTCACGTTAAAGGGAGTTACACATTCATTTGTATTTATACGGCTTGAACTTTAGTTCTCCACATCTATTCACTTTTTCCAACAATTGTTGTTTGAATAACTTTAATAATCGGTTGGTAATTTTTAAAAACTTTAATAATATAATAATAACTTTAATGAATAAACTTCAACTCTCGGATTCCACAAACCTTAGAGCCCTCTCCGCATCCGAAACCTATAAGTATTTGGGTATGTCGGAAGCGTTAGGGATCAATGTTACTTTAATAATAAGTTTTTATTGATATTACGCCTAGGGGCGTTTAGAGTTCCGCAAAGTATAAAATTGTAAATGAAATATCGTCGACGAAAAGAGATTTATAAAAATCTGAATCTGAAAAACTGCTTTAAGGTGATTTAAAGCAAAATTTTCGGGTTTATCATAACATAACATCACGCCTACGTCCACGAAAGGTTAGACAGAGGTTTACCTATAGAAAAATATTATTTACTATTTGTACATACTAGCATTATGCATAATTGAAAATATTTACAAAGCAGTATTTTGCTAGAAAAGGTAATTTGATTAAGATTTTAACAAAAAAATAAATAAGGAAGAACTAGCAGTGCCCCGCGGTTTCAGCCGCATAAGTGTCGATCCCGTGGGAATAACGGGATAAAAACTATCCTATGTCTTTTACCGGGACTCAAACTATCTCTATACCAAATTTCATTTAAATCGGTTCAACGGTTTAAGCGTGAAGAGGTAACAGACAGACAGACAGTTTCGCATTTGTAATATTATAATATGGATATTTAGTTTCACTTATTTCCGCGGGACATCTTTCGTGGGACGGACTCTACGCGTGTCTGTGTGTGAGTGTACCTGTTTTCAGTCGTTTCTTACGTTACTGACCTTCTGTACTTCTTTTTCTGCTTTGGATTTGGTGGTCGGTATTATCTCTGTTCTATTCAGAGCTGAATCGCTTTACAAAACACAAAAGGATCGAGAGAATAGTGTTCGAATCTGCTTAGAGAAAAATCGTGTTTGTATGAATACTATTCGTTGAATTGATGTGGGATCGTGGATTCTATTTGCAGTTGAATAGATGAATTATTGGTTGAATAAGATATGTTTTTTTCTTTTTTTAAGACGTTGTAAATGAGATATAGTTTGCAATGGACACAATAAATATTCTCAATTTATAAACATAGAAGTGAAAATCTAGATCAAAATATTTATTATTTTTACTATTCATGAATCTTTTCAATGTGGCAGAAAGTTATCTCGTCATTAATTAAACTTTTCCTGCTTTGACCTGCGTCACCTGAAACGACAGGGAGCCGTGCCTCCTCCCGAGCCAGCGCTCGAGTACTGGCCGGACCGCCTCGATGGTGCCGAGGCGTGAGGGCCTGTCCCGCCATTCCAAGCGGCACACTGCCAGCGTATGCCACGCCGCAAGCAACTTTGCCCCGAGAGCACCTGCGTCACCCGAAACGACAGGGAGCCGTGCCTCCTCCCGAACCAGCGCTCGAGCACTGGCTGGACCGCCGCGCCCGGCTCGCGCGTGATTGGTTACAGTTCCAACCTAAACTATAATTGAATATCATTCAGGCCGTTAGTTCAACGGCCGCCGTTTAGTTAAAAGGCCAGGCGGTTAACTGAACGGCAAATTAAACCAGTTGGCTGCGACATATACATTGCGATTAAATTTTTTTTAATCCTCATGCTTAGCAATAGCGCTTGCGGCCATTCGACCAACGAGGTCATTCATTGTTCACTTGTAGAAAAAGCCAACAGTATTTTTGCTTGATTTTCAACTTATACGTAATCGAAACTATATCGATCACGAACCCAATGTGTCAGTTAAACAAATACAGTTAATTGGGTATCTGTGTAGTTAGATCTGTTTGGTTAGCTGTGCGGCTAAAAGGACCGCAAACAGTAATATTAGGACCAGTGTTGATCCGATATTGATGACGTCAGCTTATAGGATGAGTGTGTGATGGATATTGTCAATTAAATAATGCGAAATGGATAGTCATGCGGGATAATCAGCCTATAATGTTTCTACTGCTGGAACACGCGTTCTCTCTGTAATAGGAAATGAGCCGTCCACGACGCGCACCCAGTGCGGGTTGGTAGATGTCACATGAGCAGTGGTGATGAATGACCATCAATTCATTACATATCAAGTCCTCTCCGTGCCCCGGAAAGCACGTAAGCCGTTATTGGTCGCGGCTGTCATTCATTGATCTTTGGCAGTCGTTAAAGGTAGTCAGAAGCCTCGAAAGTCTGACATTCAGTCTTACGAAGGGGTATCCTTTTTCCCCAGAAGTGGGGTTGTGAAGGTCAGATTGGCAGTTACTCCATTTAAAATACTTTTATTCAGCTGAATCCGGTTAGACTGGAAGCTGATTCCAAAATTGTTGAGAGATTGATTGGATATCCGATTAAAATGTAATCTACTAAATTGTTTGGGGTGCCGCTTACCACACAAGTTCGATTTTCAAAAATATACCAGACCTGAAAAAAATCCATAAGGAAAACTCAAATGACACCAAGGTGTCGTTTGAGTTTTCCATCTGAAATTTTTCAGTAGCATCCCCAAATCTGGATTTGTGCCCGGTTGATGGTAATAGGCTCACCCCCTATTACATGGGACTTACAATATAACTGGCGAAATGTGAGTTTACACACCACCAGCACCTCTGCCCAACCCATCGAGGAAACAAAGCGTGATGTTAATACCTCAAAAAAAAGCTTTGATGCTTAAATCAGAGCTTCTAAAGAAAAACCTCAATTTAAATGGATGACATATCAAAACGTCAAAGTAATATTCCAGTCAAAGCTAAAAAAAAAAGCTTAAGGCAGCAAATATACGGGACGCTAAACGTATCTTCTTTTAAAAGAAAAGACATCCTTTGTTCGCTTTCTTTAACCTTAATAAGGACTGAAATTAAAGACGACGTTCATGCCGATGAGTTCTCATACAAGGAAAACCTAAAGAAAAAAATATTAGATGACAGAAAGAAATATTTCAAAAAATTCAGCATGACAGTGGCTTTTTTTTTATTTGGAGGCTGTATACTGGTTATGACACTGCTTAAAAAAAGAACGTTGATATAATATTTGGATTTCTAATTAGCTTGCAAATTCGATCTTCATTTGTCTTATTTCATATTTAGGTTATGTCACACACAAATGTCAAAATATTGGAGGAATGTTAATTATTGTTTTTATAAATAATAATAGTAATTACTGTAAATTCAGCGTGTAAAAAAATAATGCCAGCTTTTCAGCGATATGTAATTGCTCTTTTTCATATTTGACAACGTCTGTGTAAAACATAAAGAAAAATAACATAAAAGTAAATTTATAGAAAGAGGTTTTATATATCTAAATTAGACATAGGCCCGGCGCCCACTATCGGCATCGGCACGGCTGAGGATTTTTATGCGACGAATAAAAATGTAACTTAATTGTATGACGATAAAATTGAAATTTCAATGATAATAATCATCGTAGGTGCAAAAATTAAGATAGGGTATCCGACATACCGTGTCATTGAAATTTTAATTTTAGTGTCATACAATTAAGTTACATTTTTATTCGTCGCATTTAAATCCTCAGCCGTGCCGATGCCGATAGTGGGCGCCGGGCCATAGACATCAAAAACAACTGTTCGTCATTAGGTTTGCGCTCTTTCTGAACTGTGAACGAAACTGAACCGTCACGCTCGGATCGGTGATGCTGAATCGGGTATACTCATCTCCAGTCGGTCAGTGACGCTGAATCACGTATAAACTATACCCGGCGCTGAATCACGTACACACGTGGGTTAATACGGTTCGATTTTAGTTAATCAACTGCAAAGTCGGAAGAAATTTGAACCATCTGAACAGACTTTCAATCGAATTGAATTTCAAATTCAAAGTATTATTTGTTAAACAACAAAAGTTTTTCAACTAAATTCGAACCGCTTGAACCCGTACCCTAATTGCGTAACACACTATCAATCGAAATCTGAATCATTTTGAAGCAAATTGCTTCATAAGTTCGAAAAATTTGTCTGTTCAACACGTAAATAACGCAGTGAATGTTGTTGAACTGTCAAAATGAAACCGATTCCGATTGATAATGTGTTACGCAATAGGCTATTTGACAATGTAAAAAATAAGGTCATAATTATTAACACTCGTATAGATTATCGCTTTTAAAATCGATTTGCATTAATTTTACTACAAAACAATGTATTATTTATAAAAAAAATCCCGAAAAAACTTCATCTTTTTAAATCTGGCGCCACGTAATCGAAAACGGTCTGGATTGGCTGAACTTAAGATGACGTCATGATTTAGTAAATTTCTGTCTATTGTTGACAGAACAGCTGACTTATCTCGAACGTTTCAACGTTTGTTTACGTGAATCGTGACGTCACGACGGCGGCTTATTTAAACAGTACATTTTTATTTACTATTTTTTTAAAAGAAATACATTATGCAATTTGAAGTAATAGGTTTTTGTGGGCTCGTTAGACACCATTAAATAATCTGAGATGTTTATCAGAAAAAAGTCAAATAGCCTATTGCCCCGCTGGTACCTATAACCGGCTCTAGTCGTATGTTTTCACTTCTATCGTCTGGTTTTGGTCCTCTTTTTTTACCCTGTTAATCTAACGCGCCTTTCATAAATATATCATATAATATGTAATAAAAAACTCATTTAAGTCATCTGCTACGTTTCATAAAAGGCATAAAACCTCTTTAATACGTGTTGTAAAGAATTTATTGTCTATTAAATTCCTTCTTAGGTTCAACGAAGCGTGTAACGAATGCTGGGGCGTTCCGGAGATATTAAATTTGAATGGCGCGGCTTTCGTAATATCGTGAACTTAATTTGAACGATAAACGTAAAGCCACGGTTATACCCGTAACTGGGTAAAAAGAGGCTACACATAATAACAGAAAACGGCCATAAAAGTTACGCCATAATTGAGAATTGCACCCAATTATATGTCCGTAAAATGTCGTGAGAGCAGTGGTGGCTTAGTGGAAACGGCCGCGACTTACCTACGAGTTGTAGGTTCTAACCCAGTCTATACTGTTCCCACGCTGGGCCTATTTCCCAGAAGTGGGAACAGTAGAGCTGATTTTGATAAAGGTCGTGATGGCCAAGTGGTTAAGGCATCGCATCTCAAGCAGGAGATCCTGGGTTCAAATCTGGGCAAGTACCAATACCTATGACTTTTTCAATTCATAATGTGTACCTACTTTCTGAGTATAACAAAAACCGGTTTCACATTACTGACATCAGTGAACGAAAACATTCGTGAAGAAACCTGAAGACCAATTTTATTTCCGTATTTAAAAAAGTAATTTAAAAAAATTAAACCGACTTCAAAAATAAATCAACTCAAAATTATGAAATTTTTTTTAAATTACTTTTTATTTCGTAATTTTTAGTTTTTGCACTAGAATTTGACCAAGGTTTTGAGATGTTTTCCCTTTGACACTACACCCGTAGCTCGTATCAATACGCCAGGCCGTCACACTTACACGTATTCGTCCATATCTTGAAAATTACTGAACCGATTTTGATGAAACTTGCACTGTTCCCTAAGTTGAAGTAAATGTAAGCTAATACAAAAAAAATGGTCACGATCCGATTAATAGTTGCTGAGAAATGCGTGGACAAACATACATACATACATACATACATAGTCTATGAAATTTTGTATATTTGTTTGGAAGCCTTAGTAGATTGTCATATGTGAATATAATGCAATTCCAATAATATTACATACATACGTATCGAATTGATAACCTCCTTTTTTTTGAAGTCGGTAAAAACGTTAAAAATCTAGTCGCAATCTCATCTCAGCGACTATCAATGTAAAAAACTTGTCAAAAATGTAAGTAAATTATAGGCCAACCGCTTAACTGAGACGTTGCTTGACGTAGCTGCGCGGTGCGGGAGCGATGATAGTTGTCACAAGTTGAAGAATCACTGAGCTTTTGCATCACGTCACCACACCCCTCCCGCACCGCGCTGCTACCTCAGGCGACGTCTCAGTTAAGCGGTCGGCCTATGAGATTTTTTTTACAGATTGAGATTGAGGACTAGACTTTTAATATAAGTACTTAAGTCTGAAATCGCCAACCCGTCTTGAGCAAGCGAGGTGATCAATGCTCGTGCCTTATCTGTATGAGAAGAGGTATTTGCCCTGCAGTAGGATAATAATAGGCTGGTATTATTAGTGTGTCACTGCTTATCAGCCGCATTTACGACTAGATTTTCGGTGAAGAATTTTATGTTAATATAGATCCGTCGACTACTAAGACTAGATCTGCATGCATGTTGCCGAAGTGTTACTAACTCTTAATGCCAAAGCATCAAGTTTAAAAAAAAAAAAAGTTTTTTTAAAAGAGAAAACAACAGCTGTGTCTCGAGGGAGTTTGTTGCGCCATTTCTTCTTCCCAGCTAAAGGACAAGGAAAAGTCCTTTTTGGGGGATTATCTTATAAATGTCATTTTGACGTTCAAAAAGTGCTGATTCTCAGCCTAATTTGAATAAATGTCTTTTGATTACAATGTTTTTTTAATAAGAAAAGTTATAAAGAAAACACCCAAATCCAAATAACATCATGCTAGAAACCCGCCCAATTCCTAAAACGTGTTTCCACAAAATATTCCTACCACGAAAAGAAGCTGAATTCTTAATCCTATTTTTCTTCGCATTTACTTTCAGCCAGTTAAATAGTAGGTTTTGGCAGCAGGCCAGAAATGAAGACCATCTTAGTACCCGTTTTCAGTAATACTAGGCGACAACTAAGTAAATGAACGCCTAAAAAAAAAATGCGCTGTTGGGTTTTCAACTTTCGGTGCTAAAGCCGAGCGTTGAAAATCCAACAGCGCGGTTTTATTTGTTAGCTAGTGTTAGTGAAAACATTAGTGTCTATGTGTAAGTAAAAGTTTGGAAGGATAAGGAGCTATGCTTAATGGCTTGTAGATAATCACTGACCGCTGAGTAGTAACATTGGAAAGATATAAGATGGCTTAAGGGTCGCCACCATAGCATCGATTTTATTTGAGCTGATTTTTTTTTGTGTTACTAATTTTTTCTCTATTTTTTAGTATCTTTTTTAAACTTTGTCTTACATTGAAGGAAAACTTGAAGTAACTGGTCTAAAATATTTTTTTATTTTTCTTCCTGTTTTAACCGGTCAAGCTACGCGCGAACTTTATGTAGAACGATACAATAGAAAATCAATTGTGTCTCATTAACGGAGCTTGAAAGGTCATAAGAAGACGTTTGTCAGTGGATTAATAAAGGTAAGTGTATAGTACTAGTTTCTGCCCGCGTGGAAGCCAACTATACCATTAAGGCTCCTACAAACAGGCGCGACACGCGATATAATCGCGCGCGACACAAAGGCACCGCTCGTTGCGCGTGTCGCGCCTGTTTGAAGGAGCCTTTACATACAAAAATATCCTATAGCGCTCAGCAATAGTGTAACTTTCTATCAGTAAAATATTTTTTTATATCGAATGAGTAGTCTCAAAGACCTCTTACGTTCAAACTTACAAACTTACTTTACTATTATATATTACATACAAAATTTCAATACCTACTCGACCCAAATGTATAGGGCAGCTGATACTTTTTCCGCGATTATGATGTCGGTTTGATGGAGGAAGTTATTCAGTTTGATGATATAGAGGTATGAAGAACAGAGTGTAAAGTTCGCTCATACTCTATAGAAAAGGGATGATCCTCCGACCAGACGGATGTCGTGTCTGGTGGGCAACTGATGATTCATCTAACGAAATCCGATGATTCATCTCGGGTCGTTGTGTTTATGCTAGTTGCGCAATAAACTCTACTTGCGAGATGCAGGATTTTGTGTGACGTCCGTATGCCACGTAGTTCATATGTGGCGTTGTAGATACCGCTACAATGGTCTGTAACACACCCTTAAATATTACTGCACCTTTCCGATAGATGCTGCAGATGCCTAGCCTAGGCTAAGGGGATTGACGCTGAATATGGTAAAGGCTAAGAGTACAAAGCATGTTTTGTTTTCAAAATCAACACAGCAATCGTAATCTTAATCTCTGACTACAAAAGGACAATGGCCGCATAAATATGGCTTCCGTAAAACCAGGAAAATGCCAGAGATTACGTTGTAAAGAGGAGAACAAGTTTATAATTGGAGTTAAAATGCAGCGTCATGTCTTTGATGTTGTGTTGTTTTTGTTTATTGCGTAATAATATTGTTGGTAAATAGGGCTGGCAATTTTGCTATTGCTATCCGAATTCCTAATTGCTATTGCTACCCGTTTTGACTGTCCTTTCCAAAATCAGTGGATAAGGACAGCCACAGGCATCAATTAGGTATAGGTACTAACCATACTAACATAATTTTAGGCACACTTTTCTATTACTAACACACTAATAGTTTATGATTTTTGTTATTTTGTGTTTTTAGTTATGTAATTTGGGCCAACATGGCCAGAGATCGCACAAGACAGAGAGGTTTGGAAGGAAAATGCCCAGCAGTGGGACACAAAATAGGCTAACAAAAAAAAAAATAACAATAGAAAAAGTAATTGTGTCTCATTAGTCACAGTTGTGCACATCACCACTGCTTTCAAAACGCTGAAGGAAAACATCGTGAGGAAACCGGCATGTCCTAAAACCAAAAATTCGAAGACATGTGACATCTACCAACCTGCACTGGGCTCGCGTGGTAGATTACAGCCCACTCTCTCTCGAAGAGAGGAGGCCTGTGTCCCAGCAGCGGGAACATTATAGGCTGATTATGAGTCACAATTGAGCTCATAATGGGCCATAATCTATCACGCGGGCCCAGTACTGATTGGTGGTAAATTCCGATTTGCTATATAAAAAAAACTATGTAGGTGAGCATTTTATTTTGTTGTTAAATGTTATTTTATCTTCTCCTTAAAAGATCAGTTCAATAGAACGTAAAAATAGAACATGATTTTGAATGTTTTCACGTTGTGTCGTTCACCAATTTTGAAAGATGATACAGTCTACCTACAAATACTACAATAAATATCAATATATAAAGACAGAGACTGCTTCAATACAAATGCTTGGTATAAAAAAATCCCTTAGAATACTTCTTCTAAGCCCTTCCATGGGGGTTAATCGTTCAAAGTTAACCAAATAATCGTTTAGCCATCTAACTACAATAAATGCTCTAGCAACCCTAGTTTTATCCATGAATGGCGGTTTCTCTTACAAATAATAGGGTTTTTATTCTATCCTCTGAATAAAACAATGCTCCCTCCCCTTTGTCTGTATTACGGAACATGGTTCGTTAATTAACCCAGCTATCAATCTGATGAACAGCGCTGTTTTCATTGTACGACTGAGTCAGGCTCGATTTCTTTGATCAAGGATGTCGCTGACGGCTTTATGGACACTCGATCACTATTGGGAGATTGATGTAGGTCTTAATTTGTTGGACAAATTAACACGGTAAAAGATTTTAAATGGGTCGGTATTGTGTTTTCAAAGAGAAAAGAAAATAATTCTTTTAAAGTAAGTACCTAAGGGCTCTTACACAATACGTTTTTTTCAGGCACCGTCGACACACGTTTCGCGATCGCGCGTTGTCGTCGCTGCTGCGAAACTTGAAAAAGGTACATTACTTGCGATTGCTTCGCTGCAAACTCACGAGAAACGCGCTACAGATGCGCGTGAGCAACTCTCCTTGCAAAGTAAAACGCATGTAGCACGCGCGCGAACGAGTCATAAACGTGCGTGTATCGTACTGGAAACGTGCGTGCGCTGTATGACCGACCGACATCGAGGAAATGAGGATGTATCCAATATGTACGATTGTGTGAGACATTTTTACGTTTCCTTTTTAACAAAAGTACTAAGGCCAGCGCAGCGTAAGAAGTGTTACCTCGATTAATGCCATCGTAATACTGCTGGCAAATATCCGATTAAAACACACTGTATGTGTGTGTTTGCAGCTAAACAGACGCGCTGTTATGTAAGTCCGCGCTATTAGCGCGTCGACAGCACGCGAAAAAGTCGTCGCCTGCCTACTTACTACAAATTGGTTGGTACATCGTGTTTGCGCGTGTCGTCAGCGCCTGAAAAAAATGTGGTGTGTAAGAGCTCTTGCACCTAAAATGCAATTGTCAAATGAAAAGGGATATTTAACCATTGCAGCATATTTTATACATGGATTTAGTACATGATTCTGAACGCCACTGTGTTGAAATTTATTGCAGTTTTCTAGGAAACAGATGTTTTTTTTTAGCTAGGAGGTCTAGAACTAAATTCATGTTTACTGATTGCGCGTCCGTGTCCCTGCCACCACGGTATAAATGAATGATTTTTTGTTTATTGTTTTATATTGGAACATTGTACAATGCAACTTTCAACTTTATCGCTAAAGCATAAGGTTCAAAGTTGATTGGGAAAATTTGACAGTTTCGGGTAGCTTGATGTGCTGGCGTCTGTACATTTATATAAAAATCTTTCCCCTCCGGAAATAATCAATCAATCTGCTTAGTCTTTTTCCAACTATGTTGGGGTCGGCTTCCGATCTAACCAACCGGATGCAAGACTGGTTTAGACTGGTTGTCAGACTTTTGCGCTTCTGACGACTGTCAATAAATTACTGTCAAAGATCTACGAATGGCAGCTTCCGGAAAAATCTTTGGGCATCACAAAATTCGTCCGCATCGCTGTCAACAGGAAAAGTGCTCAAAAGACCGATAGCATTGCCATTATCTATGGCAATGGTGATTTTGTGCGCAAAGAAAAATAGGCGAGCCCTCTAGTCTCGTGAAGAGTCGATCAACCGCTTGGGGATGTCACGAAATACTCGATGAGCACTCGAAACTCGCGGCCACTGGTTCCGCGGGTTTCGAGTCCTCAAAGATCACAGTCTGCGTCACAAGGTATCTATAGACCAGGTGACCACTAAAGTTTTTCACCATAACTGTTTGCAGTGATGACGAAAATGATATTGTAGCTATAATAGAAAATAATTATATTCTATTTTCCCGTTTACTCAAGAACTTAGTACCAGGGTGTCATAAAAGTCGATCGCCCTCGAACAGTATTAAACTATCGTTATCACATTAACGCCTCATCACTTACACTAACTTCGTTATGGCAGGAGCAATCAACTGGTTCGGTTAGTTGGTCAAAATGACAAAGCTATCATGTACATACATACATAATCAGCATATATACTGTTCCCACTGATGGGACACAGGCCTCCTCTCTGTGAGAGGGAATGGGCTGTAATCCACCACGCGGGGCCAGTGCGGGTTGGTAGATGTCACATGTCTTCGAATTTTTGGTTTTAGGCTAAATGGAAATAAACTGTATAGTTTCTTTGTAAGTGATCCTTAGGTTTTTCCATTAGGAATTTCTTAGTAACAGCCCGTAGTTTGGAAGTTGGCGGTGTGATACCCCCGTGCCTCGGAAAGCACGTTAAGTCATTGGTCCTGCGCCTGATGTTTCTCCGGTCGTGTCGGATTGCCTGCCGTCCGATCGGACTATGAGAGTAAGACAACTTCAAACTCATATTTCCAGAAGAATTACAGGTTTTTTTGAGATTTTTTTTGGCCAGTTTCGATCTCTTTCACGCCCTTATGTCTCTTCTGAGCACGTTCTAGACGATACCGAGATCATATTTGATGTTTGTTTTCCCCTTCGTTATATCTATTTGTTACTAATGAAACATTTATTGATGCGTGAATTTATGAAGCTCGATATTGACCATTTATCATGCAACGATAACATTATCAGGAAAGCAGAACGCACAAGGGGCTGCGAAACGTTCTGAGCAGGAAAGCACCGGATATCTGTTTTGGTTTGCTTTATCAAATTCCAGCTAGCCGCAACGCCCAACATTTGGCTTTTTTTTTTAGGTGGGAAATTATCAAATAACTTCTCCCGCTCCGCCCAGAGCGGGTGTGTCAGACTTTTATCGACTAAAAACCCGTATTCCTTCAATTGCTTGTGCCACGGTATCTCTTTCGAACAACCCGCGACCCTGGCAGGCATCGGCCCTAGCGGACCCCGTCAGTTAATGCTGAAATCTCTTTGAGTCGCGCGTGGAACACAACGCGCCGTCGACCCGAGCTTGGTCCTTACCGGACGGCGAGCTGACCATTTGGCTCCTTACATCCTGATATGGACATAATTGTGCAAAATTATGTGTGAAATTAATTTCCAAGGTCGTTTGTACACACACGCGTTTTTCTTGCAGTGAAAAACTACGTTCTTTCGTCGTGTGTTCGCATGGCCGTCAGTGTTGCATGGATCACTATAGAGGTTTGTACACGGACACGTTTTTTTCTACGTCGCGGTCTATAGGCACGGTCGTAGGCCGTGTGTAGGCACGGTCCGTCAGTGTTGTATGGATCACTATGGAAGCTTGTTGACAGACACGTTTTTTCTACGAAGTTGTTTATACTCCTTACCGTAATGAAACCGTGCCATGTACAAAGGGCCTGAGAGTCACGTTCAACTGTTTACCGTGACAAAACTGATAGCAACAGAAATAAACAAAAACTATGAACACACAATAAACAAATCAAATAGATGTTAAAAGATATTCGTAATCAGACAATTTGTTACAAATCACTGTGTCATTACTTAGGCAACTTGAATTACTGATAAGCTGTAAATGATCATTACTTCCCGAAGTTAAATGAATGAGACAACTTCCTCCTTCACTTTACAATTCAATTCCGGAAAGCTCAAAACATTCTCATATTTACTTTGACATAAACTTTAAGTTTCCTTGCAAAACAAATTCTTTGCATCAAAGAAGTGAGATTCAAAAGGTTATGCATTAAGATCTCTTTGACAGAACATTCCTTCGCTTCCAGAAATTCCTTTGAACGTATAAAACTTTTCTTTACATATTGATAAAATATATTTAAGTTTCAAGGTCGCTCAGCGCGCTATGGAGCGAGCTATATTCGGAGTCTCTTTGAAGGATAAAATCAGGAATGAAATTATCAGGAAAAGAACCGGAGTTACCGACATAGCTTGCAGAGTAAGCAAACTGAAGTGGCACGGGGCTGGCCATGTTTGTCACAGGACCGATGGCCGGTGGAGCAGACGATTCTGGGAGTGGAGACAACGTATCGGCAAGCGTAGTGTGGGCCACCACCAACGCTAGATGGACGGACGACATAAAGAAGGTGACTGGGACGGACTGGATGCTGAAGGCAGAGGACAGGGTCTTGTGGCGCAGCTTGGGAGAGGCCCAGCAGTGTTGATGTCCAGCAGTGGACTGCAATAGGCTGAGTTTGATTAGATTGATTTAAGTTTAGGTACAGTCACGAGCAGAGCAGCAATCAGAACCAGTGGTGGCGTAGTCGTAGGTTCGAACACGGACAGGCGCTTTAATTTGTGTAAATTATTTTATCACCCCTGTTTTCAAAACGGTGAAAGAAAACGTGCAGAAACTGGCATGTCCTAGAACAGGGATGGGAAAACTACGTTAAAATCCGGCCCGCGCCCATCAAACAAAAATCAAGTGAAGTTTTCGTATTGTTAGAAAGGAGAATAGGTAAGACCGTACCCAGACACAAATGTGTCCAAACATGTCTCCGCAAAAACGAGCGCTCCTCAACCTTCTACTTAGCAGCTAACTTAAAAGTTTAATTTACTTAACCGCGTACCGGAAGAAGTAGCGCAACGCTACGTCTATAAATAATGTATAAATATCTGTCAATTTCGCTTGAGTTTACATCCGCTTAAGTTCTAGAACAAACATACTAACATACAACTACGTGACGCAATGTATACTGATACATTGCGTCACGTAGTTGATAGACAAATTGTGTGCTCAAAACAAACAAGCAACCTACTGAACTATGTATGCAGTATCTGTTGATGAGTTAGTTAATTACCTAGCTGTTGTAGCTGTTTTCCCGCCTCGAGAGCAGATCTGTCCGATAGAACACCCCTGTTCACTGCACAGCTACACCGATGCTACCATTATTCGTAGTAATGAAATGTTATTCATGAAATCCTACTATCCTAATCATTATAAAGGTGAAAGTTTGTGAGTGTGGGGGGGTGTGTGTTTATATGTTTGTTACTTCTTCACGCTCAAACGGCTGGACCAATATTGATAAAATTTTGTATGGAGGTAGCTGACACCCTGGATTAACATATAGGCTACTTTTTATCCCGATACTCCAACGAGATCGACATTTACGCGGGTGAAACCGCAGGGCGCAGCTAGTAATATTATAACTGGACTTACATAAATATTATGACTATGATAATTGAGGTAATGTTCTCTTAAGATCGTGTATTGTTGCTATACATACCTATGCGTAGTTCTTTGATCTGCAGTGGGGTACTGGATCCTGTGTATGAACACTGTAAACCAAACGGTAATGCAATTATTGTCGATCGTTCGAGAACTTTACGAATTTATCGCTTAACAATATAATTAATTTTATTTATTAAAATATTAACGAAAACCTCAAACATTATACCGTATAAAATATTTAACGCACGTGTCGAGTTACAATTACGAGTAAAATCATCCATAAAGTGTGAGTAATTGGCTATAATCCACAACAGGCAAATTGCTAATGGGGAATTGTGGTGTATTCTAATGTGCGCTTCTGAATGGTAAATTACTGCTTTGTGCTTGGCCAGACTGGAAGCGCGGGCGCGGGGTGGGCGCGGCGCGGCAAACTCAAACATATGAACTTTCTTTGAGTGTCCATAGTGTGCACGCGGGCACGGTGAGCGGCGCGGGGAGCGCGCGGGCAACTCACGCCATAGCTCGTTCATACAAGTAGCCGCAGTGGGTGCGCGGCGCGGACACGGGCCGGGGTTCTCAAACTAGTTGAGTAAAACAAAATCTTCTTCAACCATATTATATTTTGACATACACTGAACACGACAACACGCAGAACGCAGCCGCACGCCAGTGCGGACCGGCAGCCCGCGCGCGTTCCCGCACCCGCGCCGCTCCCCGCCCCGCGCTACCAGTCTGGCCAAGCACTTACTGTTCTGCGGTCTCTTTATTTTAAGAGTTACATTCTTTGATCATTTACCATGGCAATAATAATACAAAAATCAATCTTCCTTTTCACAAGTATGTTGGGGTCGGCTTCTAGTCTAACCGGATGCAGCTGAATACTGCTGAGTATTTTACATGGAGCGACTACCTATCTGACTTCCACGACCCTCTTGTTGGGTAACACGATACCCCTTGGTAAGACGGCTGTCAGAAATATTTGAGCTTCAAACTACCCGGAAAGACTGTTAAAGATCTACAAATGACAGCCGGAACCAACGGCTTAATGTGCTTTCCGAGGCACAGAGGAGTCTCAATACACAGGATTCAAAAAGAAGTCACACGGTGCTAGGTCAGGGCTGTAAGGAGTGACTCCTCGACTATAGGCTATTCCTTCAGAATATGATGTTTGAAAACTTATCAAGTTGACCCGATTCCGACCCGTTGTTCCGATCAAAAAGACGCGATAGCCCGGTGTGTCGCGGCTCTATCTAGTAGTTAAAATTATTTCAACTTGAACGCTGAATGATGTAGGTAATTGTAGAAACCAAAATAAATTCTGAGAAAAAAATTCTGTAATCACCACACTTGTTAAACAGAACAGATTAAGTAAACAAAGTACATATGAAACTATGTAACTTCTGCTTATAATCTTTATAGTACAGTCAACAGCAAAAGTAGATGATCAAAATCAGAAATTCAATACTAATGAACGGAGTTCGCGTCAGAACTGTGTGGCGTCGAAGTACTACTACTTAGAATACTTACTACGTAGAATACGTTTGAATCACTTCGACGCCACACAGTTCATTAGTATTGAATTTCTGACTTTGATCATTTACTTTTGCTGTTGACTGTACTTTTAATCTCTCAGTTTTAACGATACCCACCATGTCTATGAATATTTAATAACCAATTTCAGTGTAACGTGATCACCTTGTACACTCGAGTGGATCTCATTTTCCGATACAGTAACAACGTTATTATTAAAACCTTTCACCGTTCATGAAATTCATAATTTCTTATAATTAATCTGCTTTTTGATTGCCGCTTCGCCTATTTTACAAAGACGGATAATGGGTTTGCGTTGTTATCACGATAATTACCGGAAAGTGGGTTTGTAAAATAATTGTTTTTATTTATTAGGTGGGAAGACGATGCGAAAGCAATTTTGAGTTATTTAGAGACAATTTCTATTTTAATTTTATACATTATTTAATACTAACTGTTATCCGCGACTTTGTCTGCGATCCAGGACGAAAAGTAGCCTATGTCCTTCTCCAGGTCTTAGCCTACCTATTTGTAAAATTTCATGCAAATCCGTTCAGTCGTTATAACGTCAAAGCGTAACAAACAAACAAACTTACCTTTGATTAGTTAGGATTAGGATTTTAGAATCGACCTCAGATTGTTATTAAACAAAATTCGCAAGTCGTGAAGATGATTTCCCACACTGTGATCTAAATATAGCAATACAGTGGCCTTAGTGTGAGTTTTTTCGACTCACGTTCGTTCGAAATTAGGTTTCTCCTAGTGACCACCAGGTGGCGCTATAACTTTTTCCCATTTAAAATTCTAACGCGCTCGCAATCGAACGTGAGTGAGAAAACACACTTAAGCCTCTGACCTCAATGGGAGATGTCACCTTTCCAATACAATATAGACTACAAGGTCAATATCAAAAACATTTCAACAAATAAATTCACTCCATAATAAAAACAACACCAAACAGGATTGTAGCAATATACTCACATATTTATGTAACACTTATTGACCACACTTATCGCCAAGATGAAATAAGGTGTAATATTCCCGGCTTATAGTACATGTAAGTTATATTTCGTTAGGGTCGAGACATGAATATAATTCCGGACTCACGAGTCATTTGGTTAGGTATTCGCAATCTCCGCTTTTGTAACAGAAGCACAGATTACTTAATAAACGGATTATGAACTTGTTATGTTCAAGTTTCGGTAGGTACACGAACTTCATCACTTTAGACATTTCGATACTTAAGGTACCTAAATAGATCAAGTAGGTAGGTAGTTAGGTAGTTACCTTTACGTGTTGATAAATCGCTTCCAAGTAAACTCTAGATTTTTTCTGTATTACCAACTTATTTTGCATCATCATCATCATCATCATTTCAGCCAAAAGACGTCCACTGCTGGACATAGGCCTCCCCCAAGCACTTCCACTTCGACCGGTTCTGTGCCTCTCGCATCCAACGGGTTCCTGCGGCCCTCACAAGGTCGTCGGTCCACCTTGTGGGAGGCCTTCCAACGCTACGTCTTCCGGTACGTGGTCGCCACTCCAGAACCTTTCGGCCCCATCGGCCATCTGTTCTGCGAGCAGTGTGCCCTGCCCACTGCCACTTAAGTTTGGCAATTCTTCGGGCTATGTCAGTTACCTTGGTTCTCCTGCGGATCTCCTCATTCCTGATTCGATCACGCAGGGAAACTCCAAGCATAGCCCTCTCCATTGCCCTTTGGGTGACTTTTAGCCTTCTTATAAGGCCCATTGTGAGCGACCACGTTTCAGTGCCATAAGTCATCACTGGCAACACGCACTGGTCAAAGACTTTCGTCTTGAGACACTGCGGTATGTGAGACGAGAAGATATTGTGTAGCTTCCCGAACGCTGCCCAGCCGAGTCGGATTCGACGATTGACCTCTTTCTCGAAGTTAGACCTACCTAACTGGACAGTTTGTCCTAGGTAAACATACTCGTCCACGACTTCGAGTGTAGCGTCTCCGATCTTTATGGGAGTGGGTGTTACATGGGCATTTGACATGACCTTCGTTTTGTCCATGTTCATTTTAAGACCCACTCTTCTGGAGGCTCTACTGAGGTCATCGAGCATTATTATTATTATCATTATTTTGCATAAGCATAATGTTTTAAGCTTTCACTAATAATTTTGTGTCCTGCAAAACTTCAAATTATGATGTATGATTAAAACAACATTGAATTCATTAACGTCACAAAAAAAAGCTGGTTTAATGACACAAAAAGAAACTCTTGCAAAGAAAACTTTACACCTTTCAAACATTTGGTACAACCGGTACAAAGCACCATAAAACAAAGTGCTTTCGCTTGTGAATTTACAAAGTAACGGGTGATTCATTTGGAGTTACTTTTTCCAAAACTAAAAAAAATATGAATAAAACAAATTTATCGGGTAATCTTTATTATAATACAAAAGAACCATTCCTTACATTTACTTTTAAAGATTATTTCTTTCAAATGTTGTCCGTAACGTGCTCTTGACTCTAGTCTAGGTCAGAGGTGAGGTGGTGAGGTGTTTGGTTCACGGCTGTTTTCGCGTTTCGGACCAGTCAGTTGGCCGCCTAGATCCTGTGATATCACACCCTTAGACTTTTTTCTGTGGGGATATGTAAAGTCCAAAGTTTATATGGATAAGCCGCGTACGATTGATGAACTGGAAGCCAACATTACTCGCGTTATCCGCCAAATACCACTGGAAATGCTCGGTCGGGTCATCGAAAACTGGAACTCTAGAATGGACCACCTTAATCGCAGTTACGGACAACATTTGAAAGAAATAATCTTTAAAAAGTAAATGTAAGGAATGGTTCTTTTGTATTATAATAAAGATTACCCGATAAATTTGTTTTATTCATATTTTTATTAGTTTTGGAAAAAGTAACTCCAAATGAATCACCCGTTACAACGTGGTATACCATCTGTGCGACAATGGTACGTAATACGGTCAGTCAGGCATTCACGCTATAAATGTCACACAAACCCGCTCGCCTACAAAGGGCGAGTAAAGCCCTAAATTGTGACGTCATTAATATTTATCGACATATTGGGATCATGTCCACATTCACATTAATTGTAGGTATGTGTGGGTCCGTTTCCTGCATTCTTTTCGTGTCAGATTACAAATAAGGAGAGTAGGTAGGTACAGTATGTTTTGGGAATCTACCACCACCACTTAGTAGGTACTAAGGTAAGCCAATAAAGCTTGTGTGTATTTTTACTTTTCTCAAATAATGTGCAAACTAAATGAATTAATTATAAATTCCAGAATCAATGGCCAACAACAATCAACTTCCACGCGCGAAATTGTGTACATTTGTTTTTTTTTTACTTTAAACAGCTCTATTTGCAAGCCAGTTCGATATTTAAATAAAATATTTGATACGTAGACAGAGTAATCTATAGACTCATGGTATCCGTGTCACCGAAAGGGACAAAAAATTCCGGCAATCTTCATCATACTATCATTTTTACAGCTTATTACACTGCACCTAACCATTTTCATAGTTGCGCAAATGTACTATTATTTAAATATGCACGAAAAAGATCTTATTTTCCGTTTAATCGCGATGTAGTTTTTACAAATTCATTCATAATTTTGAATATTTCATTCATAAATGTCAAACTTGTTGTGCACATTGATGTGCTTAGCCGACACGCAGTAAGGGACAGAAATATTCTTACTCTGTCTCTTTTCTTTGCTAGTCACGTTAATATTTTTCTCTTTTTCTTGTGCGAATGAAAAAGAAGATATGCAGCAGTCTATAGTTTACTCTGTCTACGATTTGATAAGTTACCTCCTTGGTATTGTCCTTGATTGCATGTTTCGAAGTAAAAAATTCGTTCTATTTTTAAATTACACGACATTAATGTTCACAATAACAGCCGGCCGCTGCTCGCGTGTATTTGACCAGTACAGCATGAGTACAGCATTTCGATTTATCTCGAAGAAGGTTGTCAAACTATTACTCGAATTTCCACGCATATTTGAGGAAAATATCTTGTCTGGCTTTAATTTTACTAGCACCTTTCAAACCATGGAAAAATTGGAACCTCTTTAATAATAAAAACAACACGACATCGACCGTCAGTTATTATGGATGACCCAAACCTACCAAAATCAAACGTATAAGAACTGACCCGCGCTGACCCTATAAAACAAAATAGGGTGGCTATTCAAATGCGTATGTCAACATCATGATATTGGCATGTTTTGGCACAGATGTCACGAACTATTGGCTGAGGAATCAAACCAGATTAGTATATCGGAAACAATGGATCTTGGGTATAAATTCTAGGTCGGTGCTTTGTTATTTTGTGAAAAATTCTAAAGAGCAATATTCTTCAAAATGATACAGATGGTGTCGATATAAAAAAAATAGTCATTGATACGAGAAGAAGAAGATGGGTTAGCCAGATATCGTCAAAGGCGTTGTTACCAGCATAGCTACCAAATAAAATTAAAATGTAGTCCTATGTGATAGCGTTATACTACTTAGGAAAGTTTTGATAAGGTGTAGATTGAAATACATATAAATTGAAAAAAAAAATTAAAAAGCGAAAAATTGTTTGTTGCTATCACTTGATAGCAATTTCGTCGTTGATAGTCCAATACCGCGTAACTAACATTATTCAAAACCGCGAATCTACAAAAAAATCAAAAATGAGATTTCGCGGCTGTAGGTAACTGATTGTGATTGGCGTCGACCCGTATGACAATTTTTTGAATCGTCCAAAAGGAAGACGAGTATTTCAAAAATAACAATACCGCGGATCTTTCGACGAACAAGTTACGACACAAAAACCGCGTATCCGGGCCAATTTGTATTTCGTCGTTGATAGTCCAATTCCGCGTAACTAACATTGTTAAATACCGCGTATGTACACTTCTGCTAATTTTACAGGAGGGTTAAAAAACTGATTTTCTAAAAGACTAATAGGCCGAATTTTGAACGAACTTGAATATAGGACCGTTTCGTTCTCCTTAATCCAATATACTATTTTTAAAGTGAATATTCCCAATAGTTTACTTACAAAATCACTTACGCTGTTTAGTTTCGAACGATTCTGGTTCATAGACAGTACTTACGCGAAATTGTAAATGAAATAAAATAATGCCAAAACCTCAATCAATCATGTATTTAATAATATTAAGTGTTTAAATGACTTTTAGTCATTAATAATGGGTATGAAGGTATGGAAGAATACAAGATATCTCGTTTTGTCCATGTTCATTTTAAGACCCACTCTTTCGGAGGTTCTACTGAGGTCATCGAGCAGGTCTTCCATAGTCTCAGCCATGACTACGATATCGTCGGCAAACCGAAGGTGAGTTATGTACTCGCCTTTGATGTTAATGCCAGCCCCTTTCCAGTCCAGAAACTTGAAGTTGTCCTCAGTGCAGCGGTGAACAGTTTCGGAGAGGTACTCGTAACGTCTCCCTGTCTCACACCTCGTTGCAGAAGTATAGGTTTCGAGGTCTGACCCTGGAGTCGGACTGACATAGTGGTTTGGTTAGACATAGTAGTTTTCGTACAGACACTTCAGCACCTTGATGTACCGATAGTCGATCTAGCACCGTTGAAGAGATTGCAGTACAGCCCATGTCTCGATCGAATCAAAGGCTTTCTCGTAGTCCACAAACGCTAAGCAGAGAGGCAGGTTATACTCTTCGATCTTCTGTTTAACCTGTCGCAGCGTATGTATGTGGTCTACGGTGCTAAAGCCTTTACGGAATCCGGCTTGTTCGGGAGGCTGGAAGTCGTCTAACCTGCGCGCGAGACGGTTCGTGACTCTCGAAAACAGCTTGTAGACATGGCTCAGAAGTGAGATGGGCCTATAATTCTTAAGAAGGCCATTGTCGCCCTTCTTAAAGAAAAGTATCACCGCTCTTCTGTTGTTTTTGCGTTGCTTCAGAGCCATCCTAATCTCGTACAGGCTGACGTCCGGGATGTCTTCGGTATAGTGTCAGGTCAATCTAGCTCTTGGGTCGTTTGCCAGATTCGTAACGGGGTTACTTTTTGATGTTTATAACTGTCCATAGAACCTCTCGATCTCTCTCAACAGCTCAGGTTTGGCGGATACGATCCTGCCATCATCGGTCTTCAATTTCGTAAGCTGGCTCTGCCCAATAGACAGATCTCTATCAACGACCTTTGACCCTTTATTTCCCTCTATCGCGTCCTTAACACGGTTTGCATTAAAGTGGCGAAGATCGCTTTTCAAGGACTTAGAAATCCGTCTATTGAGCTGCCGGTAATTGAGCGCATCATCTGAAGACTGCAGGATCATCTCGCGCCTCTCCTTCATGAGCCGTAAAGTAGGATCAGAGAGTTTTTTTTTTGTATTCGTAAGACGGATCTTGAAGATCTTAGAACCGACCGTATGGACAGTTTCCACGAACCCATCGTTATAATCGTCCACGGAGCTCCCTAGGCATTCGAAACGATTCTGAAGTTCGAGCTGAAAGGTCATGGGGTTTTGGACCTGGATCGTTGCTGGGCGGAGCGTAGACTTCATCAGTCATCTTTCCAGCTTGATATTTAAGTTCAATGTGCCTCTTACCATACGGTGAACACTTCCGGTTTTTACCGCATTGATCACAGATACATCATTGAATACTTGCTTCTTCGTCGACATAATGAAGTCAATCTCATTTTTAGTAGCACCAGTTTCGAGATTGTGGTAATCGTTTCCTACAGTAGTCTACATCCCAATTTGATCTATATAAAGTATAAAATACGTGTGACATACTTACTTTAAAAATAATCCAGTAATTACTTTAAAATAACAATTTTTACCCGGAGCGTCACTTAGACACTGCACGCGGATACGCGGTTTTCGTGTCGTAACTTGTTCGTCGAAAGATCCGCGGTATTGTTATTTTTGAAATACTCGTCTTCCTTTTGGACGATTCAAAAAATTGTCATACGGGTCGACGCCAATCACAATCAGTTACCTACAGCCGCGAAATGTAATTTTTGATTTTTTTGTAGATTCGCGGTTTTGAATAATGTTAGTTACGCGGTATTGGACTATCAACGACGATATG
>OX637545.1:16193258-16245083 GCA_951800025.1 Oligia strigilis | reverse complement strand
CTCTGTGATCAATGCGGTAAAAACCGGAAGTGTTCACCGCATGGTAAGAGGCACATTGAACTTAAATATCAAGCTGGAAAGATGACTGATGAAGTCTACACTCCGCCCAGCACCGATCCAAGTCCAAAACTCCATGAGCTTTCAGCTCGAACTTCAGAATCGTTTCGAATGCCTAGGGAGTGGAAAACTGGAAACTCGTGGAAACTGTCCATACGGTCGGTTCTAAGATCTTCAAGATCCGTCTTACGAATACAAAAAAAAAAAGCTCTCTGATCCTACTTTACGGCTCATGAAGGAGAGGCGCGAGATGATCCTGCAGTCTTCAGATGATGCGCTCAATTACCGGCAGCTCAATAGACGGATTTCTAAGTCCTTGAAAAGCGATCTTTGCCACTTTAATGCAGACCGTATTAAGGACGCGATAGAGGGAAATAAAGGGTCAAAGGTCGTTGATAGAGATCTGTCTATTGGGCAGAGCCAGCTTACGAAACTGATGACCGATGATGGCAGGATCGTATCCGCCAAACCTGAGCTGTTGAGAGAGATCGAGAGGTTCTATGGACAGTTATAAACATCAACAAGTAACCCCGTTACGAATCTGGCAAACGACCCAAGAGCTAGATTGACCTGACACTATACCAAAGACATCCCGGACGTCAGCCTGTACGAGATTAGGATGGCTCTGAAGCAACGCAAAAACAACAGAAGAGCGGTGATACTTTTCTTTAAGAAGGGCGACAATGGCCTTCTTAAGAATTATAGGCCCATCTCACTTCTGAGCCATGTCTACAAGCTGTTTTCGAGAGTCATCACGCACCGTAGACCACATACATACGCTGCGACAGGTTAAACAGAAGACCGAAGAATATATCCTGCCTCTCTGCTTAGCGTTTGTGGACTACGAGAAAGTCTTTGATTCGATCGAGACATGGGCTGTACTGCAATCTCTTCAACGGTGCCAGATCGACTATCGGTACATCAAGGTGCTGAAGTGTCTGTACGAAAACTACTATGTCTAACCAAACCACTATGTCAGTCCGACTCCAGGGTCAAACCTCGAAACCTATACTTCTGCAACGAGGTGTGAGACAGGGAGACGTTACGAGTACCTCTCCGAAACTGTTCACCGCTGCACTGAGGACGTCTTCAAGGTTCTGGACTGGAAAGGGGCTGGCATTAACATCAATGGCGAGTACATAACTCACCTTCGGTTTGCCGACGATATCGTAGTCATGGCTGAGACTATGGAAGACCTGCTCGATGACCTCAGTAGAGCTTCCGAAAGAGTGGGTCTTAAAATGAACATGGACAAAACGCGATATCTTGTATTCTTTCATACCTTCATACCCATTATTAATGACTAAAAGTCATTTAAACACTTAATATTATTAAATACATGATTGATTGAGGTTTTGGCATTATTTTATTTCATTTACAATTTCGCGTAAGTACTGTCTATGAACCAGAATCGTTCGAAACTAAAAAGCGTAAATGATTTTGTAAGTAAACTATTGGGAATATTCACTTTAAAAATAGTATATTGGATTAAGGAGAACGAAACGGTCCTATGTTCAAGTTCGTTCAAAATTCGGCCTATTAGTCTTTTAGAATATCAGTTTTTTAACCCTCCTGAAAAATTAGCAGAAGTGTACATACGCGGTATTTAACAATGTTAGTTACGCGGAATTGGACTATCAACGACGATTTTTCACGCCGTAGTATTGTCTAGAATAGTATTCCAGAACTCCCAAAACTAAAATCATGTACTTAGATATAAGTAATTAGTACGACATATATAACTTTCCATCAATAAACTATCATCAAGAAACTATAACCGAATCGTCAATCTTAACAGCCATGTTAGTTCATTTCGTAATGTAAACACCACAGATTGCTTTAATTGTTATTTGCGATGTTATTGTTTGCCCTAATTGCTCCAAATAAAGCCACGCACACATCCACTAAACATGTTCCATGTTCGGAAGCTTTATCGTGTTTCCAGATAAATATTGATGTGGATAGTATCGAAAATACAACGTTTTTACCCCATCTAACTATGGCAACCTATGTAGGTAATAGGTACTTTTCAAATTTTAAGGTATTTGTAAAAATATTGCTAGTAATTTTTCATCAACTAAAAATAAAAAAATATTATTGGGCTCAATTGGCAGAATCTGAGGTGGACTGGCGTAATTTATCGTTAATTTATCGTAAGAGCATTTACGCCGTACCGCATTTCATACAAACTTTCAAGCCCTTATTTTTCGAAATGAGTGAACCGATCTTAATGAAACTTCATACGCATAAGCAGGATACAAAGGTTTAAAATGTTAGTAGAGAACATTTTCAAAAAATAGTGTTACCTACAGCCAAATTAGATCGATTTTAAATTTTCCATAGAAACAGAGATTTCCAGTTATCTTTTTTTAAATAAAATATTTCGAAAATGCTCTCTACTAACTTTTTATACCTTTGTATCCTACTTATGCGTATTTCGTAAGTTTCATTAAAATCGGTTCATTCATTTCGATAAATAAGGGCTTGAAAGTTTGTATGAAATGCCGTACGGCGTAAACTCTCTTAAGCCAAATGAGTTCCTGTGTTAATGAGTTAATGAACATAAATATAGGGTGGTAAAGAGTCATTGAAAGAAGTTTTGCTCTAGCCGCGTAGGTTCTTCAGAAAGTCGGTGATATTTTTAGACGTTCGTTCGTACGGTAAGCCGACATTACTCTAACAAGGTACGCGTGTTAGGAAGTTTCGGTTTGTTGAGGCAAATTTAGCGGGTTCGGTAAAGATGAAAACTAACTTTAGGAGAAATGTTACTGTCAGATAACTTTTAACCACTGAGGTCTCAAGTTATTATGGCGGTAGGTATAACACAAGAATATACTCTAAAGCGAGGTTTACATTATGAAACTAGTATCGTGTTTTAATAAGCTGATAAATTCAAATTACATGCTGTCATATAGAGAAATATTTAAATAAAATAACCGCTAGAAATGTTTAGCGGTCGCTGAAAAATATTGTCAAGCAAATAATTTGATAATAACAATTATTTCAGCCAATAGAGCAGTTAACATGAGATAAGACAGCGTGTTAATTGAATGTATCGGCTTTTCAAAAACCGGGTGTTAGTTGGCTATAGTCCGAAACAGAACAGTCAAACTACTGTTTCACGACACTATAAGGTCCATAATGTAAACCCCGCTTAATAAGATTCGCTTCGTCTGTAAAACTCAATTGACGATATTAACGGGACATCCTAGCAGTAACGTCAGCTACCTTGCTGACTGGCAAAATTCGGCATCGTTCACTCGAAGTTATACCTCTGAACCCAAAATGAATCAAAAGTGACACATGAATTCATCTAGTGACCAATCCAACAATGTTCGATTTGGGTATCTTTCACTCGCTTACCGAATAATCGAAACTTTATTTTTTTTAATTATGTCGGTGTCGTGTGAACGTAGAATGAAACAAAAAAAAACTTCACTCGTGTGTAGCATCATCGACTTAACAGAATAAGCAAAGAAACCTCATACTTGTAAAACAAGTAAATCCATTCTTGTCAGAAAGCTACGACAGTAAAGTACCTAAGTTCGTACTTACTGGGGAGAAACAACAACACCAATTACAACACAACACAACTTAGACCAATTTTTTTTTCACAATCAACATTTTTTCTAACACCATTATAATTGCAAAGTTACGCTCAAGGTAATAACAATAAAACTAACTGGGTACATACACGTGTTTCAAGAATCCGTAGGTATTGCAAGTTGGTATAATAATTACTGATAATTATCTTCATTGAAATGGACGTCTTGGAAAACGCATAAAACACGTAATGTGCCACCCATAGATATTACGATGTACATATCAAAAGCCTGCTAATACATACGTAACCCATAAAATAACCATGAGTCTATCGGCACCGTGGCGGGCAGGACATATCAATATTTATTCGGGACTTACATTGTATGGGGAACGCAGAAATACAACTCGGTAAGTAGAGCGAGGATCGTTTTGATTCTAAACCAATATTTCGCAATGTAAAAAAAAATGGTGAGACAGGAGACCCTAGACGTATATTTAAGTATGGTCGTCAATTTTTATCCCGAGGAAGAAGTCGTTTTCCGTAGCTTGTTGTGGAATCTAAAGCATATTTTAATTTCACAAATCGGGGGTGTGCAAGGGTGCGTGGATGAGAACTTTATCTGAAAAAACTTTTTGAACTTTGATTGAAAAAGTTCGAACAAAAACGACAATGAGTGTACCTATATACATAATTATATGTTCTTTAAGTAGACATAAATTTAAAAACTCTCAGACTCAACTTTCATCTCTCAATCTTGATCTTAAGACGCCATTCAATATCCTTGAGCTTGATTGACACGTTTTGAATCAGACTGTACGTACTTCGATGATAAATTAGTCTGAACATTGGACCCTATTTCTACTAGGTATGTTATATGGCAGCTCAATTATGTTTAGACATGATAAGGCTGGCATTCCATTTAGGTAGATACCGTGGCTAACGATAAAAATGTCCTTAACGTGAAACCTATTTCTGTGAAGACAAAAGATGGACAATTCCCGTGTTTTTAAGAACGTTCTCAGACAAAAATAGCTCTAATTTCCATACATTTTTGACAAGTTTTTGACGTTGATTGTCGCTGAGATGAAATTGCGACCAGATTTTGAACATTTTACATTACAGAAACTGACCTTCAGGCCTGTGACTTTCTCGGGACAGGGACTTTTTACCAGTTAAAAAAAAAATATCCAGATGTGGTGAAATAGGCTATAAGTATCGGCATTTTTTCGTGTAACCTACATGTGTGACGTGTGACGCTATATGTACCCTCTCCCTCATCGTGGTCTTAGTTTGTATCACCCCTGTGTACTGCTCCGCCTCAATGGATCATCAGCCTTATTCGCGGAGATTCTACGTGACATTAAACTGGGTTATTATGTAGGGAACAATTAATCAAATTCACTAAGTCTATACTAACTACTAGGACTTAGTTTTGAAATACCTGACCTGGATCAGGAGCTGGCGTGATAATCGTTTAATTAACATTTTGCTATTATGTTTTCGGGTCTTTACCTACTCTCACGTATTTGATTCGGGTTCGCCCAACTAGTTGTAATTAGTTTATTTGAAGGATACAATCAGATATAAATTATCCGGCGAAGAACTCTAGTTACCGACATAGCTTGCAGAGTAAGCAAGCTGAAGAGTCAGTGGGCTTGCGATGTTTGTCGAATGACCGATGTCCGGTGGAGCAAACGAGTTTTAAACTCGTTTGCTCCATGCGCAAGCGTAGTGTACTCCCCGGCTAGATGGACCGATGACCTTGAAAAGGTAGCTGGGACAGACTGCATGCGGTAGGCGGAAGACAGGGTAATGTGGCGCAGCCTGGGAGAAGCGTATGTCCAGCATTGGACTCGGATAGGCTGAGTTGATTGATTGATGGATCTGTTGAGTTTCAGATTCGAAACTAGTCAGATAATCCTAAAATAAATTGGCGTGTGTTAAAAAACAGTGAATTACTTGATTTATTTATTTATTTTATACCAGCGACCCGTCCCTGCTTCGCACGGCTATAACGGTTTGACAAAACATCGAGATTTCCTATTAAATGTAAATTCGCAGTTTAGAAAAACAACGAGGTCACAAAGACTGACCCGGCAAGTGACTTTATTTTTTTATATGTAATAGATAGACACATACATTGGTCATATACATAGAGTGACCAATTTGAAGGTATCTTTTAATTAAGATAATTTTTATTACAAACGAAAATTACCAGATATTTTCCCATAATTATATTATTATGGCTTGGCAATTTTGTATGAAAAATAACATCCGCCAAATCTTCATTATTTTGCTGGTTTAAAATGCGACCACTTTTCATTCTGTGTTTCAAGAAATTTTTGCATACTTTATTATGTATTCCATTCAGAGTCACAAATATTCTGCTTTTAGTTTTCCTTCAGATGACCCTTCAGAAAATACAGATCAGACGAATTTGGGAATCAATTAATGTTAACATTTCTTGGAATTTATCGTTTTGGAACCATTCCTCTTAATGTATTGATATTGTTATCGTACTGGTTTGTTTAAAAAAATTGGTCGTTTTTCAGTTCGTATGAACTTAAGGATAAAATTACTGAAATTAATGCGGTAGTCATGGTCTTCTACTTAAATGCCACATTTAAACTAATTAGTGGATATCAAAGAATGAAAATGGTGGCCATGAAAAGATATATAAGTACATACCAATTGAATACCCTTCAGAAGTACACCAACAGCATATACATAATATAACATAGCTATAAATGGGTCCTGTCATCATCAGATTGTATGTCTTCCGTTTTATTAAGACCTTCACAATCGCTCGGTTCTTGTACACGTCTACAACAGTATAAAGACAAGTACAAGTAGTATGAAGGAGATTGGTATCACTACTACAACTGTACCACAATGTACCTTCTTCATTCTGTTACAATTTCCGCTGCGACCACTGAAGTGTAGTTAACCAATGTACGATAGCAGACAATAGTAGCAATTGCCCCTGATTCTAAGAAAACAAAATATTTGTCTTCTAAAAGGATTCGTCAATTATGTTATCATTGCTAATGTTCTTATTGATTTGGATTGGAACCCTCACCTGGAGGCCTAAAAAGGCCACTTTGGCAAAATAATAAAAGGATAACATAATGGACAGTTAATTGTAAAGTTAATCGTATCAAATCCCATTGGTGAAGGATGTTTCAGTTTTTTTTTTTTGTCTTAGCTAAAATACCAATCAATCCAATCCAAATCCAATCTCAATCTCTTTGATTATACCTACGTAGTGCAGCGAAAAAAAAAACACGGACTGTCTTCGCCATAATATTATGATTCATAATGTTATCCTTTTATTATTCTGCCAAAGTGACCTTTTTAGGCCTGGTTAAGTTTTAGGGCAGATTATTTTATACAAATTCTAATCCATTTTTTTATTGTTATTGATCTGCTAAATATTTTGTCTAGAGACCGGCCTTAAACTTCTGAAGTTGTTGTATATTGGTCGGGAAAGGAGCATGTGTGCCCAATGATATTCATGCGACTGCTTAGAATAGGAATCAGACGTACAGTATCGTAACTCACAAGTGTAATATATATTATTTAGGTGATAGCACGGCTCGTTGGCTTTGATAGATTGGATAGGAATTAATGTGTCCTACTGCGATAGAATGGCATCGTTTATTGATTTTTCTTCAAAGATTTAATGCTGTGTTTTATCAAGGATATTGGCAAAGAAGAGGATTTGTGTCAATGAATATAAATACTCCAAGCGGCAGTAAATGTGGGTCAAGCCCTTACGCAAATATGAGTATCAACTAAATCTATTGTTCAAGATTTTTTTAATCAGAATAGGTCCCAAGTAGATGCTTTAGTGGGTTTAAATGAATATTGCATATTGAGTTAGTTTAAAATTGACTTATTCCACAGACCTTTGATCTTCTATCGATTATCGTAACTCACAAGTGTCGTATGTACAGACGCCAGCACATCAAGCTACTACAATTGTTCAAATTTCTTTAATAGATTTTCAACTTTATCGCTAAAGCATAAGGTTCAAAGTTGATTGGGAAAATTTGACAGTTTCGGGTAGCTTGACGTGCTTGGCGTCTGTACACTAATATATTATATTATTTGGGTGATAACACGGCTCGTTGGCTTTGATAGATGGGATAGATATTATGTCTTACTGCGATAGGGAGACATGGTTTATTGATATTTCAGGAGAAATCATTATTAGGTATCTGCCTAGCCTATTCCCAACTATGTTGATGTTCCAATCTCACCAGATGCAGCTGAATACCAGTGTAGCGGTATCTACAACGCCACATGGGAACAACGCGTCATACCTACTGACGTCACGCAAATCTTGCATCGCGCAAGCAGAGTTTACCGCGCAATTAGCATAGATACAACGGCCCGACATGATTCATTGGGCAGTAGCCCGCCAGACACAACACCCGTCTGGTCGGAGGATTCTCCCTTTTCTATATGGAGAATGAGAGAACTTTACACCCTGTTCCTCATACCTCTATACCAGTATTTTACGTAGAACGAATGTCTATCTGACCTCCACAACCCAGTTACTGGCTTATACGATATAATTTGGTAAGACTAGTTAGGAAGACTAGTTGTCAGACTTCTGGCTTCTGACTACCCGTAACGACTGTCAAAGATCCACGAATGACAGCTCTGACCAACGGCTTAACGTGCTTTCCGAGGCACGGAGGGGTCTCGGTATGTAAAGATGTCACCCATCCACAGACCAACCGCGGCAAGCATCGCTTAACCTGATCAATTGACCAATGTGGTTGTTATTATTTCTAAAAATGTAGTAAGTCTAAAAAAAGCGTTCAACAATTTAGTCGATTTAAAAATCTAAATCGATTCCATAAAATAACTAAATTTACGTCACGTCGCGTCGTCGACTAGATGACATTACGTAGAACATTTTTTTATCTAAAGTACTCGGAAATAACTGGAAAAGTAATCAGATTATAAGAAGTTACTTTTAAAAGTAAAAAGGTTTTCTGGCGAGCTATAGGTAAAATGTTTCTTATAAAAACGAACAAAAATGTTAAAAATCTTTTCTAGAATTTTCTTTATTCTTTGAAAATTTGAGCACGTCTCTAATAAGTACCAATTGACGAAATATGAGTACGTCATACTTTGTTACTAACATACTAGTTTATAAGTACTAACATAGGATATATTGTTACTAACATCTTTTATGTATTTTTTGTTTTTGTCAGTGTGGACCTTTTGTTGTCTGTAAAATAAATAAATTATTAATTATTATTATTATGTATATTGTCATACTTTTTTGATATTTTCGTAGTATGGCACCTGAACCCATCGCCGAAGATGAAGCGATCAACGATTTTCTCGCTCAAAAACCGAATAAAAGATTGTAGTTACCGTGTAAGTAGGTAAATGAGATTATCAATAGTTGATCAATGACTGTTCACACCAGAGTTGTTGCGAACATCAGCATCAGCGGAACTTCAGCATCATTTTCTACATCAACCGCATTGATCGATGCTGTTCGGGTCGTGACATGACCGCAGAGGGGGCGGGGCTTATAGCACGTGTTGTTTTCGGTTGCGAGTTTTGTCCAATCCAGAGGTCGACCGCGGTTATTGCGAATATTGCTATTGTAAACAAACGCTCATTATTACCAAACTAGGTACTTAGTTTAATTCTATTTTTTATTAAAAGTCACAAAATTATTGAACCATCGTCGATACGTGGGAGTTCCAGTGCCTTAGGCATCTTCTGGGCACGCTCGTTCCATCATAGACCTCATCCATTATTTCCATCAGGTGTGATTGAGGTCAAGAGCGGGCCCATTCTGCAATAAAAAAAAAAAAGACTAGCTGCTGCCAGCAACTTCGCTTGCGTGACATTAATAACTTTTGATTTACTTTTTTTTTCACTGGCATATAGCTGCTGTACTCCTTATAACATCAGCTATCTGCCAGTGAAAGTCCCGTCAAAATCGAGCCAGCCGTTTCGGAGATTAGCCAGAACAAACAGAAAGAGAGACAAAAAAATGTTTTTTATATAAAGTAAGTACCGTATATATTTTGATCCGCATTTAGTAAAAAGCTGTTATTTTGACATTGCAAACAGACACTAAAATTGTACTTATTTGTATAGAAAACCAATAAAAAAGCCGACCATCTAGACCCCACTAACCTACTGAAGCCGTACAATTTTATTGTTCCGCACGGGGGTTGAAACCGGGACTCCGTATTACCAAAACAGAAAAGGGTATAAAACTTTACTTTTCCCTTTGTGATGTTCAATGTATTTTACAGGAGATTTTTATTCAATCTAGAAAGAAAAAAAAAACTCGACTCAGGCATTTAAGTGTCCTTTTGTTTTTGTATTTATTTGTGTAATTACTATTGATGCAACCCACCCTTATTATATTTATTTGTATTAAATATTGTAAAAGAAACAAATCTATATAATGATAGATAAGTATGATTTTTCATAGAGACTAATATATTTTTTTTATTCAATTCGTTCGACTTCGTTTCTCTAGAGTCCCGTTAATTAAAACCAAGGAGTACTTTGTTCGAACTTTTCGAAGAAGTTTGTAAGTTTTACGCCGAGCTAAAACCTTTTCGTATCAATATTCTATGGAACAGGAATGTCTTTATAAATTCTTCCATTTTCTTCAGGATACGATACGGGGAAACAAGCCTTTGTTCAACATCTTTGCTTTACAAGTATTGCTTATTCAATTATTGATTTTCAAACAAGATGATATTTACTTTTTATAGGTATATGCTAACCGACTTAACATAATGATATTATGTACAAGTATATAGAAAAAACGTGCGCGGTCGGGTACAGGAACAAAGTTACTTACGTGATACTCCCTCGCTATCGGTTTAAGCCATACCCATGATGAAAAATTTAAAAGTTTTCGCAGCCGCTGTCTTGAATTTTTATTTTGACCACACTATTAGCTTCAGCATCGTCGAAATTTATGAAAACCATACCCATGGCGAAAATTTTACACCTACCGCTAGCCGCGTTAAAGAAATTCGTTCCAAAAAGAGGGAAAAATCATAGGGCATCAAAAAATTCGTTCGCATCGCTGTCAACAGGAAAAGTGGTCAAAGGGACGGCAGCGTTGCCACGTTGTATAGCGATGCTAAGTCTTTGGCCAAAAAATAGGCCAGCCCTCTGGTCACGAGAAGACCAAGAAAGCTTATTCAAGAAGACATGCTTTCTAAGAATGTAATATGTTAGAAAGCACGTCAAATATGTAGGAAGCTCTGTGTATTTTAAATTTTAAAGTGCTTGGCCGGACTGGCAACGCGGGCGCGGTGAGCGACGCGGGCTGCTCGGCGCGGGGAGCGCGCAGAGAGCGCGCGGGCAACTCAAGCCATAGCTCGTTCACATACAAGTGGCCGCAGAGGGTGTGCGGCGCGGGCGCGGGCGTCCCGCGCGTGGACCGGGATTCTCAAACTAGTTCGAGCTTTTTTCTAGTAAAAATAAGTCTTCATATTTTGACAAACACTGGTCACAACAACAAGCAGAACGCAGCCGCGCTCCACTGCGAACAGGCAGACCGCGCGCGTTCCCGCACCCGTGCCTGCGCCCCAGTCTGGCCACACACAAAGTATTTTTTTTAAATCGTCTGCGCCGCGTTTTCAACATTTTCTCTGCATATTGCATAGCTTTAAGTGCCATCTCCTGTAGCTAATTAAACCTCGAGTCGCAGTTAATTCTGTCTTTTCGCCAACTAGTGGGAAGGAAATGCTCCAGTTTTTAACAGTAATTAGTAAGACACCTCGTTGTTATAAACGAGAGTTAAAATAACCTCCTTTACTTTAAGCTATAGAGGACACGTCAATTCAATTCAATTCAATTTATTTATTGCTGAACATAGATGGTACAAATACATTTAAAGATGTCGAGTAAATGCGCAGTTCGTCCTACCAATTAAGGCATGCAAAATAATTTTTATAAACAGGAGAAATTAAAATGAAATACAATTAAAAATCATTTAAAAGAACGATAATATCACAAAATAAATCTAAATTAAATTAACAATTGATTATACAGGGTTATTTGTAAAACACCAGCAACCTCTTAAGAGGTCATTGTACTCATCATTATGAACAACTTTTACTATGGGACCAAACCTGAAATCGCGAAAAAAAAATCAGCTGTTCCCTACATTTTGACGAGATAAACGAACATAAATGTAGGGAACAGCTGATTTTTTTTTCGCGATTTCAGGTTTGGTCCCATAGTAAAAGTTGTTCATAATGATGAGTACAATGACCTCTTAAGAGGTTGCTGGTGTTTTACAAATAACCCTGTATATAGCAGTTGCCAAAAATTATACGTTTCATAAAAATTATTGTAGTTTGAATTACTTATACATGTAATGTCAGCGAAATTAATCAGATGTCAAATAAAAATACGATGTCAGAATATTATTTTGGTCAAAACACTGCCAATATGTACCTATAACAAATCTTATACTATCTTATTGGTCAAGGTCAAATTAACGTTATAGTAGATAGGTAACAAATCGGACTCAACCCTCACGTCAATCCCAATAGACATCATAATAAGTTCTTGTCTGTCATGTACTCATTTACTGTGTAGTACGCCTTATTTAATAGTAAGTTATGTAATTGTCTTTTAAATTTAATGTAATCATTACAGTCTAGTAAAGCTTTAGGCATTTTATTGTAGATTTTAGGAGCCATGCCTAAGAGATTTTTCTGGAATATCGCTTTTTTATGTTGCCTACTGACTATTTTATTGTTGTGTCGCGCCCGACTACATGTTTCAAACAAATGAGGATTACTTTTCACAAATAGAACCACCTCATATATGTATAGGCAGGGTACTGTTAATATGCGGAGATTTACAAAAAATGGTTTGCAGCTATCTGTGCTTACAATCCCGCAAATCGCCCTAACGCATCTTTTTTGGGCTCACCAACAGAGACAGTTAATTAACAGTTTATATAAACTTCTTATCGTTTTCCTAACATTTTGTTGTGTAAAGAAAGAAAATACATTTATTTAGCACAGATTTTTTAGTCTGCGCTAAATAAATCACACATCAGATAAAAATAAATAAGAGTAAGAAATTAGCTGGAACGTGTGCCTCACGGCTGCGCTAAAAAGGTGTATAGTTTTAGTTAGTGTGTTTTATGTTTACATCGATGTTTACACCTTCTAGTATGAATATAGATGGCTATAAGAATACGGGAAGACCAAAAGAAACGATGGATGGACTGTGTAAAAAATGATATCACATGAAAGGGAGTGACTACCTAGATGACGACTCTATGGAAGAAAATACATGTTGCGCCGACCACAAATGAATTGGAATAAGGTCAAGAGAATGATAATGATCAATGTGTAGGCTTGTCTTAATTTTACACAACATTCATATTAACAAAATTAGGTCCCTTACTGCGTTTTATCGTTAAAATACACACCCACTACGACTAATACAGAAAATATGTTTTACTAGTTGCGCCCCGCGGTTCCATCCACATAAGTCTCGATCCCGTAGGAATATCGGGATAAAAACTATCCTATGTCCTTTCCCGGGACTCAAACTATATCTATACCAAATTTCATCTAAATCGGTTCAGCGGTTTAAGCGTGAAGAGGTAACAGACAGACAGACAGACACACTTTCGTATTTATAATATTAAAGTATGGATAATCGATATAATCGATCAAAATGTTTAGTTGATGGAAATCGAGAAACCTAAATGATTATATCGACCTAAAACAATCAGACAGAGACTCCAAATTCAAATGATTGTTCCATTTTTAATTTGGCCAGTGCCGCCGTGCCTGTCCATAATTAGCCGTCTCCCTAGAGGTCGATTACGGAGTCGAGTTTGATAGAATATATCTGGGTATAGTGTTACAAACGCAGGGAGCCTCCCAGGATACTACGCATCAGCAGAAGCACTGACGTCACCGCCAATCTAATAATAATTTCATGAATATTTAATTAAGTAATGTACAGACTTTGTTTCCTCGGATTGAGTTCTGGTTAATTATTAAAACAGTGAAGAAAAACATCGTGAAGAAACCGGCATGTCGTAGAATCAAAAATTCGAAGACATGTGTCATCCACCAAAACACACTGGGCTTGCGTGGTGAATTATGGCCTACTCCCTCTCACAGAAAGGAAGCCTGTGTCCCAGCAGTGGGAACACTATTGGCTGATTATATAAGTTATGTATGTAAATAGTATCGCCATATATTCAGGAGTCCCGTAGTTAATATTAACCGCTCTTACGGTTAATCCTACTCGATACGTCGGTACTAATGGAGTATCAATTATCCCTCTCCTCAAACATTTGAGACAGTTATGGGTTAATAGTGATCAAGGGTATCCATCATGATTACATATAGTACATATTATTATTATTATTTCGTTTATTCGTCTTTTTTTTTCTTATCTAATTACATTTTTAAATATTTCTTAATAAATAAAAGTAAGTATAAAAAACATTTAAAAATATAAAAAAATAGCGATCCGCCGGTGTCGGGAGCAGGGTCCAAGCTACCGGTGGTTAGGGCTCCAGAGACAGGAACCTCCTCACAATGCGAGCCGTATCGAGGAGTACTGCCTTCTGAATCAGGCCCTTGATCCAACCGCCTAACGAGAGCCTCGATAGATGTTGATCGAGGCTTTCGGCCATCAGTCCATTGGCTGATATGACAATCGGCACAATGATAGCCGAGCTCACATTCCACATGTCAACAACCTCGTGAGCTAAGTCGAGATATTTAATTTGTTTCTCTTTCTCAGCTTTCACGAGGTTCCCGTCATGTGGAATGGTAACATCGATAATCATTGTGCGGCGCGCTAATCGGTCTATCACCACTATATCAGGCTTATTGGCAACAATCGTCCTGTCAGTAATGATAGACCGATCCCAGTACAATGTGACATGGTCATTTTCAAGAACTGGGTCGGGCACATACTTGTAGTACGGTACCTCAGAATCTACAAGTTTATATTTCAAAGCAAGTTGCTGGTGAATAATCCTAGCTACTTGGTTATGCCTGTGCAAGTACTCGCCGTTAGCCAGACGAGAACAACCAGAGATAATATGTCTGATAGACTCACCCGGACGGTGGCATGCCCGACACACGTCAACCGTCCCGTCCTTCATAATATGTCTCCGGTAGTTATTCGTTAAGATAACTTCGTCCATAATTGCACAGACAAAACCTTCAGTTTCCCCGAAAAGGTCACCAAAACGTAGCCAGGATACGGACGCTAAGAAGTCTACACCGGGCTCATGAAGAGCCCGATAGAAGCGCCCGTGAAGCTCCTTGCTTTGCCATACCTTCTTGCGGTCATCAGTAGAAAGTACTACAGGTTTGCGCCAGTTCTCTTTAGCCATGGAGAGCGGGGTGAGCCCCTTGTCCACTGCGACAACATCACGGTGCATACCCACTTCGGCTTTTAAAAAATATTCCCTGAGACTGCACACCTCGCGGTTGTGGAGGGTCTTCGCATTTAAAAAGCCTCGACCCCCGCACTTCCGCGGGATTTTTATTTTTATTTTATTTTATTTTATTAATTTTAGGAAAACTTACAGCTAATACAATTTTATATCTAGTACAATGTGTAAGCGATGGCCAATTACAAGCTTCCACTAACGATTAATGTGAGTAGCATTAACAAATACGCGAAAACAGCGACGTAAGAGATACGCAAATGAATTATCTCACGCTCAAAAAAAATACAATAATAAAGAGAATAAAAAAAATAAAATTATGTTTATACATCGAAAAAACAATTGTTCAAACTTTTCTTTACTTCCTTAACACTACTAGTAAATAAATCTAAATCTAAATCGACATCCTGACACACCACATTAAAAGTACGACAAGCTCTTATCACGTACGAGTTCTGTCTGTAGATAGTTCTGCCTTGAGGCACATGGAGAAGACGTGGTCTACGAAAGAATGCACTCGGTACACGAAGCCCGATCTTGCCAACCAACTCAGGGACGTCAGTAGATCCGTTCATAACGCTAAATAAGAAAGCGAGATCTGCAATTTTTCTTCGCTCTTGTAGAGGCAGAATATGAAATTTTTTACACCGACTTATATAATTAGGGAGATAGGTATTTGAGCGATATTGAGTATACCTTAGAAATCGCCTTTGTATACCTTCAAGCCGATTAATGTATACATTATAATTTGGATTCCAAACCTGAGAAGCATATTCGAGGTGACTACGGACAAACGCACAATACAGAATTTTCATTGTTTTAACATTCTTAAAATCAGAAGAGACCCTAAAAATAAAACCCAAGGCTCTAGAAGCCTGGTTGACGATATTATTAATATGTGCATCAAACAGAAGCTTAGAGTCAAAAGTAACTCCAAGATCCCTGATGACACTCACTCTGTCTACCAAGGCATTCGAAAGCCTATAATCGAAATTAATGGGATTTGGCTTACGTGTAAATGTACATACATAGCATTTGGATACGTTTAAATCCAACCTATTTCTGACGCAGTATTCATGGAACCGGTCCAGATCATCCTGTAATAGGCGTGCATCCTCAACAGTTGACACTGGAGCCAAAATCTTCATATCATCCGCATACAATAAGACTTTAGAGTTAAGGAAACAAGAGGCAACATCATTAATAAAAATATTAAATAAGAGAGGTCCCAACAAGGATCCTTGGGGAACTCCTGACGGAATGAACATCGTTCTCGACGTATATCCATTGAGAACCACCGTCTGGCACCTATTCTCAACATACGACGAGAACCATCTAAACAAATTACCCCTCACACCAACCAACAAGAGTTTACGCATAAGTAGCACGTGATCAATTCGATCAAAACATTTACTGTAGTCAGTGTATATAACGTCGACCTGAGACCGTCTGGACATGTGCTCTGTAAGATAGTCACTACAGACCACAAGATTGGATGTGGTCGAGCGACCCCTCAGAAACCCATGTTGATGTTCACAGAAACTTAATTTAAGTGAAGAAGAAAGTTGTCTGTGCACTATTTTCTCCATAATTTTAGCAAACACACATAGTTTAGAAATTGGTCTGTAATTGTCTATATTGGCCTTAGCTCCTTTTTTATGAATCGGCGTTATATACGCTGACTTCCAGATGATAGGCACTACCCCCAATTCAAATGAACGTTTAAATAATATAGTTAACGGAAGGGATAGGCCCCTGGCACATTTAGATATAAAAATTGGCGAAATATTATCAGGGCCAGCGGTTTTGTTTAGGTCCACTTGTTTAAGCAACCGAAACACTTCCTCCTCCCGTACCTCGATAGAGCTTATGTCCGATACGCAACCAGCAGTCTGACTACCAGATTCATCCATTACCACAGTGTACAGATCTACGTCGTCACTTCGTTCTTGGAAATTAGAAAAGAAGTAGTTTCCGAACATATCACAAATTTCCTCCCCAATGCTAGATGAAATTTGACCAAAGTTAAAAACAGACGGGTAACAGTTGGTTTGTTGCTTAGATTTTACATATCGCCAGAAAGCCCTTGGATTTTTAGAAATGTCTGATTCAATATTTGCAATATAATTATCGAACATTTCCTTCTCCAGATCTTTAGCCCGCTGACGTAAAGTTACAAAAGAATGATGATCCGATAGATTTCCATACTTTTTAAATTTGGAGTGAAATTTAGCCTTTTCCCTAACTATTTTAATAAGTGGGCTTTTATACCAAGGAGGATACTTATCCCGAGGTACAATAATTTTAGTAGGTATATACTTATTATGAAGCAAGTTAATAGTATCATAAAAGAAATTGACAGCTTCTTCAAGACTCCTATAGTTTAGCTCAGCCGACCAGTCTTTAACTATCATTTCTTCATTTATGGCGTCATAATTCGCAAGAGCATACAAGAACTTAACTCGTGGCCGAGAATGCAGCTGATGCAGTTGTACGAAGTCAGCAGTGATACAGAGCGCCTTATGGTGTAGGTCCTCCTCCACTAAAGGATCCAGGCAGCAAGTGACAGTAACTTCGTTATTCGATAATACAAGGTCAAGGATCCTGTCATTCACATTACGATGATAATTGTACTGTAACAGATTGCAAGCGGCAAGAATATCACAAAAGGAGGTTTGGACAGGTCCCTGCAAGTTACTGGGACATAGATGGTCACCATCCTTCACCGCATGCCAGTCAATATTCGGCTGATTAAGATCACCAAGAATCAAGAACTTATCTGCTGGATTTTTAAGAACAATGTCAGATAAATTATTAGCGAAGTTGTGTAGTTGTACCATCAAAGAGTTGCCAGACTGCTGATTACATATATAAACCACACAAACATGCATTTTATAGGTTACTTTAGGTTTCGATTGGTGTAAAGTTAAGGTGACCCACAGATCCTCTGCGGACGAGCACCATTCGTTACGGACATCAGCAGCAAGTTCCCGACGTACGGCTATTAAGACCCCTCCTCCCATAGTTTGCTTAGTGACAGAGTAATTTCGATCACGTCTCCATACAAAATATCTGTCATCAAACAATTCACTATCAGATATACCATCTATAAGCCATGTCTCTGTAAGACAAATGACATCAAACGAATTAATACAAACATTCCGATAGAACACAGATGTTTTTGTCCGTAGGCCACGAACGTTTTGGTAAAACAGGCTAATAGGTGCCATTAAAAATCAAATGTAACACTAGAATAATAATCGTAAAAATATAAGGCACGGCTATATTATGTCCCAAGTAAAAACTATAGTAAACAAAAGTCGGCGCAAATAACAAGTGTGGTTGGTGTAGGCAAAATAAGGCGGTAGTTGTATTAAATAAAACAGATTTGTCCAGACATACGTAACGATTTGTGTTCAAGGTCAAGAAACAGTTAGCTTTATAAGTGTAGTAAGCATTACAAAAATTATACAAGTGCAAGCAGATACCACTCTCATTAGCACATACATAAAGTTTAAAAAAGCAAAAATCAAAGCTTAATGAGTAATATGAATAGGCGACATCGAGCGATAAGAGAACAAAAGGCAGGTGAGAATGGAATGTGTGCAAAAAACGATTGACAAAGTTTCTTAATCTTATACTTAACGACTCGACGATTAATAATAGTGTGTCAGCAGATCGATTAGCGATGTTGCCTAAAAAAACTTTTTCAAGTCTTGTTCAGTCCGGATGTGGTGCTTCGGAGACGGATGATTTTTACGAATAAAGATTTTGCAGCCTGTTACCCAAACATACTCATATCCTTTTTCCTTTGCCAAAATCTTGGTTTTGTTTAGTAAGGCTTTGTTATCAAGCGTCAGGTGGTCGTTGACGTAAATTTTATGGTCACCCTGGAGTCCCAAATCGCCGGCGCTCAAGATCTTACGTTTTCTAGCTGCAGCAACAAAGTCATTTTTTAAATAACAATTGTGTACCGAGCAAATTATAGTTTTGTTATGGCTGTCATTTCGCATGGGAATCCTTGCTACGTAATTTATCCGCTCCTTAGGGATAGGACAATTGATTATATCCCCTATTTTAGCAATGACGTCAAACAAGTTCTCAGAGTTCGATTCAGGTACACCCTTGATCTCAATATTATTCATCCTGGACCTCTGCTCATTGTCACGACACTGAAGTTCAAGACTCCTACAGCGCTCCTGCAAGGTGGTGACGTCATCTTTGGTCTTCTTTAAACAATCAATTTCCTGTTCCAATCCCGAAACTTTACCTGCTAGATCTTTTACTGAGTTGTGTACATATTCAAGAGACTCCTTCATTCCAGCAACGGAGCTAGTGACATCAGAGAATTGTTCTCTCATGGATTTCAGTTCCGCCAACTCCATGTTGATAAGCTTAAGGTCCTCCATCAACGCCGGTAGTGATTCCATCTGCGCCGAAAGTCTCCTCAACTCGGATAGCACACTCTCCATATCTGTCGCAGTTGTTGTTGCGGACCCAACCCGGGGACTCGAAGCCAGAGCCTTGCAGGAACTGCACCTCCATGTTAATTTCCGATCACCGAGCTTTCTCCATCCAGTTTCAGTGATGCCAGCGCACGGAAAATCAAACTGACCCTGACAGGTAGTACATTGGACCCCGTCATTGACTTGATTGTCACACCTCTTACACTTGAACATGGTATTATATTTATTATAAAGTAATTACAAGAAATGGTTATGAAAAAAAAAAAAAACTTTGAGACGCTTTATCGATACGGAGCGTTGAGCGTATGCGTGCGCACGGTTCGCTGTCTACCGTCAACTGAAATACAGTCGGGATATACAGTCTCATCACCGATGATCGTGGGTGATGCATCCGGTTTGCCGTCAGTAGTGTACGGACTCTTCTATCCAGGGCGTCGAGTTCGGTCTGAGTCCATTTGAGTATGCCGAAAGAGTACATCAAAACCGGCATGACCCAACCATTGAAGGCGCGCACCTTATTTCCGCCCGAAAGAAGACTATTTAATACCTTCTTCAGGCGACAAAAGAAGCGCTCCTTCAACGATTGCTTCATGTCAGCGTCGTTGATGCCTAACGCTTCCGACATACCCAAATACTTATAGCTTTCGGATGAAGAGAGGGATCTGAGGCTTATGGAATCGGAGAGTTGAATTCCCTCGGATTCCATAATCTCCCCTCGCTTTACATGCATGACTGCACATTTATCCACACCAAATTCCATCCTGATGGCGCTACTGAAAGTTTCAGTTACCTTCAGTAGTTCCATCAGACGCAATTTGTTGGGGGCAAAGAGTTTTAAATCATCCATGTAAAGGAGGTGAGATATGACCTGACCACCTCTCTTTAACCGATAGCCTAGACCTGAATCCTCCAGTAGTGTACTTAGAGGATTCAGGGCTAAGCAAAACCAAAGTGGACTCAAACTGTCGCCCTGAAATATTCCCCGTTTAATCCATACAGGCTCATCATTCCCCTGGATCTGTCGACATCCTGGATAACGAAGGACCGTCTTCCATTGCCCCATACACGACTCAAGGAAGGTGCGTAGAGTTGCATCTATCTTGTACAACTCCAGCACCCTCATGAGCCATGTATGTGGCACCGAGTCGTAGGCCTTCTTGTAATCTATCCAACATGTCGACAGATCCTTGCGGGATCGACGAACCTGTTGGCTAATGGCCATGTCTATGAGGAGTAGCTCCTTAGTACCGCGGGACCCATTCCTACATCCATTTTGAGAGGCAGACATAATCGAGTTACTCTCAATGTGTGTATTAATTTTCGCTCTCAAAATAGATGTAAGAAGTTTATAAACCGTCGACAAACACGTGATCGGTCTATAATTCTTGGGTTCCGCGGGACTACCTGATTTATGGAGCAGGTGGGTAACGCCTGTTGTTAGAAACTGCGGTAGCGACCCAGACTCTAAGGATGACTGGAACTGAGATGCCAGGCAAGTGTGTGAACTAATTAGCCATTTCAGCCAAAAATTGTGCAGTCCGTCCGGTCCCGGTGATTTCCAATTCGGTAACGGACGGACCGCTCTGGCAACGTCTGATGGCGTAATTAGGACTGTTTCCATTTCTGGTACAGACTCACACACTCGCTCGACATCCTGCATCCAGTCAGCCTCAGTATGACAGACGGGCACCGACCAGATGCTGCACCAGAATGCACTTGTGGCGGCATCATCCGGGCGGCATACATCTGTCACATTTTGTTCAGGTCGCTCCCAAGCTCTATACACCCACCTTTCATCGCTCTGGAACATGCGATTCTGCGTGTATCGATCAACCCGCCGCTTATACCGCCGAATTCGGCTCGCCCATGCACAAACTTTCTGCTTCAGGAAGTCGATGCGCTCTGTGACACGGGACATGTATTCTCGAGGGCTGATTTCAGTCCCCGAGAATGCCCGCCTTACAAAGCGCATCACACGTGGTCGTGTATTGCCCTCCCTGAAGCAGTATAGTTTGCCGATGAGTACCCTGGCCCCATCAATACGACGTTCGATCCTGCGCTGCCAGGCTGGTACGGCTGGTTTTGGTCGAATAGCTCCGTCACAACTTGGGAATTTGACGTTAGCTAAACGACATGCCGCCACAGCCGCACAGTACAGGATCGAATGTGTATCAACGAGATCCTCGCTGCTCTCGAAGAAACTCTTGAGCTGCGAGTCCAAGGCACACACCAGCGCCCTATTTTTTTTGTGCATGGGTAACCGTGGTAATCGGGGTCTAAGTTCGGCTGGAGTGGACCTATACTCGCGTAATGCATCCTCCAGTGCGCTCCTCAGTCGGACGTTGCACTGGCTACTTACTGTGTCAACCCTATCATACTCTTCTTCAACATGATTGGACCGCGGCGGGATGGCATCAACAGTTGACGCCTGTGCCGCAGTTTGTGTCGAAGTCGAGACGATATGGCTGCTCAGTACCTCTGAGCGCAGCCTATCAAGTGCGATATCGTCCAACCTGTGATTGCGTTGGATGACCCGCACCTGATCCGACAGTCGTTGGGCCGAAACGTTGACGGTTGGTTCCAGTTCCCGAAACAGAGACAGCATCCTGTCGCGGTACGCAGTGAGGTTAATTCCCCCCTCTGTAGACCCGTAATATGCGCGCATGACGTTCTCGTTCATAGAGTGAGTCCATCTCATGCGCTGCACACAACCACCGGTAGCGGGGACCCGACTCGGGGCCGGATGGCCCCTAAGTCCCAAGCTCCTCGGTGGCCGGCCTCTCCCCTGCCGACGTACAGGTGTTGGCGACGTCGGCGGAGAGAAATACTCGTCGCTCGAGCTCGACGCAACTGCTACGGCCGGTGTCACAGCACTCTCGATGGGGCTGGGTTCCGGCGGTGGCGGGGCGGAGCTGAGCGACGAGTCCGGAGGTGGTAGGCGTGCTCGGCGAGCTGCTGATCTCGTCAACATTTTTTCATTATATTGTCATCTTCCAATTCCAATGTTTTTATATATCGGGGTGACATGTCAGATGTCACCTCCGGTTCGGCAGTTTTTGATGGTTTCCAAATAATTCATTCATTGTATGTTTTAAATTTTTTGCTAATTCGATTTAGATTCACATTAAACACAAATTATAAATATGACCGGTGGTACTGCTACTAAAAAATAAAAATCTGTAAAATATAAAGAGATGACAAGATTGACGTGTTGACGTTTTTTTTTTTTTTATTATTATTATTATTATGATTTTAGTCAGGAAAGCACTACTGCAAATACTGGTATTCAGCTGCATCCGGTTAGACTGGAAGCCGACCCCAACATAGTTGGGAAAAGGCTAGGCAGATGATGATGAATCAGGCAAGCACAACGTCATCCATTTTCAATCAGGGGGGCAATTCTCGTACCTTTAAGAACGTTCACAGTCTGATCTCAGTCTCAAACTGTCAAAAGTACCTCTAATTTCCCTACATTTTTGACAGGTTTTTGACATTAATTTTCGCTGAGATGAGATTGCGACTAGACTTTGAACGTTTTAAATTACGGGAAAAGATGTCATTCGTCGTAAAAAAAAAACTATTGTATTTAATTACATGACTTTATAGGATATTTGACCCAATTCATAAAAAAGTTCCCTAAGCATAATATATATTTAACCCACGCGAGTGAAGCTGTGGACACAGCTAGTAGTCTTATTATGAGAAAAAATATTAAGCTCCTTATTCTTATAACTACGTACTCGTATGATGCAAAAAAATGGACAACCGATGACTGATTGTGCGGAAATGCCAAATAGAAATGTGAAAAGAAAATCTGTGGTCACCGATATTATCGAACAAAAAATATCTGGTCTGCTATCTGCGTAACTGCCCGTGACGAATATGATAGATAATAGTGTGACAGTCAGGTACAGTGGGCAAAAGAGAAAAGTGTATGTGCTACTAGCTAGATTTTCTTTTTAAGTAAGAAAAAATACAACTGAAACAGTTATCGACTCGTACCGAGTTGACGAAAGATTTTTTTTTAAATAAATTATTTTATCTCTGTAAGTAGGTTAGTACAGACTGGCACATCAAGCTACTACAATCTCTCTTTCTTCAATAGATTTTCAACTTTATCGCTATTGGCATTAGGTTCAAGGTTTATTGGAAAAATGTTACTGTTTCGGGTAGATTGATGTGCTAGCGTCTGTATAAATACTCCATGCTTTAAATAAAATCGTATAAAAATAATTAATAATATTTTTTTAGTTTCTGTATAGTTTTAGTTAAGTTAGGATTTAATTTTGTTATTTTTAGTTTGTATAGCTAAGTTTATTAATACTTCTATTAACAACTCTGAGAAAAATCACATTGGTACAGTAATACCTAACACTAAGCCTATGTAAAGATACAAAAGTAAATACTTACAAGGGATTAGATAACGATGAAAAAAATTCTAGAAGTTTTTCTGTGTCTGTGGAATCGACCCCTTGAACATACATCTTGGTAAGACTGGTTGTTTGGCTTTTTGAACATTGTCTGTATAGTAGTTGCGCAATGTTCATTGTCCTGCAAACGCATCTCTTCTCTGTACAGTACACATAAAAGTCATAAAAACTGATATAAATCGTACTAATATTTCACTCGTTTAAAAGAATGACTGGTGACAGTGCGATAACAAATAATATTCGTTTGAAAGCTCCGAGAGAGCTTTCAAACGAATATTATTTGTTAGTAGCTGTTGTAGGTAGCCGTTGTCAACATGACGCATGAATACAAAGGTTTTGCATCAAAATGTTGATGTTCCAACATTTTCTTTTTGTAGGGTTCCGTATTCGAAGGCTCCGTTGTCCGTCCGTCCGTATGTCACAGTGCTGTATCTTTTAAACCGTAATAGATAGACACTTGAAATGTTCACAGAGTGTACCTATACTACAATGGCCGCTATAACAACAAATTTAATTTAAAAAATGATTGGAGTCCCCGTACAAGGAACTTATTTTTTTCCGGCGTTTTTTTACTATAGTATAAAACACTGTAATGTTAAATATTGTACGCTGGTACGGAACCCTTCGTGTGCGAGTCCGATTCGCACTTGGCCGCTTTTTTGCTTATATGTGATGATCAAAACAAATCGTTTATCGTGGACTGAAAAGCGACGCGAATAATTTTTGAATAAAAACTTTGTAAAACGAATAGCTCGCTGGTATTATGGTCACAGCGGGTGTCGGGGGATCAGTGTCCCACACCAGGTGAGTTTTTAATTAATTTTCTTGGTAAAACAATATTGCTAACAGAACAGCTGCAATTGAGATTATGTCCAATCGCTGTTACTCTAATAATATGCCTTGTCGCTTATCACATTTTAGAAAATTCTAATATGTATATGTATGTAGGTAGGTACTTAACACATAAAATATTTTTTAATTAGAATTAAAAGTCCTCCAGACCGAATATCGGCCATGGTGACCAATTTCAACGGAAGCTAGCCATCGGCGCGGGAGAAATTATAGGGCCAAAGTGTGTGCGCAGACACAGGCGCACTCCCTTTCCTCACTCTCATAGTCCAATGGGGTAATGAGAGTGAGTGAGTGAGTCGTCAATTCGAATACTAGGGACAATTACGTAAATGGACGGTTTGTGTACTTTAATTTTGTATCGGAAAATAAATTTATCAACCAGAAAAATGCGCACAAAAACGTGCATAATTGCGCAGCCGTCTTAATAAATATAAGGCCGTCTTTCTCAAACAAAACGCTAAAGTTACACCCCGTAACATAACTTTGAGGTTCGAAACCTTTGCAAAATTAACTGCGTGTAGGTAAAGTTTCCCCGGTCTACTTGTTTGCTTTGTTAAATATTTTACATAATCTTTCTTATTGTTCATACATTTGAATATTATGTAATCTTCTTTTTGTGAGTTGAAAATATTTTAAGGATTTAAATTTTAATGAAAATGTTACAGAGAAAAGAAACCCTAACCTAATTTATTCGGACATGTTCTTTATATTCAGTCACATCGGATACTTCGACACATCTAAGAAAATTATTTATTTTATCTAAATACTGCATAACTAAATAAACTCAGAAATGAGGAGATCCGCAGGAGAACCAAGGTAACGGTAACGGCTTATTTTCATCGAAAAATAAATTTCTTTTAAACACTTTGTGACCCCGTGGGGGGGGGGGCGTATGACACGAGACATAGAACTAGACTGAGCGAAGATTGACCGGTTGGTTGTTGCAAGTACAAATGCCAGCACATCAAGCTACTACAATCTGTAAAATTTATTTAATAGATTTTCAACTTTATCGCTATAACAAAAGATTCAAAGTTGATTGGGGAAATTTGACAGTTTCGGGTAGCTTGATGTGCTGACATTACGATGTTGCCTTGTCTTTCGTGAGTATATTTAAATATCTTTGAGTGTAACCGACTTTATATTCATCTGAGTTATTCCCGTTATTGCCAAAGATGGCTCTTAACTTAAAGGACCCTTTTTCCACACACATAAATGGTTTTGTTGTTGAAGTGCCCGGTCTTTTTATGACGAAAATGTCTGTGATTTTTTATCAATAGATTCTTACAAGTACTACAGCTTATGTAGAAGAGAGTGCTTTATTTTAAGGTTACATCATGTCTTACTAAGGGGTATCGTGGTACCCAGTAACTGGGTTCTGGAGCTCAGATGGGCAGTCGCTCCATGTAAAAACTGGTATTCAGTTCCATCCGGTTAGACTGCACGCCGACCCCAACATAGTTGGAAACAGGCTAGACAGACTGATTGACCTTATGTCATCGTTCAAATACCTTTTAACTGTAACCTCCAAAACAAAAGCAACTATCTCATAAAACAATCAAATAGTCTTTCCTGAAAATGTGTTGAACAAACCATACACATACAGTTTTAACGTCCAAATAAAAATGGAGGCAATAAAAACTTGGTTTAACCCGAGGAGATACCACATACCGCCCAACCAGCGCATTCGTGGAAATAATCCTAATTGTCCAACGAGTGGAGCTGATACAGTCTGATACAATGCAGCCACAATGTAAGGATAAAACAACATGCTCGCTGAGGACCCGGCACACTGTCACACCGTTGTGTAATGGGTAAAGTTATGCCTGTTTCAAGTTGTTATTTGGTTCATGCTAAAATGCACCCTTAGAGGCTTAGAGGCTGTCTCCACGAGCGAGAAAATCGCGGCGATAGTCTCGCCGTGCCATGTGGAGACACGTTCTAAGCGATTCTACAGAAATACGTGACACGACGATAATATCGCCGCGATTCTGTCGCTCGTGGAGACGCCCCTTAGTACCTTTGTACACGGCACGTTTTCCATGCCGTAGAAAAAACGTACCTGCCAACAAGCTTCCTTAGCGATCCATACAGCACTGACCGTGCCTACACACGGCGAATATACCGCAGTTATTTACGGCAAGAAAAACGTTTGTAGACAAAGGGTCTTATCATAGATATCTGAGGTCTTATGAACCTAAAATAGTATAATGATCTGAATGAGCATTGCGATAATTCAAAATGACTTCAATTTTAAACCAGAGAGGCTAGACAAGAGCCTATCACTTTTATAGCGTTTCGTATTTGTAGTTTATGTCAGTCCCATCCATTTTTACCGGACTGCGCGATACAAAAAGGGTAATAAGTTTTAATTTTCCATCATCGTTATCGCTGATAGAATGTCACTTTGTCTAGGTCCTCAAGCCATTAAAGTCAAGCCACTATACTTCTATCTTCTTTCTCTTCTTCTTCTGGAAAAGGAAAGGGGCCTTTGCCCTGCAGTGGTACAATAAAGGCAGAATTATTTATTTATTTATGACACATTCTATACATGAGGGGCCCGTGGCTAAATAATAACAGCCGCAAAGGTCGATCGAAGCTACGCTTGCCGCGGTTGGTCTGTGGATACGACCATCTTTACATACCGAGACTCCTCCGTGTCTCGGAAAGCACGTTAAGCCGTTGGTCCCGGCTGTCATTCGTGGATCTTTGACAGCCGTTACGGGTAGTCAGAAGCCCGAAATTCTGACAACCAGTCTTACCAAGGGGTATCATATTACCAATAATTGGGTTGTGGAGGTCAGATAGGCAGTCGCTCCATGTAAAATACTGGTATTCAGCTGCATGCACCCCAACATAGTTAGGAAAAGGCTAAGCTCTTATATATTTTATTACATACCTACATGAAAATTTTTAAAGTAACAGCTTCAAGCTGTGCGGTGTAATGGTCACTTTTAGTGAGATGGCAACTGTGTAGCAGCAGTCGCAAAGTAAAATGTCGTGTTCGCACATTTTGCAGACGGACATAACATAAAATAGAACAAAAAGGCATTTACGGACGAAAATAGTTGTGTAGGTACTACAGCAATATTAGAAGCAGGTCTTGGCAACAACTTACAAGACGAAGACCAAGAAACAAAACTTTTAAAATATCCCTCAAAATTAGGCGGCACTATAGAGCGCAGCACGCGACGGGGCACAGATAACGCGCCCCTGCACTTGATTTTTTACATACAAATTTAATAAAATCGCCCCTTCCGCGCGAAGATTTCGGCTCCGTTTCCCGCGCCCCGTCGTGTGGCCCGTTGTAGTGTGTGATCCGCCTCATAGTATTACTTACACGGTTCTTATCAAAAGATGCATGAGTTTTTTTCTACCGTTCATAGCAATATTGACCGGTACTTCCAGACGAGCAAAAAAATTTCCAGAACCCCGTGGTTAAACAAGCATGCTATAAAACAAAATAAGAATCCTTGTTTATTCCCTAATTAAAAAACAGTTTCCCAAGCAACTCTACTATCTCGTCGTGCTAACGTTCTGCTGGTCTTTAATACCACTTCTTCTTTTTCCGCGTGTCATTATCGCACGTTATACTCTGCACGGCGGTCAAAAGGTTTACACTTTTTTCTGTCTTTGTTCTGTCTCTCGTGTCTTTTTTTGTAACAATTCCCATTCTACAATAATATTCATGCAGAGAAAGCAGTTAGCGTAGAGCGGTTTGTTGAATTACGGCTGGAGAGAACTTAGATTAAACGCCACGTCAGGATTACAAAAGCAAATTCGACGTCAATTCCGGATTATATTGTAGTGGTGACCCAATTAGAATGTGGTCGCATCAGCTGACGATGCCGTTGTCAGATGGAAACACAATATAAACGCTTGTGTACATTAGCATTTGTTTTTAATAGATTATAATGTAGTTAGATCGGCTGCTCAAACTTGAAACTTACTGTATAAACACACTATGCTGAAGGTACGCGACCGGAGTTCGGCATGATTACGCCTGCAATGCTATTTGAATTACTGACACATTATGCCGGAATTACGTTGCGTATAGCGCTGATATAAAATCAGCCGCGGAACTTCGGTCGCGTACCTTTGGCATAGTGTTTGGACACTTGATTTCAAGTTTTTAGCAAGACACTTGAAAAAAAAAGTTTTGTCAATTTCCATTCCTTTGTTAAAGGCGTATATTACTGAGCTGAAATATCTTTTCTAAAGACAAAGAGTAAGACATTTATTCGTCAGTTATGGTAAGTACAAAGTTGGTTAGTATGTTCAGGACACATCCGCCGCTAAAAGCGGCATCCGAATATTCACAATCGTTCTACTTAGTTTTAAAGTTATTCACGAACAATTTTTTTCAAGTATCTGTCTTTGAGAATAGAAACTCAGCTAATTTCAAGTAGGTTTCGACAAAGTTTAAAACAAATAAGTCATCATTTGCCTAGTCTTTTCCCAACTATGTTGGGGTCAGCTTCCAGTCTTACCGGATGCAGCTGAATACCAGTATTTTATATAGAGTGACTGCCTATCTGACCTCCACAACCCAGTTACTGGATATGCGATACTCCTTGGTAAGACTGGTTGTCAGACTTTCGGGCTTCTGACTACCCGTAGCGACTGTCAAAGATCTACGAATGACAGCCGGGATCAACGGTTTAACGTGCTTTCCGTGGCACAGAGGGGTATCGGTAAGGAAAAATGGTCACCCATCCACAGCCCAACCGCGGCAAGCGCAGCTTAACCTGATCAATTGGCCTTTGTGGCTGTTATTATTTAGCCACGAGCCCCTCTACGATCTATACAATATCCTTTACGATAATATCAGCCAGCTAAGTGTTAGATAATTGATAAAAGAAGCTGACAGATCATGGGGCGTAAAAAGGACCCATTGGCAGAATCATAAAAGGATAACATTATGAATCATAATCCCATTGATGAAGGATTTCGGTGTTTTCCTTCGTTTTGAGAACATTGGTGATGAAATAATTTACACAAAGTAAAGTGCCTGTCAGGGTTCGAACCTACGACGTACAAATCGTAAGTCGCGGCCGTCTCCACTGGCCACCACTGCTCGCTTAATTTAAGTATAAAAACGTAAAAATATAACCAGCATGTAGAAAAACTAAATGTGGAAAAGCTTGAAATACTCGTTCACATGCAAAGTACATTCATTAAAAAAACACATTAACTTGAGTACACCGTCGTTAGTTTGAAACTATCTTCACAATGTTGCACCAAAATATGCAAAACTCACACAAAAACATTGCAAAAAATGTTAAATTCTTTACTTATCTTCCGCCGCAGCCAAACAAAAAGTCGGGAGTCTTCGGGTAACAACTAGTTTATACAAAAAAGCGTGTAATCAGGGACTAAGCGGGGCTTAACCGAAACTCTTGCTTTGCTTCTTAACGGTAAGACCGAATTAACATTTAGGAAGTTTTGTAGTCACTGCGAAGTTTGTGTCGCGTTTTAGTGCATCCGAACTTTTTCGAGCGGCTATTACAAAATTTGATGTATTTTATAATTAACTAGCAGCGCCCCGCGGTTTCACCCACGTAGTTTCGAACCCGTGGGAATATCGAGAAAAAAAACTATGCTATGTCCTTCCCCGGGATGCAATCTATCTTTCTGCCAAATTTTATGAAAATCTGTTCAGTGGTTTAGGCGTGAAAAGGTAACAGACAGAGTTACTTTCGAATTTATAATATTAGTATGGATGGATTTACCTACTCCTAAACATAATTAATTATTCCTTCAATGCAGCAATCAATCTTTGTTTTTTACCCAAATAAGGTCTCCCCATCATAAACACATTGAACAGAATCTCAACAAAATAATTGATCTTTAATGTACTTATCTCACTGTCACGAAAAGGATACAAAGGTAATTAGCCGCAAGCACAGCCTCTGTAATACTCGTACAATGACTACCCACTTTCGTTTCACATTAAAAATTTTAACAACGTTTTACCCTTGTCTCTTGTCCATTTAACCCTTTTGTTCGAAAATTTGAAAATATTGTGACCCACCTTTTAAATAAATATAGGGGCTGAAACACAGATTGCTTTTTGATTCCATTCTGGAATATGTTAAAATAACGTATTTATTTTATTTAGTGTGTGGATGAAAATAAAACCTTTTTACATGTTGAACTGGGTGTTATCAATCCGAGGTTTCGTTGAAAAAGTGATTCGGTTTTGTTTTCTCTGTTCTATATTCAAATCATTTCATGAATATCGCACATTAAATATCCGATCAACTAGAAACAAGTTTAACTCTGTAGCATATTTATTCGCCCCCAAACTTTTAATACAATAGCGTGCAATAAACATTAGGGCTCAGTAAATAAACAACAGACACACAATAACACATTCAATAACAGACAATAATACCGGGTTCTCCTTTTTATTGTTATTACTTTGGCAATTTAAAAGCTCGTAGTACTTCATATTCGCATAACAAATTACAATATAGACATAATAAATAGGTAGTTGGTTTAGAAGACCCATTCTTAAAAGTACGTGAAATTAAAGTTATTAAATAATTTTCATAAATTCTACTGGTGTCATCCTACGTAGAATGGAACAACTTAGCTTTACTAATAAAGCTAAGTTGTTCTGAACAAATCTGTTAAAATAGTAAGCCATAAGCGGGATCACGTAACGCGTGAATCCGACAAGATTGACTGTATTTTTTAAAGTGCGAGTGTTCCTTTAATGCTGGTTTAGATCAGCTATCGTTGCGAGTCGTCAGAAGCCCTAAAGTCTGACAACAAGTCTTACCAAGGGGTATCGTATTACCTAGTAACTGGGTTGTATAGGTCAGATAGTCAGTCATTCCATGTAAAATACTGGTATTCAGCTGCATCTAGTTAGACTGAAAGCCGACCCCAGCATAGTTGGGAAATGGCTAAGCAGATGATCTGGGAAAATCTCCCAAGTACATATTTCATGGCACTAAAATAGTTTTTAACCTTCTGGACATGTCCTTCTTCGTCGGTTAAGCCCATAAACATGTCTCGGGCTGACAGATGATCGCAGGCCGTGGGCGCGGCGCACTAAAGATTAATTAGAGATAAGAATAACATGACATATGACGATGTCGGTGTACAGTCAACAAAGGAGTTAAGTATACAGGAGCGTCGGATATTGTTGAAGTTTACTAAGAAACCGATGGATATTCTCGAATAAAATTTTAGTTTATTAATAGAAAACAAACAGTTCATTTATTAAATTAAATTTCAGTCCAGAACATCCATCGGTTTCTTAGTAAACTTCAACTATATCCGACGCTCCTGTATACTTAACTCCTTTGTTGACTGTACATGGGACGCGTTGTATGTCATTTGACCTTTAAACTTCGACATCTCCATAAGTCCACAATAAAACTGAATTAACAAAAAAAGACAAAAGAAAGTCTGAATTCGTGCTCGGTAAATGGAAATGTGCTCGCCTGATTAGACTGAAACCGACTTGGCGGAATATGGGTTTGCTAAATCTTTATCTCTGCAGTACCCCTTTTAAAAATACAATAAATAAACGTTTTTGAATACGGCTTTCCCAGTTTAAAATCATCCGTTTTTAATCCTTTCATGTCACAAAACCATCCTTTCTCTTACGGTGGATGCCGTAAACATTGTAACTATTCCCATAAAAAACAAAGTGCAAGAAAAATTAACCAACCAGCTAAAACATTTACTTAGGTAAAGTAACCACACAATACATAAAGGTAAGACCTTTGTACCTTGAAGGATTCTTCACATCTCTAACAAGACCAGTTTCACACAAACGAACAGTAATAGCCTCGTAAGATTAGGCGAACGGACTTTCGTAGACGTGCTACGCCGTAGTCTTGCTACGCCGTAACCGTGCTACGTCGTAGCTGTTTATTTTTATTACTTGACTTGAAGTGGCTGGCACTTCTATTATATCTCTTGAATAGCGTAGGAAGACTACGTAGTTTAACTGGACAATGTTATCTGGCTAGGTGTCTAGAAATCGACAAAATTTTCTAAAGATCTATGTAACAAACACTTTACAGAAGATTTCCGCAAATTTTTGTTTTAAGTTTTATATAATATTAGACTATTGAGTTTATTTTTTATGTAAACCAGCATAGAACATACATGTGTACCTAAAGTAAAAGAAAAAGATCGAGGTCATTATTCAACTAGATTAATAACAGCACGACGTTACGTTACAAAATAAAGTACCTAGTACCAAAATATTACACCAGTATTACTACACATTTGTCACCCAAAGCAATACCAAAACCACGAAAAAAACCTAATAATTTAGCCCAACATTTTCTAGACGTAAGTAAATCTTGTTTTTGTCGTAACGCAATGTTCGCCGAAACTTGTTCGCAATTTTCGTCGCCGTAATAAAAAAGTTGCAAGTCAGATGATCTTGAGATATTTGTGTTTATGTTAGACATTAATTTGGGTCTCGGTGGGTGTCGCTCAATCTTCTAAGCTGTGAAAATGTTCACGTATTTTTTCTGTCATAAAACTCGATCTGCGAGAGATTTGAGTTCGTGTGGAGGAGACATTTGGGATGAATTGCCTTTCTGGGAAAAAATGTGGTGATTTGCCAGTTGAGATTTGTTGATGGAATTGTTTGAATAAGAATAATTTAATTGTAAAACCTAGGTAATTTCATACTAAGATCTTACAAATTGGTAGTGCGCTATGCTTTGCCAATATTGACATACAAATGATTAATGTGATTAAAAACAATTAAATGAGTGGGTGCTATTAAATTACAATAATAAATGTATTACAATTATTTATAATATTTGTCGTGTTGTTGCGCTTGGGTTAGCAATTGCTACAAACCTCTCCAATAGGGCCACAGCCTTGGCTATTCTCTCAATAAAAAAAAATAGAAAATAAAAGAAATCTACTTGTAACACTTTAAACTACCTACTGCAAAACACCACCCGGCTTTAACAGACACGTGATTTGCGGACAGGAGAATTAGTAACCTTTTTTATGGTAATCAAATTTGTTCTAAAATAATACATTATTTGCGAAAGTTTTTTTATAAACATGTTATAATTACTTAGCCAAATAAATACGTTATTCATCACAAGTATTTAATTTAGAACAAAATTGCCCTTGATATCATTTGATTTCAATGAATATCTTAGGAGATAATTCATAGTTTTAAAATAAATCCGCATAAGGCTTACTATAGTTCCACTTTTACTGATCATAGCGTGATGTACCTAATATAGCTTCTTATGGTATATATTTTTGTGCGCTTTTCCTCAAATTAACGCGGGTGAAACCGCGGGGCACTGCTAGTAATGGATAAAAACAATTTGCAGTTTTTATTTTTATTAGGAAGATACGTTTTCAGGCAAACTGTCGGATTACGGTGTAGGGGATTAAATAATCTTTTTGCGAAAAAACTGAGCTGTGTACTGGGACCCTACGTAACGAAGCAGGACCTAAAAATGAACTAGTCAGCTTTTGCTAGCGCTTTCACAGACGGGTGCGCTGAAATTAATGTCATATCCATGTTTTATACGTAGGTTCGTTCTCACATGTATAATTTTAACATGAATAACGTAACCAATATTTCGTAACAATTTTATGATTTAGAAGAGTGTCTGTGGAGTTTCTTGCCCGTTCTTCTCCATAGGTAGGTACCTATTATAGTACGCTTTGGAATGGACGACTACCTTCATCTTTATGTTTCAAAGAGCGAAATATGTAGCTGGCATCAAAATGTACAGTCAACAAAGGAGTTAAGTATACAGGAGCGTCGGATATAGTTGAAGTTTACTAAGAAACCGATGGATGTTCTGGACTGAAATTTAATTTAATAAATGAGCTGTTTGTTTTCTATTAGTAAACTAAAATTTTATTCTAGAATATCCATCGGTTTCTTAGTAAACTTCCGACGCTCCTGTATACTTAACTCCTTTGTTGACTGTACATCTACGTCACTTTATCTTAACATGTTTAATGGGTTCCTAAAACGCTCTTTTCACTAGTTACTTTGCGAAACCATTACAGTTACTATCTATATCTTCAAGTTTTGAATAAATTCACCAAAAACCAACCCCTAGTACTCGTATTTTCTCATCCAGAGCTGGTTTCCACAACGAATTTGTCATTCATATTTTTAAGTGCCCATCTTGCTACCTACACCTAGTAGGTAATGACCTACATGTGTTGTCGTCATAAAAACGCAGTAATAACGACTAGAACTATAAAATGTGGCGAGAACACTTACCTCGAGTGTTCGGCACTCACCACGCTCACAAGTATGGAATAAAATACATTCGCAGTCGTAAAATATTACAGAGTATGAAAGTATGAGCTGATGTGTAAATATGAGCAGACATATTTTATAAGGCACATGACAGACGACACTATAGTGTGCTGAAAGATAGGTAGTGGTATACCTGTAGGTACCCATGTTGCATCACATCGTCGTTGCGACTTTAAGATTTCTTATGTGTAAAAATCAATTTTATGAGAAAATCGATAAAAACCGTCTACTGAAAAAAATATAATGAAACCAACTACAACAAAAAATATAGGTATCAGCCACATGATTTTCGTGCTTTTAACTTTGCCACTGTTAGTTGAAATGAACAGTAGTTTCTTGTAAAAAAAATTAAAACTATTTTAGTTGACACATAAGATTTTTTAAGCACCAACTTTTAATTAGCAAACACGTTGGAGATCTTGAATTTCGTAAATAAATTACGATTTAAACGTCGTATACACATGAGAGTTTTTGCATTCGATAGAGCTTCAAAATGTAGAATCGGCTGGCGTAAAAAAGTGATTTTGCCAAAAGTGACACATAAGAGGTCTTAAAGTCGCAACTACGACATACTAATATGTAATAAAATTAATACGTTTGTGCAACAAAATGGTGTAGTCTCATTCGTTTGTTAGAATTAAGAAGTCATATATTACAAATATTAATTAGTGAGGATAAAAGGGACGATCCATTAATTTGGGAGCAGCAGTCTAATCCCTCTAATATAGGAAGCTGACACCAAATTTTATGTATAATCAGCATAACGTTCCCACTGCTGGGACACAGGCCTCCTCTATGTTAGAGGGAGTGGACCGTAATCAACCACGTGGGCCCAGTGCGGATTGGTAAATGTCACATGTCTTCGAATTTTTGTTTCTATAACATGTCGGTTTCCTCACGATGTTTTCCTTTACCATTTTGAGATATAGACTCACAGATCCAAAATTAGCAACGTTTCAACTGATAACTCTCTTGAAACTTTTATCTATTTCATGTTGAACTGACCGAAAAACAATTTCAAAAATCACACTAATATTATAAAGGCGAAAGTTTGTGAGTGTGTGTGTCTGTGTATGTGTTTATATGTTTGTTACTTCTTCGCGCTCAAACGGCTGGACCGAAATAATTACGTTAGACCAAAATGGTCTCCGATAAACCGAAACGCGCAGCTCTTACATTAGATCCTTATAGGGCCATTAGTCAACTTTAGGCGCACTACGGATCTCTGGAAATCAATATTGGGTATAGATGGACGTCGCCAAAGTTAAGTAATATTCGTATTGATGTCTCTGAGCTAAAACTTTGGGCATCGTCAATCTGCGTCACCGATATCTAGCTTGCCCACAAAACTTTGCCAGATAGTAATGAGAGTTTGAAAAATTGCAGTATTTTCTACGCGAAAATGACGTTAGTGCTGTAACGTTACTTTAAAGAAGGCACTTATTGTTTCTTTGACAAGTATAAAAGAGGCAACTGAGGATGCTAATAAAATCCGATATACTCACAATATTTTGAGTAGCTATTTTTTTTATATAAGTTACCTTACGCATGCTACCTTAGCTTAATATATCATAGCGTATGTTAGTACAGTGGACTACAGCGGCATGCGACCACCGGAAGGTACTTTCTTATTTCATGCTTTTCAGTAGTCGGGTTTTAGTTTTTAAACTTATTTTTTGATCAAATAACCCTTGTTGAATTTCATTAACAAAGTATATGTGTCTGCACGTGTCTGTACGTACTGTAATCACGTTACAACTCAGTTACTAAGCACGATTTGTGTGATCTATGAATATTAATGTGATTCATTACTATTGCTCTAGCTAGTTTCAAACTGAATACTAATGTACTACCTACGTGTACTCTATCGTAGATAAATTATAAACAGGCAAGTTCTATTTATAGGGAATATTATATTACTTTGGAATTTGGAACTTCAATGCTTGCATTGTAGTCCTTTGTTATTCAGATGAGCTACTTATGAAGTGTGTTTGAGAATATTTAGCACGGAATTCAGTATTTACACAAGTAAACTTTTAATGTTTTTATTACAATTTCTATGGCAAAATATGCATCATTCAATAGACTGTTGCAAACTATGACCACAAGTAATTGCTAGAGGGGCAATTCTTCTCAGTCTCAATCTGTCAAAAATACTTATAAAATACTTATAAAATCCCTACATTTTTGACAAGTTTGTGACATTGATTGTGGCTGAGATGAGATTGCGACTAGATTTGTAACGTTTTTAATTATGGGATGTGGCCTTCAGAATATAATGCTTGGCTGTAGTTGATAATATTGTCGTACCTACACGAGCTAACTGTCTTATCGTTTCCTTCTTAATATAACATAGTGTTAATCTCCACATTATGCCATCCCGGTTAAAACATCTACAGTATCTATTGATATTTGTTACTTGAAGGTGCAAATATACATTTTTTTTTTGTTTTTATTTTATCTACAGTACCTACCTAATGCAAAATTCGACAACATGTAGGGAATAGTTGATTTTATTTTTCGCAATTTTGCGGTTGGTCCCATCAAATCTGACGTATCTATGTATATTCTAGTAGTAGTAGTTTCACCCACGTATGTTTCTATCCCGTGGGAATATCGGGATAAAAACTGTGTCCTTTCCCGGGACTCAAACTATCTCTATTCCAAATTTAATCTAAATTGGTTCAGCGGTTTAAGCGTGAAGAGGTAACATACAGACAGACACACTTTCGCATTTATAATATTAGTGTGAATTAGGTGACAAAATGCATCTTTCAACTGTTTTGTTCTGCATGCAATTTCGTACATTTATGTACCGGGTTCATACCGTATCGTGAAATCAATCGTCTGAAAATATTGAAAAACATTGTTACGCTACCATATTGTCGTTAAATATCAATTCGACATCGAGAAAAGGCAACAAAAACCACCCTTTTTCAATAACAATATCAATTGATACCATAAAAGTCGTTACATAAAATTTTATATCACTTTCTCCACTCCACTCATTCCTGAAACAATAGGTATCAGACTGCTTGCTGCAAAGTGATGGCACTTGAGAATATTACCGATGTGATGAACAGTTACAGCAAAGGTTTTAATATTATTATGATATGTACGTATGCATGCCTCATATCATTGAGTGAAAATCTTTGTAGGTTACATCTACATAATGTTTGCTTTTATAGTCTCCTCAATTTGTTTAAATGATGTGTAAAGGCTCAGGCAAACAGGTGCGACGTGACTCTAGTAGAACAATATAACTTGTATGTGTGGTGCAAACTGTTAATGTAAGTTGGTTATTAATAAAAAATAAAAAAAACTTCATGGAAATTGCTCTACCAGAATCGCGTCGCAACTTTGTATCGCGCCTACCTGCTGGAACCCGCCTTATACATCCAAAAATGTGCAGTGTGTAGTGTGCGATGTGCGCATCAATAATCAGTTCTGTAAAAATCTTTCAGCGATTCAGTGTCTATTCCAAATCATTATCGAACACAGGGTTTTAACATTTATTTAAGCATGCAGAGATACAAATACTCGACACTAATTTAAAATGCATTGACGCAAACAAAACCACATACCCCTGCAAGCTTACAATCCACGCATATTTTCATAGCTTCCACTTCACCGAACTTTATAACCTTGTCTATTGCCTTCATACGTAGTATGTTGTGGTACTAATGCGTGGTTTAGTCCCGTTTAGCTCTGCAAGCATCGGACAGCCTCGACAGCGCGAATGACACGCCATTGCGTCAGCATGCTTGTACTGTACTACAAGTAGGAAGGTACATTGTAACTACCAGTAGCGAAGGGTCAATTTTTGTAAGAGGTAAGCCCGAGAGATATCTTTAATATGATTATATTATTTGTCTATAGAATACTGACTGTGCCATTTTTCAAAGAGAAGTCGGTAGGAATCGAGTAGTATTGAACCTTCGCAACTGGTAACTACAAAGTGCCATGAAACAAAATTATTAGGATCTACCATAAAATAGCAGCGGTGGCCCAGTGGTAACAGCCGTGACTTACGAGTTGTAGGTCGTAGGTTCAACCTCAGCCAGACACTTCACTTTGTTTAAATTATTTCATCACCACTGCTCTGAAAAGATGAAGGAAAACATCGTGAGGAAACCGGCATTTCCTAAACAAACCTTCGAAGACATGTGACATCTACCAATCCACACTAGGCCCGCGTGGTGGATTACGGCCCACTCCCTCTCGAAGAGAGGAGGACAGTGGGAACATTATAGGCTGATTATTTATCACAAAATTAGGCTTTAGGCCCTTAGTACATAGCACGGTTCCATTACGGTACGGCGTATAAACCGCGCCATAGAAAAAACGTGTCACTCAATAAGCTTCCGTAGTGATCCATACAACCATGACGAACCGTGACAACACACGGCATATAAACTGCGCCGTAAAAAAAACGTATCCGTGTACAAGCTTCCTTGGCGATCCATACAACGCTGATGTCCGTGGCACACAGTGAATAAGCCGTAGTTTTTCACGGTAAGAAAAACTTGTGTGCACAAAGGGCCTTACTGATGTTAAAAACTGTTTTGAAGAATATTTAGGGAGTTGAGGAGTTCCTAACTCCCTAACGGATTTTCTACAACCCTACACTTGAACAAGTCGAATGAAAACGGAAGGATAAACAGACAAATAGAGTCAACTTTTCACATTCCTCTTAAAGCGACTACATGACCTAAAGCGCGGTCTTTGTCGGACTGCATAGAAAAGAAAGAGAAGCGCGATGACACAACGCTGGTAATTTATTGCAAAATATGAAGCAATTATTTATTTACAAAAAATGTATTGTTTGAACCAAAAAATTAAAACACTAGTGTTTTAGTATGTTGCTTGTAGAATAATCTCACAAAACATCATAATGATTGTATGTATATTAGTATGGTTTTTATTGTAAAAAGAAAGTTTTTAGAGGTATCTTCATGATTTTTTTCTATCGTATCAAATTTGTTGTATTATGTTTTTAACACACTATCTACCTAGCATATATCCTGAAGAATATCATGTATTTTTCTGATTTTGTTTACTGTAGTCGATCATATACTTTTATTGTTTCTAAAACTTGCGTTTTTTTGTGTTTAGGTCCTGTAAGCCCCATAAGCTCGCATTATAAAAACATGTTTTTTTTTCTTCACTCTACTTGCAAAATGTTACAGTATACACAAGATATCAAGAAACGTACTGGCCTCATTGAATTGCACTTTAATTTCCGACTCGCTCATATTGCCACTGACATTTGTAGAACTCTCATGAACATGAAACATGATAAGTATGTAACTGTCACCGTAATGATCTCGAGAGGGAATATAAAAATTGCTCTGAAAAAGCAACATTTGTTAAAGTTGTTTTCTTTTGTTGCTGCTTGTAAGTTTTCTTACGAAATTCGTTTTATTTTGCTACTATCAGCGCCCCGCGGTTTCACCCGCCTAAGTTTCGATCCCGTAGGAATATCGGGGAAAAAAACTATTGTATGTCCTTTCCCGGGACTCAACCTCAAACTATCTCTATACCAAATGTCATCTAAATCGGTTCAGTGGTTTAAGCGTGAAGAGGTATCAGACAGACACACTTTCGCATTTATAATATTATTAGTATTAGTATGGATTAAGTCCTCTCAGCGCCTCGCGGTTTCACCCGCATAAGTGTCGATCCCGTGGGAATATCGGGATAAAAAATTGAATTTAATTCATAGAAAACAAATAGTTCATTCATCAAATTAAATTTCATTTGAAAACATTCATCGGTTTCTTACTAAACTTCAACTATATCCCACGACCCTGGTTACTTATCTCTTTTAGTGACTGTACACTTAGTTCAAACCATCAATCAAATAAGCTCTTTGGTTTAGGCAAAAAAAAAACATGTTTTCAATACACTGCTAACATTAATTTTAATTGTGTGCGTAATAACTTCTTATGCTTGATATACTCCTTATAAAAGCGATGACTACTCAGCTAGCTCACTGCTTAATTTTAAAGTCGTTGCAAGTTAGCTGCCCGTATACCTATACACGATGTTGGTAACTTGAGCATGTAATAGATGTGGGTTAAATGCGTAGGTTACACACGCTACCCATGCAGATTACATTTGTATTTACATTGACAACGGGACAGATACCGCGACACACGCGGTTGAACTTTATTGATTGGCCAGTGGTCCGTGTATTGTGGTTCAATATAGGACCAAAGTGGTGCATATGTCGCAGCTAACGTGGTTGGTCACAGTTCTAACCTAACCTATGAACTACCGAACTATTTACGTAATTGTTTTAAAACACGCACATCTATTAATATTATTCTATCATCATCTCGCATAGGGTCGTAGCATTATGCTGAGCGATGGCTGTTTTGCGTGGATGTGACGCATATTTTCTCCAAACTTATTCTTTTTTGTTTTTAGGGTTCCGTAGTATTTGTGGTTATAGCGGCAACAGAAATACAGCATCTGTGAAAATTTCAACTGTCTAGCTATCACGGTTCATGAGATACGGCCTGGTGACAGACAGACAGACTGACAGTGGACTCTTAGTAATAGGGTCCCGTTTTTACCCTTTGGGTACGGAACCATAAAAAGAACATTAAATCGAAAAAAATCATGAAAACAATAAAATAAAAAGAACATTAATAGAACAACCAAGAGAGCAAGCTAGAAAGAGAAAGCCATCGGTGTTCTTAAAAAGTAAAGAGCAAAATATTTAATTTTAGCCCGAAATACCATTCTCTAGTCCCGAAAAATTATGTCACTGAATAATAAAAACAACAGCAAAAATTCCAGTTTTATTATCGTCTACACAATTAGTCGTGCTGTCATAACCATTATAATAATAGTTGCTACGTAGTATACGACCTCATTTCTAGCCTCTCTTCTAATGACTTGCCCAGCTTGCTTTTTATGCGACATTTTATCACCAAGGATAAATCTTTATAAATTAATCTCGAGCCTGTATAGCACCATTCATTTTGGCGCCCTCATTAGGTTGTGTCAAGTGTCATGGTGGTACTTAATATTTTTAAGGTAAAAAGAAAATTTACCTGATTAATGATGGAATCAAAGATTGATGACAAAAGTATTGTAATGAAGTTTGTATTTTAATATCGTCAAGCGAAAACATAATTTAAATTAAGTTTCGTCGAAACTTAATTCAAGTTTTAAGAGTCAAGGCGCTACCTCACCTCCTCCTCCCACCACCTCATTCACCTGTAATTACTAAGTACTATTAGATATTCTGTGCTGTAATGTAACAATCCACGATTCCTCTGTAACGGCTAGGGCTTTACAGAGGCTGCCCAGGGGCCGTATTACGAAGTAAGTATTAATTCCATCATGATTCCAGTCCGAAAGGGATGGTGTTATCGGTCATGTATAGCTCTGTCTCCCTCTTACACTGGAATCATGATGGCATCCAACCGTTATAATACGGCACCAGGCCGTCAACTCTTATGTAGTGTAGAGAGACAATTGAAACCAGCAGGATAGGTTAGTACATAAATACAAAAAGGTAGAAGTAATTCGGCTACATACGTCGCATGTAAAGGTTACATTACAGGCCAATCCTCCCGGTGAGGGAGCGCCTTAAGAGGCTGAATGAGAAAATCATTTTATTTAGGACATAAATTGATTAAATACTGACTGGCTACACAATATCTCTTATTAACCTTAAGTAATTTTGAAATAAGAATCACGTTAAGTCTATTTTCGCACCAATACACTTACAGATCAGTGTCACTTTTTCAAGCGTATCAAGTCAATGCTCGAAGTATACCCACGAGTTAAGGAAAATATTGGATTTCTGTTTTCCTCAATTTACGAAGACACACAACACAACAAGATACAATGCAATATATATACAATGTATCTATTATTAACGGAACTTAGTCTATTTTTCACGCAATTAGACAAATTGCAGAAGAAACAAAGGTCACTTTTTATTAAGCAATAGTTTTTTTTTTTTTTCAACTCGAGTTACTCGCGGCTAAAGTAATAACAGCTACACGGGCCGATCGATCAGGTAAAGCTTCGCTTGCTGAGGTTGGTCCGTGGATGGATGACCATCTTTACATACCGACACCCCCCCTGCCTAGGAAAACGCGTTAAGCCATTGGTCCCGGCTGTCATGTACGAGTCGTCAGAAGCCCGCAACTGGTCTTACTAAGAGAAATCGGATTACCCAGATACTTAGCGGTGTAGGTAGCTAACCTACACGACTTAGTATCTGGCAGATTGAATTTACAGGGAGCGACTGCCTATCTAGGCAGCGACTGCCTATCTAGGCAGTCGCTTTCTGTAAATTCAATTTTCAATTTTCCAGCCTTTTCCCAACTATCTTGTATTTGGGGAAAAACTGGGCAGATTGATTGAGTCTTGTTTTTTTCAAGTTATAAGTTATATATTTTTTCTAGCAGCGCCCCGCAGTTTCACCTGCATAAGTTTCGATCCCGTGGGAATATCGGGATAAAAAGTATCCTATGTGTCCTGGTTATAAACTATCTGTGTGCCAAATCTCATCCAAATGCGTGCAGTAGTTTTTGCGTGAAAGAGTAACAAAAATCCATACATCCTCACAAAATTACGCCTTTATAATATTAATAAGATAAGAAAGATAAGATTTTGCGATTAATGTTAAGTTAATGGAAAGACTATTATTCAGTAGCAAAAAAGAATTGACGATAAAATACCTAGACATCATCTGCCTAGCCTTTTCCCAACTATTTTGGGGTCAACTTCCAGTCTAACCGGATGCAGCTGAATACCGGTATTTTCACAACCCAGTTACTTGGTAATGCGATAGGTACTCCTTGGTAAAAGGTTGTCTGACTTTCGGGCTTCTGACTATTCGTAACGACTGCCAAAGATCTACGAATGACAGCCGGGACCAACGGCTTAACGTCCTTTCCGAGGCACGGAGTAGTCTCGGTAAGTAAAGATGGTCACCCATCCACAGACCAACCTCGGCAAGCGTAGCTTAACCTGATCGATCGGCCTGTGCGGCACAGCCCAACATCACCCACTGGACATAGGCCTCTCCCTTTCTTGTACCAATCCCGACGCTCCTGCGCCAGCCTCATCCATGTTTTGCCCACTATGGCAACAATGTCGTCTGCCCATGTCGCCGCCGAACGACGGACATCTCGTCTTACAGTCCTTGGACGCCACTCTGTCACAGCCTTACTCCACCTGTCATCACTGCACCAAACACCACAAAACACCTAAACGTTATTATAAAGAACTAAATAATAAAGCAAATTAATATTAGTCCCAAACATTCTGGAGCGTTCTGCTATTAACTTAAAATTAATTTTGATGACTACTACTTGTTCTCTTCTTGAATCTTGGTGTAAAAAGATATTTTCACGCTTCTGAAATGTTTATTACGACAATATTTTTCAGTGAAAATCGTGAAAGAATTCGTCTTCCGCATTCAAATTATAATATTTTTCGTGATCGTGTAAAAATTTAGAGAGAATTTTGGAAGATATTACAGTGCCTTCCTATAATGTATTATTAGATGCGACTACATCTTACAATTGCTGATCGCAAGTGACGAGGGTTGCTATGCCCATTATAAGGGGTGTAAAAATATCCTTAACAGAGCCGAGAGTCAATTGTTTTTCCCTACCTTCTGGTTGAGGATATATTGAAGGTCAAAGTTCCAATTCGTTGAAATAAGTCTAGACAGACTACGTGAAAGTAATCTAGTTTTATTATTAGGTTCACCTGTATAGCTGAATCTCGAGACCTTAATTAAGAGATCTGGACCTGTCACACATTGATGTCACCGATGATAATACGGAGACAGGGCAGGATAATTCAATTAGCTCCCTACATATTCTGGGGTCGACCCAATTTTGTAGAATGCGGTTTTTGCCTGTGTAGGTTTAATCACCTTACGAATTGATTACTCGAGATCAGAAATTAAGATAGTTTTTAGGGTACCGCAATTGAGTGACAAAAACTGATCCTTTAATTTTTGCCTGTCTGTTGACCAGTACTTTCATTTATTTGGAATAAGAGTTCAGGGGGCCTAAAAAGGCCACTTTGGCAGAATCATAAAAGGATAACATTATTAATTCTGCTTTTCTTTTTTCGCTGCATTACGTAGGTATAATCAAAGAGATTAGGATTGGATTTGGATTGGATTGATTGGTATTTTAGCGCAGATAAAAAAAAATAACTAAAAAATCCATGACCAATGGGATTTGATACGATTAACTTAACAGTTAACGGTCCATTATGATTCATAATGTTATCCTTTTATGATTCTGCCAAAGTGGCCTTTTTAGGCACCCAGTTATGTTTCATTGCTACGCACTACGGAATATTACGGCACCCTTATCATTGGTATATGTATTTTTGATCGGTTTTGTTACTGGACATAAACACTCTCGTTTCGTCTATTATATTAAATCTTTGCAGATATTATTACATTACTGAATAAGAAAATGTATTATTGCATTGACATTTCTGTGAACTTCAGTGTTATATTATTTATTCAGTAAACCAATCTTTTAATGTCATGACAGATAGGCAAAAACATAACGATATTTGAGACAGATTGTTCTGTTATCTTTCTGTATCATGTTTTGACTGACGTATCTTTCGTTGTTTATTTATTTGTGAATCTCTCATTTCATTTAATTTTCCAGTCATATTTAATTTCTAAAGATCGTACAGATGAACGTCTATAATGTGCCCACTGCTGGGACACAGGCCTCCTCTCTTCGAGAGGGAGTGGGCTGTAATCTACCACGCGGGCCCAGTGCGAGTTGGTAAATGTCACACGTGTTCGAATTTTTGGTTCTAGGACATGCCGGTTTCCTCACGATGTTTTCCATCACCGTTTTGAAATCAGTGGTGATGAAAAATTATTAACACAAAGTAAAGCGCCTGCTGGGTTTGAACCCACGACCTATACAACTTGTAAGTCGGGGCCGTTACCACTGGGCCAACACTGCTCAGGTTTAGTTATTTACTTAAATTAAATTCTCTTACAAATTGGAAATTCCTTCGTTCCTATTATCAAACCTCAAGCACTAAATTAATCATTCCTGAAATCAATATCGTCGTCTATTCGTCTAGTGTAAGTTTCGACCCTATATTAAAACCGCAACATGTGAGGTTCACAGGATAGTCAGGGGTCAATGTGGACGGGACAGTAAGAGCAATCTAGCTATAGAAAACCGGTCTTAGAACCCCTAACCGGTCAAAAAAATCCACCTGTATACCTATACATACAATGTGACGACAATTATACCACAATATATGAAAACACTGACAATAATAATGCTTAAGATTATTTTTGGCACTATCAAATAAATCCTAGCATTGAAATTAATACTTATGTGATTTTTTTTAAACAAACTAAATAATAGTGATGGGTTGACTATGGATGTTGCTTATTGGTGCCGATTTCCTTGTTCACAAACTTAACTAAATTTAAGTTCAGTGCATCTTTTTCTTTCTATATAATGATATAGAAAGAAAAAAAAAAAAAAATATCTTCTGCCCTTTTCTTAATGAAGAAAAGGGCAGAAGATAAATTTTACGTTAGTCCAATCAAATTAATCAGCGCCTACTAAAATTACGTCAATTTACGTCAGGCGCTGTTTAATTTACAGGACAAAACTATAATTTATCGTCTGTTCTTTTCTTATTGAAATAGAAAGAAAAAGATGCACTGAACTTAAATTTAGTTTAGTTTGTGAACAAGGAAATCGGCACCAATGTTTTACTAGCATAAGTGACTAAACTATTTGATATATTTCATTGAATTTTCGTATGCAGACTAGAAACCGCATTAGATTTTTTTTCTAGCCTACACTGTCCCACTGCTGAGAGAAGGCTTTCTCCAAATCCTTCTAAGAATCCTTTTCCAGGGCCACCTCTATCAAACCCTTACGGTATGCATCGAGGTCGTCTCGTCACCTCTTATTAGATACTAGCTTCTGCCCGCGACTTCGTACGCGGATCCTGTTGCTTATGCCAGCGACAACGGGGTCGTCAAAATCGGAGATCTGAAACGTCTGATGTCGAATTCTAAGAGCCCAGGGACTGAAAAACAACGGGATGCGCGAGACGATTCGAAACGTCATTTTCAGGCAATAATGAACCAATAAGGTGGTAAACTTGGCCTTGCACTTTGAATGTTGGCATAAATGGGCCTTCTGAAATCTGTTCTGCACCAAAAGATGTCATTTGAAAGGCATTATTGTACGAACGTATGTTATCCAAGAAATGTTTTGACTGTGGATGGTCACCGATTAGCAGTGATCTTAATATTTCTGGAGGATTTTGTAATATTTTAATATGTACTTTCCCACCTGAGCAACACATACCGTTTGTTTCTTTTTGCCATTTAACAGCTTCACAAAAAGTACAATTTTGAACCATACCTCCGATGGCGGAATATGTGGCGTAGTCAATCATAGGAGTATACGTAAATGCACTCCGTTCCTTATCAACCCAAGGAAGGTCGCCATGCCCTACGGCTATATCTTGAGACACATCCGATTCTTCAGATGATATCGACATTCTGTTCAGAGAATGTCGAAGTCGATCAGAATTCAAACGTTCGTTGCGCTCTTCTTAATCTGTCTCTTCATGCCGTACTCCAGCAATTCTTTCTTTCTCACTTTCTAACTGATTATGAGTATTTTGTTGTGTGCGTGTTCGGGACAATGTATGATAATCTCAAGTTCATCACTTGTTTCAAAAGACCTGTTAGTAGATGTGCGAATACGCTGAGAACTAAAGCGTGATTCTGTATCGGTAAACGTTTCCGATTCGCGAGACAATGCATGTCCCTCACGATCAGCGGACAGTCGCGCATCACGTTCCGCACTTGTCTCTAGAGACCTAGAAGCAGATGCGTAGATATGCTGAGAACTCAAGCGCAATTCTCTATCCGTGAACGTCTCCGACTCGCGAGACAATGCATGACGTTCACGATCAGCGGTCAGTCGCGCATCATATTCTTCACTGGTCTCTAGAGACCTGGATGTAGATGCGTAAATACGCTGAGAATACAGGCGCGCTTCGCGATCCGAAGAGGTTTCCACGGAGCGAGTTGCAGCCTGATGTTCTCGAACAGCATCAAGTCTCTCCTGACGCTCTTCGGTAGATTCTTGGGATCTTATGATCCGCAATCTTTTAGCTCCTTTGGAACATTGGAAAAGATTTGGCCTTTTTCTAGGCATGGTTATAGTTTTATTGTGAAGAAGATACCTGATCAATTAAAATCTAAGTGACTGCTCCCCTACCAAGGGTGCCCAGACACGGGGTCGTCTGGCGCCCATGTGCTGGTTTGGTCCCTGGGGTCGTCACGGCGTGCTATGTGTTCTAGTGCGCCGGTGATGGGGAGTACTCCCCAGAGGAGGGTCCGGTGACGGACAGCCGCGGCGGGTTCACGGATGAGTGCTAATGCGTGCCCATATTCCCGCTGTAAGCGGCAGAGGAGGACACCGTGGAGTTTTAGTGGGTTAGAGTCCCACATAACTGTACTATCTCCCCGTGGTAGTGCAGAACGCATGAGCATTTATTCACGTTAAAAAAAAAATGGGAGTTTTGGCCAGTAGAATCAAATTTTCAATGATATACCATCGTCATCGAAAATCAGTCCTAAACTGTTACCGCCTTCACCGCGTGGAGGTAAAATTAGTGATAGTTTTGATTTCCACATCAGATGTTTCTGATCTTCGATTTTTAGGGTTCCGTACCCAAAGGGTAAAAACGGAACCCTATTACTAAGACTTCGCTGTCCGTCCGTCCGTCCGTCCGTCTGTCTGTCACCAGGCTGTATCTCAAGAACCGCGGTAGCTACACAGTTGAAATTTTCACAGATGATGTATTTCTGTTGCCGCTATAACAACAAATACTAAAAACAAAATAAAATAAATATTTAAGGGGGCTCCCATACAAAAAAACGTGTTTTTTTTCGGCGTTTTTGCCGTCTGTCTGTCGCCAGGCTGTATCTCAAGAACCGCGGTAGCTAGACAGTTGAAATTTTCACAGATGGTGTATTTCTGTTGCCGCTATAACAACAATTACTAAAAACAAAATAAAATAAATATTTAAGGGGGGCTCCCGTACAAAAAAACGTGTTTTTTTTCGGCGTTTTTGCCGTCTGTCTGTATCTCAAGAACCGCGGTAGCTAGACAGTTGAAATTTTCACAGATGGTGTATTTCTGTTGCTGCTATAACAACAAATACTAAAAACAAAATAAAATAAATATTTAAGGGGGGCTCCCGTACAAAAAAACGTGTTTTTTTCGGCGTTTTTGCCGTCTGTCGCCAGGCTGTATCTCAAGAACCGCGGTAGCTAGACAGTTGAAATTTTCACAGATGATGTATTTCTGTTGCCGCTATAACAACAAATACTAAAAACAAAATAAAATAAATATTTAAGGGGGGCTCCCATACAACAAACGTGTTTTTTTCTGCGTTTTTGCCGTCTGTCTGTCACCAGGCTGTATCTCAAGAACCGCGGTAGCTAGACAGTTGAAATTTTCACAGATGATGTATTTCTGTTGCCGCTATAACAACAAATACTAAAAACAAAATAAAATAAATATTTAAGGGGGGCTACCATACAACAAACGTGTTTTTTTCGGCGTTTTTGCATTGTGGTACGGAACCCTTCGTGTTGGCCAGTTTTTTTATAAGTCAACAGGAAATGCCCATCAGACCGAACAACTTTTGCTAAGACGTCATTCCTATATATGTTATGGTGTAGCTGGGCTCTTGGAGTTCCACATCAGGTGTTCCAGATCTTCAAATTTATTCTCTCGGCAGAAAATGCTCATCACGTGGAACAATTTTTGCTATGGTACCATTTTTGTATCTCTTATAGTTTAGCTGGTCTGTTGCGGTTCTGCATCAGGTGTTCAAGTTTCCAAGATAAATTATAGCCTATATGTTGCCCAGACATAATACCTATACAACAAAACAAAAATCATTCAAATCCTTCCAGTAGTTCCGAAGATTAGCGTGTACAAACAAACAGACAAACAGACAGAATTTTTTTTTCGGATTCGTACCCTATTACTGTTTCTAAACCCCTCCCCATTTTTTTTTTTTTTATATTTTCAATGTACAGACACAGTTTTTCTACTGTTTTATTATATGTATAGATACGCAGTTTAATTTCCTTTGGTCGCATTATGTCCAATTCGCAAAATGTCCAGTGGGCTCAAAATGTCCAATTCGCAATTTGCCAAATTCGCAATTTGTCCAATTCGAAAATTGTCCAATTATCAAATGGTCCAGTTCACAAATTGACAAATTCAAATTACTGTCGTTAAATTAGGTAGGTAAAGATAATGTCGCATTGTCATCTCCACATTGTATCAGATCTTCAGGTCTTAGTAATGTTCTAAGTTCCAAAATAGGAACGTGTCTGTATAAATCGAGTTATCTATATGCTCTCGTAGGTTCTCGCTACTATCACAAAGAGCCTGCGGTTAGGCAATGATGAGGCACTCAAATCTTGTGTTATATTCCAGTAAATGGTCGTAGAATATATGAACGAATTTAGGAACCATCTCTAGCCCAATACTTGTATGTTTATTTATCTACCAGAAACAAATTAATAGACCAATTTTCGAACCACTGTTTATCTCTTATTGTGCGCCTAATGGTTAGTTAGTTTTATGTATGTTATTTAGGGCCGATTTTTCCAAAGACAGCTATTTTTATCCGAGGAATCATTTTGAATTGTTGACAGTTCTGCCATATGAAATCTGTCAGACGTCCATTTTATTCCACGAATAAAAATTATCTGTCGATTGTTGATTGAAGTAAATATATATTATATATTTACTTTAGGACTAACATAGAGAGGGAACAGGTCTTACAAAGGGATGTCCAGCAGTGGACTGCGATAGGCTAAAATAACATAGTATTAAGTACATAATACTAACACCTACTGGTCTGGCAAGTCCAGTTGAAAACAGCATCAGGCACTAGTTGTCTGACATTTTTACTGAACTGGTCCTTTTTGGCGCAGCCGTGAGGCACGCTTTCCTGCTAACTTCTTACATCGCACTTTTCATTCGTTTTTTTTTTATCTGACGTTACCTATATTATATCGTCTTTTTATCTGTGCTAAATAAATGCATTTTCTTTCTTACTGTAGACCAAACTAATATTATAAATGCGAAAGTGTGTCTGTTTGTCTGTCTGTTACCTCTTCACGCTTAAACCGCTAAACCGATTTAAATGAAATTTGGTACAGAGATAGCTTGAGTCCCAGGAAAGGACATACAATAGTTTTTATCTCAATATTCTCACGGGATCGAAACTTACGCGGGTGAAACCGCGGGGCGCTGCTAGTATAATAATAATAATAAAATCGGAGCGATGTGCAAAGATCGTCACTCACTGATTCACTGGACGCCTGAGGGAGGACATCGCCGTCGAGGTAGACCACGGCGAAGGTGGTGCGACGATGTGGTAACATCTGCAGGGCCAACATGGCCAGAGATCGCACAAGACAGGGAGGTTTGGATAAAACAAGGGGAGGCCTTTCCCCAGCAGTGGGACACGACGCGACGTAGCCTAACAAAAATAAATAGATACTATCGCGATAATAGCACGTTTAGCAGTTGGTTCCGGCTGTCATTTGTGGATCTTTGACAGTCGTTACGGGTACTCAGAAGTCCGAAAGTCTGACAACCAGTCTTACCAAGGGGTATCGTATTACCCAG